>OY998241.1:70997328-71597328 GCA_963922005.1 Cornus suecica
AACAAGACACGGAGTAATTATAGCATTATTAAAAAAAATATCAATTGTTTTATGTATTAATAAATTTCAAGATGATATTTTAAATCAAAAGTTTTTAATTATAGTAGATTGTAAAAGTGCAAAATATGTTATAGAAAAAAATGTTAAAAATATAGCTGCTAAGCATATTTTTGCCAGGTGGTAGTCAATTAGTCAATTTTAAGTATCTTTCATTTTGATATCGAATATATTTGTGGAAGTGAAAATTCAATCCCAGATTTTCTTACCCAAAAATTCTTGCAGAACACAGATGACAAATAAACCATTACAGCCACGACCCAGAGGAGGTATAACCCCAGTTCAGCCCCTTTCTATAGTCAAAACTGAACCTTCCACCTCACTGGCCTTAGTCAACAGGTTCACCAGCTTAGGAACTCCGATCGGACCCTGTCCTATTTTCAGTACAACTCTCACTACTCCCCATGATCCATTCCGAGTCCATGCCCCGGTCACTAATGCTCCGCCAGTTACCAGATACAACCCTTCATGTAGATTTGAATATCTTGAGAAAATGCGTGACACTCTTTTTTACATTGAACCTCATTTCTCCAACACCAATGATCCCATTGCCATAGTCAAACAATTTTTTTCCCCAAATTTTCATTGGGTTCCAACCTCACCTAGTCACACTTCACAATTCTATAGAGATATCCTCTACCAGACACAATCTGTCTTCATAAAGCCAGTTCTTGATCGCAATGATGCCAGCAAAATTATCTACCATTCCCTGTACATTCTACAAGTTATCTTTGTCAAAGATTGGGGGAAACACCCTTCTGAGACTAAAAAACTTCAAAATTCGCAAATTTTTAACTATTATGATTATATTGAAGCATGGTTCAAAAATTTCCTTTTTCAAAATGAAACATATAGTCACTCTTAGTTCATCAACTTCAACAAGTTTAAAAGTCACCTTACCACTTGGTTCTTTAATTGGTGGGAACATTATGGTTTTGATGTGGATATCATTCCTATAGCCTTTTGGGAACAAGTCCTCTACTTTGACTCAAAATACGAAGTTCCCCCACATGAACTCAATTTTTCAATACTTATGATCTTTACAAAAAAATACAAAGTCCCTAGGATTTTCAAATGGCAATACAGTGTTGCCGACAAAGATAGTACACTAAAAAGAGTTCATTATACAAAATGGTAGGATCCCTTCAAAATTGATCGCATCATTCAACAAGTACAAGATGTATTCCCAAAGGCAGGCTCCTAGCCCCTCAAGAGTAATCCCCTCAAGAATAATCCCTCTACACAAGTCCTTGAAACTACCCAGTCAAGCTCTTGCAAAAACAACAGTCAACAAGTCAACCTCTAAGAAGTCATCATCAAAAGCCAGGTCAAAGGAAAAAATGAAAAAGCTCCTTGCATAAATGGAATGCGCCTCCAGCAGCGATGAGGAAAATAGTTCGTCGACAAAGTCAAAATACAGGCCATATCAAGATGCTCAAGATCCCTTCGATCTATCAAAAGATTAACAAGGGTAAAGTCAAAGAAAGTCAAGTCAACAAAACTCAAAGCAATGATTAGTAAAGGAAGACGAGAATACTGAATAGTGATTTTTTGCTACATTAAACCGTCGCCACAAAAGATAAGAACAATATTCAATAGTACGTGACAAACTACTATTACAACAATAAAAGTAAACAATATTCTACACCGAAAGTAAAAAATCCAACAGTGTAAAACACACAGTAACCTCATTATTTTTTCTATATAAGCAGTCAAATGTAATTATTTTTAGTCATGTTTTAGTTTTCTCTCTTTTTTCTTCTCTATAATTCTTCTATGAAATTACTCCACTTCTCTCTCTTGTAAGCCACTAAACCTCCGAACTCATATAAATTGTATCACAACCACATGTAAGTTCGTTTATCCATGTAATTTGTAATCTTAAACTAGTAATCCAATTCAATTGTATTTTCAATTATTCTTATATTAAAGGGCTAATTTCAGTAAACACCCCTATACTATCCAGATTAATCAACTTACCCCTTATGTGTCCACTTTGCCCCCTATACTATTCAATTTTATCAAATTGCCCCCTCACTTCTCAAAATGCCTAAACTACCCTCAATAGTATAAGGGGGTTTAGTGAAATTAATAGTATAAGGGGGTTTAGTGAATTATTTCGGAAAAAATAATATATAATTTTTGCAAAAAAAAAAAAAATTCGAAAAAAATCATATTTTGTTCCAAAATATGAATTTTTTTTTCGAAAAATATTTTTTTTTGCGAAAAAGTATATATTATGTTCCAAAATATGAATTTTGTTTTCGAAAAATATTTTTTTTTGCGAAAAAGTATATATTATGTTCCAAAATATGAATTGTTTTTTCAAAAATTATTTTTTTTGCAAAAAAATATATATTATGTTCCAAAATATGAATTTTTTTTTGCAAAAAATATATATTATGTTCCAAAATATGATTTTTTTCTGAAAAATAATTTTTTTGCAAAAAATATATATTATGTTCCAAAATATGATTTTTTTTTGAAAAATAATTTTTTGCGAAAAATATATATTATGTTCCAAAATATGATTTTTTTTCAGAAAATTATTTTTCGGGAAAAAAATTCATATTTTGGAACATAATATATATACTTTTTCGCAAAAAAAAAAATTTCGGAAAAAAAAATCATATTTTGGAACATAATATATTACTTTTTCGCAAAAAAAAAAATTCGGAAAAAAAAATCATATTTTGGAACATAATATATATTTTTCGCAAAAAAATATTTTCCAGAAAAAAATTATATTTTGGAACATAATATATATTTTTTGGAAACAAATTATTTTTCAGAAAAAAATCATATTTTGGAACATAATATATATTTTTTGCAAAAAAATTTCATATTTTGGAACATAATATATATTTTTTTGCAAAAAAAATATTTTTCGAAAAAAAAATTCATATTTTGGAACATAATATATACTTTTTCGCAAAAAAATATTTTTCGAAAAAAAAATTCATATTTTGGAACAAAATATGATTTTTTTCGAATATTTTTTTTTTTTGCAAAAAGTATATATTATTTTTTCCGAAATAATTCACTAAACTCCCTTATACTATTGAGGGTAGTTTAGGCATTTTGAGAAGTGAGGGGGCAATTTGATGAAATTGAATAGTATAGGGGATAAAGTGGATACAAAAGAGGTTAGTTGATTAATTTGAATAATATAGGGGGGTTTACTAAAATTAATCCTATATTAAATTGCTTGAACGATTATATCTTATATACTAATATTAAACTGCTTGGAGGTCGTTTCCTCAATATTTACTTACTTACCATAATTATAATTGTTCATAACTACTCTGATCTATTTGTTTATAATTACTGCAATCGCTTTTACTCCTTACTTACTTATAATTACTGCAATCGCTATATATATATATATATCATGGAGAAGTAGACCACTACTCCATTATTTATATTTTAGTTTTTCATTACTACACAGTACACTTGGTGACCGATGCAGAACATAGCAACGCTGTAACGTCCAAGTGTGTGCAAGTCCAAGACTCCAAATACACACAACCACACAAGTATATCTATGGGTGCTTCTGATACGAACGAAGAAACTCTTACATACCAAACCCAGAAAGTTCTGAGTCTCTCAATGTGCAAAGATGCAAATTTTCAATCAAAATGAATCACAAAACTCTATACTCAATATACAGAAGTTGTTCCTCCATTGCTGCATTGGTCCCCAACTCCACTCATGCAAACATTACAAAACCATTTGGGTTTTCCCCCAACACCGAGGCTGCTTTAGCCAGCAAACTTGCGCCAATTTTGCAAGCTTGTACAGACCATTCTGTGCTTCAACAAGGCCAACAAGTTCACACCCAGGTCATTGTCAATGGACTTGGTTCCACAACTTCTCTGGGCACAAAGATTTTGGGTATGTATGTACTATCCCGCCGTTTCTTGGATGCCAAACACATGTTTCGCCAGCTTGAATTGCGGCACGCTTCGCCATGGAATTGGATGATCAGAGCCTGTACTCTGATGGGTTGCTTTGATTTTGCATTGTTGTTTTACTTTAAGATGTTGGGTTTTGGCACTTGTCCTGATAAATATACTTTTCCTTATGTAATTAAGGCCTGTGGTGGTTTGAATGCTGTGAAATTGGGGAAATTCATTCACAGAACAATTGGGTTGATGGGTTTTGAAAAGGATGTGTTTGTGGGTAGTGCTCTGATTAAGTTTTTTGCTGACAGTGGGTGTATTGATGATGCACGCCACCTGTTTGAAAAATTGACTGAGAGAGATGGTGTTTTGTGGAATGTGATGCTTAATGGATATGTGAAAGTTGGAGACTCAGATAATGTGATTGGGTTGTTTAAGGAGATGAGGAAGACAGACACTAGGCCCAATTCGGTAACATATGCATGCGTATTGTCGGTGTGTGCCTTTGAAGCAATGATTAATTTCGGTGCTCAGCTTCATGGTCTTGTTACTAGATGTGGGTTGGAGATGGATCCTCCAGTGGCAAACTCATTGCTTTCGATGTATTCTAAATGCCGTTGCTTGTCTGATGCACGGAAGTTGTTTGAGACGATACCAAAGACTGATTTAGTGCCTTGGAATGGGATGATTGGTGGGTATGTCCAAAATGGGCTTATGTGTGAGGCATCAGATTTGTTTCATGAGATGATATCTGCTGGTGTCAAACCGGATTCCATTACCTTTGCAAGTTTTCTTCCGTCAGTTGCTGAATCTGCAAGTTTGAACAAAGGTAAGGAGGTTCACGGTTATATTGTAAGGCATGGTGTTTCTTTCGATGTGTTTGTCAAGAGTGCACTCATTGATATATACTTTAAGTGCAGGGAAGTAGAGATGGCGTGTAACGTTTTCAACCAGAGCACTGCCACAGATGTTGTCATTTGCACAGGTATGATTTCAGGATATGTCCTTAATGGGATGAATATCAATGCTTTAGGAATTTTCCGGTGGTTACTTCAAGTGCAAATGACGCCAAATGCAGTAACACTGGCAAGTATTTTACCGGCTTTTGCTGGTTTGGCTGCTCTGAAATTGGGTAAGGAATTGCATGCGTACATCCTTAAGAATGGACTTGAAGAAAGGTGTTATGTAGCAAGCGCGATGACAGATATGTATGCAAAATGTGGTAGATTGGATATTGCTTATCAAATTTTTAGAATGATATCCGATAAAGATGCTGTTTGTTGGAACTCAATGATCACGAGCTATTCTCAGAATGCAAAACCAGAAGAGGCCATTGACCTTTTTCGCCAAATGGCTACTGAAGGAGCAAAGTATGACTGTGTCAGTATATCAGCTGCTCTTTCTGCTTGTGCAAATTTAGCCGCACGCAATTATGGGAAAGAGATCCATGGTTTTATGATGAAAGGTGCATTCAGTTCTGATCTCTTTGTTGAGAGTGCACTAATAGACATGTATGCAAAATGTGGAAATTTGGACTTGGCATGTCGTGTATTTGACATGATGCAAGAAAAGAATGAAGTTTCATGGAATAGCATCATTTCTGCTTACGGGAATCATGGCCACTTGAAGGAGTCTCTGACCCTATTCCGTAAAATGATTGAAGAAGGGTTTTGGCCTGACCATGTCACTTTTCTTTCCATAATATCTGCTTGTGGCCATGCTGGTCAAGTTGATGAAGGAAATCACTACTACCATTGCATGACCAAAGAATATGGTATTGCAGCTCGGATGGAGCATTATGCGTGTATGGTTGATTTATTTGGGCGAGCTGGTCGTTTAAATGAAGCATTTGAAATCATAAAGAGCATGCCATTTGATCCGGATGCAGGTGTGTGGGGGACACTACTTGGAGCGTCTCGGGTCCATGGCAATGTTGAGCTTGCGGAGCTGGCATCAAGGCATCTTTTTGACTTGGATCCACAGAATTCTGGGTATTATGTTTTGCTAGCGAATGTGCATGCTGATGCCGGGGAATGGGAGAGTGTTCTTAAAGTACGATGCATGATGAAAGAAAGAGGAGTACAAAAAATACCTGGTTATAGCTGGATTGACGTGGACAACAGTACCCATACGTTTGTTGCTGCAGACACAAGTCACCCACAGTCTTCTCAGATCTATCTATCACTGAAAAATCTTCTTCTTGAGCTAAAACAAGAAGGATATGTTCCACAACTTTACCTTCCAATGCATCCACAGACCATTGGGATGTGATTCCAAGCAACAATCAATAGTTAATGGTTTCGAAAGAAAAAAGTATTGTTAGCAAGTGAACCAAGGTAAGACATTTTTGCGTTTTCTAATGTGATACATTGATTTAAAAATTATTATTTATATTTTTTCCCAGTAGATGTATCGCTTAGATATAGGTTTGACTGTAGTTATGGCATTTGGAGGAGTGGAGTGGAGTGGTGAGAAAGGATTTATGTACCCAGAGTCATGGGAAAATATGGTACATCTGTACAGGAGATATTTGATTTTTGCGTTCCCTGGGCCCTTATTAAGGCTTTCCCAATTGGACAAGAAATTTTGTATTCAGATCAGGATACTCTAGACCAGGAATGATAACTATTGGAAAAACAAAGGGATGATTACTAATAATCCTACATTTAATTTTCTTAGACAACCGAGTCCTAACAATGAACAAATTTACCACATCTATACTCATTGTTAGGACCTAATTGTCCTATAAAAAGTAACGTTAAAAAGGTTTAATGCTAAATCCATACAGGACTCGGGACTACACAATGCACAAAAGTGATAGCCACTTGTTACAGTTATTCAAGCCAACTATACATACATACATATATATATATATATAGATAGATAGATAGATAGATAGATTTATATGTAAGTGATCTGAATATTTAATTTAAGACTCTGTGATTATTTAGGAAAATAACAGAAAAAAAATAGAAACTTCATACATCAAGTCATATGGAATTGGCTATAATAAACTTTTCATGTAATTAACTTTCTTCTTCACCTTCATCAATAGTGTAAGGGGACCTTTCACTCCTAAAGGAGCAGCTGTCCAGGCTAGTCTGTTGAATCAGTGTCTGCTCTTGTATCCTTCTCAATTGGTCCAATTCTGCTGCCACTTCTTTCATTCTTGGCCTTTTCTTAGAATTCAATTTTAGGCACCTCTTTGCAAGAGTAGCAACAACATGAATCTCCTGATCATGGCCCTCATTCAGAACTTTTGTGTCTAGAACTTCAAACAAGCTATTCTGTTTAAATGATGATCGGAAATGAAGTGCAAGACCTTCATATGATCTATCAGAGAAGAGAGCTTTTTTCCCTGTTAATAGTTCAGCGAGAACTACACCGAAGGCATAAACATCACTTCTATCTGTAAGTTGCCCTGATCGGAAGTAGTCAGGATCAAGGTAACCAAATGTACCCCCGACCAATGTCGTCCGATGAGTCTTGTTAAGGGAAACTAACCTTGAAAGTCCAAAGTCGGACACTACAGCCCTGTAGTTTTCGTCCAACAATATGTTGCTAGACTTTATATCTCTATGAATGATAGTTGTTGAAGCACATGAGTGCAAATAGGCAAGTGCTCCAGCAATTTCCCCTGCAACTATTAAGCGATTACTCCAAGCCATTGAAGCATAGTCCTCGTCATGAAGATGGTTTGCGAGGGTGCCATTGGAGACATATTCATACACTAGTATTGGAACTTCAGTCTCCAAGCAGCAACCTAACACTCTTACTATGTTCCTGTGGTTTATATGAGAAAGGATATGAACTTCATTAATGAATTGGCCAACTTGGTTTTCGTCAACTATGTTAGACTTCTTAACAGCGACTATGCTTCCATCAGATAACATTCCTTTGTAAACTGTGCCATGCCCTCCCTTGCCAAGGACTCGACTTTCGCTAAAATTGTCAGTGGCCTTCTCCAACTCTTCTGCTATGAAGAGTTTTGTTTTCACCACACTTTCCGCACTTGAAGAGATTTGTTGCTGTAGTAGCAAACCTCCATTCCTCTTAAAGAATCTCTGTTTGATTTTCTTGTTCCGTCTCTTCTGAATATCTCGGCGCAACCATAAACCACTAGCAATCAAGACTAGAATACCACTAGCAATTCCACTAGCAATTCCGATGCCTGCAAGTGCGAGAAAGGTAAGCACAGGTTTATGAAGAGTGGGGTAAAAGGTCATAGTAAAAGGTCATACCTAGAGAAACTGTTACAAATAATGATCGTCTCCCTTGATCAGGTATGCATCCAGTTCCATTTGTATGAATGCGGTAACCAGGTGGGCAAATTCCTTTTGAGGCAAAAAGAAACAAAGAAAGAATTGTACGTCAAGTATTGGTTCAAGGGTTATTAAAGATTATATGTGCTCTGTTTGTTACATAAATCACTAGGAAATAATGCTTCCGCTAAGATGTACACAGAGCATTTTAAAGCAGTAAATCTGATAAAATTTTACGATTTAGTTTTTTCATGTTAATCAAAAGTAGGACTGAAATGTTTGGTGGCTACAATATTTAGGAATGCTATTACTATGTATATCATAAGAAGCCATGTGTTTTCTTCACTAACAATGTGTTTTACCCAAAGAAAATAACGGTGTCACCTTGGCATCCATTGGGTAGGTAAGGGTTTCCTCGGTAACCTTGAGAGCAGAAACATCGATATTCCACGCCATCATTAATAATGGAATCGATGCATTCGCTGTTGTTGCCACAAGCATAGTCTTGTCTCGTGCGAGCTTCATTACAAGAGATGTTCCCCACTGCCCAGTCAAGCACGATTGGGAAACCAGGCAACATATCATAGCCGGAGAGATTATGGTATTTGTTGAATTCTGAGAAGTTGTTTTCGACAATGAAAGAAGCGCTACATTGATTAGAGTCCAAGGATCTTCCGGTTGTGTTGAAATAAATGTCACGAGTTTGAAAAGACTGGAGTTTTTTCGGAAGACTAGTCTTGCAGCAACCATAGCCAATGCAAGAAGAATCGATGACCATGTCTCTCTGGTAGCAAACGGACGCGCACCCACCTATGTAAGCTGTTTCATTGGCATAGTCAGTGATATAAACAAATATGTCACATCCTATGGCTACCAGCTTATTCTGTGTATAAGAGAGACGGAACAGTTGGTCACCCCAATCACTTATCGGATATGACGAACCACCTACTCCGGTACTACAACTAACAACAATCTTACGACCACGAACACGGACATAGTCCATCGAGATGTGAAACACTTGTGTCGGGATGTAGTTTGGGAAATTGTCAAGGGTCGCTGAATGCGTTGACTTGTTGCAAGTGACTTCAAACATCTCGTTCCGATAACACCCTTTCCCTATGCCAAATGGATATGGAACGCTCATATTTCCGCATTTCTCTTGGCAATTGTGCTTTGCCATAGAATACGAATTCGGGGATGCTGATTTTGCTTCCTTAATCAGCAGAAAGGGTAGCAAAGAGTAAATGATGGAATAACGAAATATCTTAAACATTTGCGGTGCCATTTTCTGCTCCCTTTCTTGAACTCTCTTACACGATGTTCTACGAGGGGAGAACAAAATTAATGAGTTGAGCCCGAACTTAATCTACCTCAACGTATTACTAACAACTGAGAGCTCGGGAGGGAGAGATTTCAATGGACAAAAAAGACTAGGAAGGGAAGGTTGTGATCCAGATGGGTGAGAACAAGTGAGCACTCTCATCCTCTACTTGATCAACTCTTCGAAATTTTGGGTCCTACCACACAAAATAAAATTCAATTCAGTCATCCTCTACAAACGAACCATCATCATCAACTTCGTCATCCATAGAAACACACAACCTTCATATATATATATATATATATATATTACTATATAAACTAGTGTGTGGAAAATGCATTACCTAATGCGTGGAAAAATTGCTGGTTGTGGTCATATATATGTATATATATTCACTTCCTCCAGCCCACAATAATTGTTTAATTTGGACTTTTTAATATTTTATTGATTTGGGTTGACTAGTATGCAATTTTCAATTTTACCCTTATTGATATAGTATTATGGTGGGGTATTTATTTAAAGTTAGTGGAAGAAGGGTAGTTGGGGAAAGTGGAATGTTAAATTATATTGGAATTATAACTGAACAAGTATTTTGAGACAAGTAAAATTGCAATAGTGGACTACTAATATGGGACAAAGGTAATATATATTTATTGAAACGACTAGTTTATATAATATTTGCTCAGTAAAAGGTTTAATATATACGCATGAAATTATATGAATTTATAATATACAGTCCCCAATTGTTTTTTATATGGTTGACTAATTACAGTCCCCAATTGTTTTTTTGCTGTTTGTTCCTCTATCCAAGAGATAGTACTTCTCTGCCGCAGGATTTGAAATTTCCCCAGTGTGAATTTCATTTTTATTGCATTCCAGAAACTTGTTCACTAGTATTAGTGTTCCGTAAGTTAAAAATATATAATTGAACATCTTTTTCCCCGGTAAATTCCAATGGTATGAGTCAGACCACTAAAATTTTCTGGACAATAAGTAAATATTGTAAGCTTTTACCAAAATAATACGAATGAAAAAAAATAAAAAACATTGTGCTACAGCACTAGATGCAACTGCCACAAATATATATAACTGAATTGCCCTTTCACCTGACACCAGCATAAACGAACATGCACATGCTAACAGTACTTCATATCTTATATATAAACTATATATATATATATATATATGTATATGTATATATATATATATGTATATATGTGTGTGTTACTAAATAAGAAGAATTTTAGCTTCAAAATTATTTAGTTATAATATAGCAAAGAGAATTCACTCGTGTCCTCCTTGATCAGTGTACTTAAACAAAGTTGTTGAGTTAGAAAATACTTGTAGACCTAATGGACCTGTTTACTAACTATTTCTGTTTTCTGTTCCACTTCTTGAATTTTTAAAGAAAATACTTGTAGACCTAATGGACCTGTTTACTAACTATTTCTGCTTTCTGTTTTCTGTTCCACTTCTTGAATTTTGAACTTTTTTAAAAAAACATGTTTTTTAATTTATTTATGTTTTTAAGTGGGAGGAAACATTTTCTCCTCTTACAAAGAAAAGTGGAATCATAAAAATAGGTGTTTTCCTTATTTGTTTCCTTTAGCTGCTGAACTTAAAATAAACACACGACCTCATCTCTCTCAAGCGAAGCACGCGAAGAGGGGAAGCGATTACAACAACGGCATTGTCTGCGATGGTGGCGGCGACACCAGGTTCCATCTCTCTCCTATATCATACATATATATATATATATATATATATATATATTCTGTATGTATAGATATTCTCTCTCCTCTGTTGTGTATATATGTATATGTATGTATTTTACATGTATATTCATGTATAACTTACCAGATCTGTGTTAGGGTCTAATGTTATCTGAAATTTTATGTATAGATCTGTTGTGGGTGCTTAGGGTTTGCAGAAATTTGTGTCTTTCTCTCCATTGATAGGTACTTCTATGGCTTGTAGAAATTTGGGATTTTTTCTTTTTTTTTGGAAATACACATTAGACAGATTCAAAATTAGAGCAATGCTTGGAGGTGGAATTGAACTCAGAAATAATAAATTCTCAAACATGTATTATCGATGTTTGCATCTTTTTCTTGCTATTATAAATGTTCACAATTTATTTTTTCTCTTTTTCTTCATATTCGAACTAGCCCAGTAGGTGTTGGGATCATGTCTCATGCATATATTTGCATTTTATAAAGTCTAAAGCAAAAATTTATATATAATGCAGTGATAAATGGTCAAATGTAGGTGTTGGAATCTTTTGATCAGTAGCAAAACACCCCTCTAACTCCATCTTAGAGTATTGATGTGGAATGAATCCTAAAATTCTTGAGTCAGTAAAAAGGAAAATTCAAAGTCACTAGAATATTGTTGCACTCATAGTGGTTGGATTGAAATTGGTATTAGTCATGGATTTGTATATACATTCAGGGTATGTGTATATATATATATATGTATGTTAGGTTCAATTCATCTCAACACAAAGGAGATGGATTAGAGGAAATTTGAAATTAAATTAAAATAAATAGAAAAATCTGTTACATGGGTTGATAAACAGTTCTCAAATAATTGGACAAACTATGGAATTTTGAACTCCATTTGTAATTTTAGAACTCTAATGCTTCTTGGTGACGAGCCTTGGCACAGTGGGAAGGTTGCTCCATTGTGACAGTAAAGGCATTGTAGTCTTTAGTTAAAAAAATCAAATTATGGTTATATATAAATATATATATATATATATATATATATATTAATGGAACTATTCAACTGCACCAGAACTCATGCCGAAGAGTTTAACTGAATATCATTTGGGATACATTCATTTGAAAGGTGGTGATATATGTATCTGATGTTCAGTATATGAATACATATGTGTATATTGGTTCTTAGCTAGATACTACTTTAATTTCATGTAGTGATGGATCAAAATTCTGAGGAATTGGAGGAAATTGACGTCGCTGAGGTTGAAGAAATATGGAGTGATAAAAAAGAAGAGATTTTTATAACATTGATGGAAGAAGAATCAGCATGCCAATCTACATCATTTTTAGGTACAACATGCAGCAATACAGTTTCTTATATTTTTAGGTACATCATTTTTATTTCGAATTTTATATGCTTTTTTGAATTTTATATTTATTTTTGAATTTTATAAAAAAACAAAATTTAATATATATATTTTCAAAATTTATAATTTTTTTAAAAAATTAATATATATATATTTATTAATTTTATATCTTTTTTCGAATTTTATATTTATTTTAGAATTTTATAAAAAAAAATTCAAAATTTAATATATATATTTTTTAATTTTATATATTTTTAGAATTTTATATAATTTTTAATAATTTTATATATTTGTTTCAAATTTTATATGTTTTTTCAAAAATTATATATTGTTTTTGAATTTTATAAAAAAAAAAAATCAAAATTTAATATATATATTTGAATTTTATATATTTTGTTTAAATTTTAGTACAAATGATAATGATAAAATGAAATATTGGGGGTAATTTGGACATATAGTGGTGTAAAGGGGGTAGTTTGCTTGTTTTAGAAATGTGAGTTTTAGAAATGTGAGAGTAGTGAAATGGGGCAAAAAAAAGTACAGGGGATATTTTGCAACCCTTAAAAAGCATTGGGGGGTTTTATGTTCTTTTGCCTAAAATAACTTAACGCTTCTTGGCCATGGCTACACAATAATAAATGAATTAAATCTGATCTTTTGGATTTATTAAAAATAAAGGAGCTCTGATACCATGTTAGAATAAAAATATAAAAGAGATAGAGAAAATACAGTATAAAATTATATTGATCAATATTCTCTATTGTTATATATTACAATAGACTAACACACACACACACACCTATATATATAAGATAATGAACGGAGAAGAAGACGAAATAAAATAGGCGACTAAGGAATGTCGAATAAGCTAATATAAAATAGGTAACTAGGGTTTGGCGCCTAGAAACCCTAATTCTAATATAAACATAAGTGGATCTATCTAAATGGGCCAAAATCTATAACAATATAAAATAAATATAATCCAACAGCCCCCACAAAAACTCAAGATTGAATATTGAGTTTGTAGACGAAATCTAGAAGGCGACCCAAGCCATTAAATCTGGTAAAAAGTGCAGACGTTGCTGCAGAAAGAGTCAATGACGAGGTTCCCAAAAAATTCATTGACGTGGTAACCAACCGGTTGGCCGCTTCCAATTGCAACATGGTTGTTAAATCGAATTTAAGATATAACAATATAATGACGATTTCGTGCCTATTGCAAAACAAGCACCAAGTTTGACCTTCAGATTAACTTGTATGTTGAACTGTAGATTTGAGATCATGATGAAGAGGTGATGCGGAATATCATGATCATGATCATCATGGATAGGATGAACTTCGGATTAGACATCACTGAATTATTGCAAATCATAGAGTGTACTCTGCAACCGAAAAAAACATAATGAATTTTGGTGGGGTGAAAGACAAATACCACCAAGAATATAATATATATATATATATTTTAATTAAAGATCGCCGTCGGGGATGGGCGATGGAGTGTCATCCCCGACATAGACGACGATAAGTGGAAAGAATTATCAAGAATCGGTAGACTCTGATACCATATTAAAATAAAAATAGCTCTGATACTATGTTAGAAAAAATTTACTCTGAACAAGACATATATATAGAAAGAGAAGTAGAAAACACGACAATATAAAATAGGCAACTAAGTAGTGGCAAACAAGCCAATATAAAATAGGTAAATAGGGTGTGGTTGCTAGAAACCCTAATTCTAATATAAACATAAGTGGACTTATCTAAATGGGCCAAAACGTATAATAATATAAAATAAATATAATTCAACAAGATTGACCTGCATTGAGTTACAGGTTGAGGTAATGATGGAAAGGCATTGCGGATATTGACGATATACCTGTCAATAGATCAAATTTTAATATGAATTCGATCCGATTAGTTGGATGTGGATTATCAAAAAAATTCGATAATCCAATTATGATCTGAATCGACAGTTTGATTTTATTAACAAATCGGATATGAATTTAGGTGATCCGATCTGATTATATATATACATTATACTATTTATTAAAATATAAATGTTGAGTAGTAAATGTAGTATACTTAATAATTTTCCATTTTTTTTTTCGCTTTTTGGTTTTTATATTTGTCATGGACATGTATTATAAGTATTAATTAGTAATTTGGTGTATACTGATTGTAGAAAACAAAAACAAAATCTAAAATTCTTTATTGATTTTTGTAATTAGATGATTGGATAGGATTATCGAATCGGATATTTGATAATGAAGAAATTTGGATATGAATCAACTAAGTAAAAATTCGTCGAATTATCGAATTCGGATCGGATCGGGGGTTTTTGCCATCACTATCAATAGACTTATCAATGGTTCAGATTTTAATCTTAATTTGATTAGTCGGATATGGATTTGTAAAAATATTTGATAATTCGATTATGATCCGAATCCGACAGTCCGATTTTATTAACAAATTGGATATAGATTAAACCGATCCGATCCAAATCCGATTCATTGACATGTCTAATTGACGGATAATGGTTGCCTTGGACGAGCTAAACTACTTGTACAGGTAATGGTCGGACGAGCTTGACAAGCACACACCGCATAGTCACTTCCAGGGATGTTACCGATGATGGAGCCGAAAGAGGAGAGGGAGCAACTCGCTAGGATTCTTTGACACTAAACAAAAGATTAACAAGCCTTGTGGTTGATTACATTAACCAATGGCTTTTGGACGTGCTCGATGACCTTGAAAACGAAGATATTAAGTTTGATGAGGAGGAAAATAAACTCTAAGTTCAGATGATGAAGTAACTATATCCATCAGTACTCTCGAGTCTTTGAGAACATGGAAGATCAACCAATAAAGTCGAAGGAAACTTCCCCTATTTCTGAAGGATATTTTCCTAAAAGCATAACGTCACATACCTCACATTCTATTTAATGAGATCATTTTCTTTTATTTGAATATACTCCTAAATTAATTTTTTGTACATCAGAAGAAGTACTTCATTTAAATATAAAGGAGTCAGAAGTAGGGGTGCATACGATCTAGTTCGGTACAATTCTAACTGAAACCAAAACCGTACCGTTAGTTTCGATTCCTTAAAAATGAGAACTGGAACCAAACCGTTAATGTAAGGAACCGAACCAAACCAAACCAAACCATTTATTTTGGTTAGATTCCAATTTTTATTATCGCCTTTCAAAAAATAAAAAATATCAAGTTTCAAAACATAATATAATTATAAAATAAACTAAATGGAGTATTACAAACCCAAAACCAATTATATAATTACTGAAATGGAAATAATTATTTCAAAATTACATCTCCAAAAATTATAACCTTATAACTATTAACTAATAACTTTAATTTATATCTATGTAAAAATATAATTCGAATAAAAATAATAATAATAAAAAAATCGGTTCGGTTCTAGTTCCGTTCGGTTTACATGGTTAAGAACCAAAACCAAACCTAAAAATTTGATTCTTTAATTTACGGAATCAGAACCGAACCACATTGAAATCGAACCAAACCATCGGTTCCGGTTCGGTTCGGTCCGATTTTTCAGTTCTTGTTAACACCCTAAATGAGCCAACACATGACAAGGCAAAGATGGTGATGTGGCACGGTGGGCTAGGCCGAAATAATGGACCAAGAATGGGCTAATGTTGACACAAGAATAGAGCTATCAGGTGGATAGAAATGGGCCGAGAAGTGGGCCAAAGAATGGGCTGATAAATGACATGGAGATGGGTCGTCTAATGAATTGTACTAGGCCAAGAAGTTTGGGTTTATAGAGAAGTTTTGGCCCGGAGATGGAAGCCCAGAGCTGGTGGAAAAAGCCTTGCCGATCAAGACTGAAAGTTTGTGGAGTATTTGACACTTTTAAAAAATGAGTTGTATTTGAGTTTGTGCTAGTGTTTAGATAGATTTTTAATTTTTAGAATATTTATCTCATTCATGTTATGTTAATCAATTATTTAGTATAAATAAAAAACAAGACCTCTGTTTTAGTGATCCCCGACTAAACACAAAAATCATGTCTTTAATTTTATTACGTTTAGCAATCTTTATCTTTCTCGTTCAATTTAATATTCCTTTGTCATCGTCCTTTTTAATTTCTTTATTTTCCTGCAATTCGAGGCTGCTGATTTTGCTTCCTTAATCAGTAGAAAGGGTAGCAAAGAGTAAATGATGGAATAACGAAATATCTGAAACATTTGCGGTGCCATTTTCTGCTCCCTCTCTTGAACTCTCTTACACGATGTTCTACGAGGGGAGAACAAAATTAATGAGCTGAGCCCGAACTTAATCTACCTCAACGTACTACTAAGAACTGAGAGCTCGGGAGGGAGAGATTTCAATGGACAAAAAAGACTAGGAAGGGAAGGTTGTGATCCAGATGGGTGAGAACAAGTGAGCACTCTCATCCTCTACTTGATCAACTCTTCGAAATTTTTGGGCCCTACCACACAAAATAAAATTCAATTCAGTCATCCTCCACAAACGAACCATCATCATCAACTTCGTCATCCATAGAAACACACAACCTTTATATATATATATATATATATATATATATATATATATTACTATATAAACTAGTGTGTGGAAAATGCATTACCTAATGTGTGGAAAAATTGCTGGTCGTGGTCATATATATGTATATATATTCACTACCTCCTGCCCACAATAATTGTTTAATTTGGACTTTTTAATATTTTATTGATTTGGGTTAACTAGTATGTAATTTTCAATTTTGCCCTTATTGATATAGTATTATGGTGGGGTATTTATTTAAAGTTAGTGGAAGAAGAGTAGTTGGGGAAAGTGGAAGGTTAAATTATATTAGAATTATAACTGAACAAGTATTTTGAGACAAGTAAAGTTGCAATAGTGGACTACTAATATGGGACAGAGGTAATATATATTTATTGAAACGACTAGTTTATATAATATTTGCTCAGTAAAAGGTTTAATATATACGCATGAAATTATATGAATTTATAATATACAGTCCCCAATTGTTTTTTATATGGTTGACTAATTACAGCCCCCAATTGTTTTTTTACTGTTTGTTCCTCTATCCAAGGGATAGTACTTCTCTGCCGCAGGATTTGAAATTTCCCCAGTGTGAATTTCATTTTTATTGCATTCCAGAAACTTGTTCACTAGTATTAGTGTTCCGTAAGTTAAAAATATATAATTGAACATCTTTTTCCCCGGTAAATTCCAATGGTATGAGTCCGACCACTAAAATTTTCTGGACAATAAGTAAATATTGTAAGCTTTTACCAAAATAATACGAATGAAAAAAAATAAAAAACATTGTGCTACAGCACTAGATGCAACTGCCACAAATATATATAACTGAATTGCCCTTTCACCTGACACCAGCATAAACGAACATGCACATGCTAACAATACTTCATATCTTATATATAATATATATATATATATATATGTATATATGTGTGTGTGTGTTACTAAATAAGAAGAATTTAAGCTTCAAAATTATTTTATTATAATATAGCAAAGAGAGTTCACTCGTGTCCTCCTTGATCAGTGTACCTAAACAAAGTTGTTGAGTTAGAAAATACTTGTAGACCTAATGCTCCTCGGAAAAGCATGAATCAACCAACCTTGACAAATCTTAACAATTCAATTGAAAATAACTATTGTATATATTTATTTTTATAACAAAGGTAAAGAGCATTAAACCCCTCAACTTTACTCTCTTTCCCAAAAAAAAATCCAAACTTTTAAAATGGCCGAAAACACCCTGTACTATGGTCAAAATTGCAAATGACCCTCCTAAACTATTATTATAGAACAAAATTCCATAAACTATCACTTGAATTCCGAAAAAAAAATGACCCATTGTCTTTATTATTATATTTTTTTTTATCATAAATGACTATAATGCTCTTTTTTATTGAATTATATTTAATACACTTTTGTTATTAACAAAGATTATGGAATAATTGATGCAAGTTTGATGACATAATCTTTATTCAAATTTGTGTAAATTAACACGTGATTTTTATAATTAATAAAAAAAAAATTAATATAAATTTTAAAAGAATTAAGTAATTATTCAACACTATTTATATACATAAGAATTTACTTCATTTTCAATAACTTTTCAATATTAAATGCGATACAAAATATGTTATAAAAAATATTTAATAAATATTTAATTCATTCACAATTAAGTCCAAAATTAGTTTAATGCCTATTATATAAAAAAATATTTAATATTTTGGGAGTATACTACATGACATATAACTCTATCAATAGCTGAAAAAAATGCACAATGAACACAAACTCTATTATCTCTATTTTAATAGATTGAGAGTATTTGGTACATGATATATACCAGGAGTATTATATGATCTCGGGTATGATATCGATACTTTTTAAATTTATTTAAGAAAAAAAAGTTCAATTCATTTTTCGATGGATGGAAAAATAATTTTACCTTTTTTTTTAATTGTTTATTTTGGGAAGAAGTTGGCCATGTTGCATCTTGTCACAGCAACCTTTTCCCACCTTATATTGTTTTTTTTTTACTCCTTTTGTCCGATAACCCAATAATAACGTAACTATTTGAAAATTTTATTACATAACTATAATAAATTCATTCCACGCCACATTTAAACGATAAGTATATAGGTACATGGTTCAGTTGTATACCATTAAGACCTGTTTGTTTTCTAGTTCCGGGTTCATTTGGTCTGGTCTGGTCTGATCTTAGTTTTTAGAGATCAGACTATGTTTATTTTGACTTGATTTCAAAAATTGGACTCAGATCAATTGAGACCAAATTAAATCAAATGAAGTGTTTTTGGACTCAATTTTTTGTTGGGTCAAGTTGGTATGGTTTCAAAAATTGGTAACCAAAATAAAAAATTTGAGACACCAACCACCTAACAAATAAAAAAAAAGAATTAAATAAAAATAAAAATAAAAATAAAAATAAATAAATGAATAAATAATAATATAAATAATAAATTAATAAAATATATTTATCAATTAATAAAAATAAATGAATAAATATAAATAATAAATTAAATAAAATATATTTATGAATAAAATAAAAATAAATGAATAAATAATAATATAAATAATAAATTAATAAAATATATTTATAAATTAATAAAAATAAATGAATAAAAAGCAAACAAAATAATGAATAATAAACAAAATGAATTAAATAATACATAAAAATAAAAATGATAAATAAATATAATAAAAAATAAAAAATAAATGAATAAATAATAAATATAAATAAAATATATTTATAAATAAAATAAAAAATAAATGAATAAATAAAAAATATTTATTAATTAATAAAAATAAATGAATAATAAATAAACAAAATAATGAATAATAAACAAAATGAATTAAATAATACATATAAATAATAAATTAAATAAAATATATTTATAAATGATTTGGTTTCATTTTTTTCAGACCTAGACCATCAGACTAGACCGTTTACCAAACAGACTTTCAGTTCAAGGACCATACTAGACCAGACCATATTGATTATCAAATAGGGCAATCTTTTTTAATATTGGAAGAAACTATTTTAACAATTACTATCAAAATACTTTCCCAATACTATATAGTAAAAAAATCATCTATATCCAAATCTCGAATCTAGAAATATTTCCAAAAAAATTATCTATTTAAAGTGGTTCACAATTGTAGAACCCATCACTGTATATATAAAAAAATTAACACTTAATTATGATTTAATATTATATACTTAAGTGTGCTTGTAAATACTACTTGAAATGATATAAAGTTTTAAGCTAGTGTGGTCATCACTCATGAAAGTTAAAGAAAAAAAACATCTTTAAAAAATATATTTTTAATTATCACCTAAATAATTTAATGTCTAAAATTTGAATTCTAAATATGTATTTTTTTCTTTATTTGTTATTAAAAAAAGGTCAAAAGTTTGAATAGTAATTTTAATATGACTTTCCCTTATTATTTTTTTTCCTCTTTACACTTGGGGCTTTGGGTCCATTGTCTTCAAAACTAGGCCCAGTATGCACCGAATAGAGAATGACTCATTTCAAGACCAGCCCACCCCTTCCCCAAGCCTCATACACACACGCACACATACATATACATATGCACACACTGATAATCTTAGTTGGGCAGAAGATATGGCGCCCGTACAGAAATAAACGTTCCGTACTACAGATTTTGATTTCTCGACTGTGGAAAATTGTAAGTTTCATACAGTTTAGTGAAGATCCCTTTATGTTATGTTATTCCTATTTGATTTTCGTTTCACTTGAAATGAGTATACTATTTTTTGACTATGTATGAGCTTGGGGATATTTAATCGTAGTGTTAACAGAAAATGGTGGTCATGGTTATGGTAAATTCTCAAATGGGTGTCTGTTGTTTTGAAAAAGATGGAATTTTGAGATTGAATTATAGCCAGAACTTATCCATTTCTTGTGGGTTATTAATTCCCCAAAAACCCAGTTTGGGTGTCACTGCAAAAACGAAGAAATTCATGGAGAATCGGGGTTTTGGTTTGAGAGCACGAAATTACAGGCCAGTCAATGTTCTGTCAAAACAAGAGTCTGGCAATCAAATGGTTGATAGTGGGGTTCTTGAGAAAGAGTTCGAGTTCAAACCATCATTTGATGAGTATTTGAAGGATATGGAGTCTGCTAGGGAGAAGAAGCAAACCCATCATTCAGATAGAGACAATTCGAGAAGTAATTCGAGTAAAAAGGATGGTTCGAGAACACACCCGTCAGAGGGTGTCGAAAAAAGTACTAAAGTGGATGATTTTAAAAGGCAATCATCACAAGATAAGTTTGTGTCATTGAAGCAAAGCAAGCTGGGCAACAAATCTCATGGAGTTGCTCACCAGGGAGTGAATAGTGGTAAGATTAAGGGCAAAGAGGGAGGAAGTGGAATATTGAAGGATACCGGGAGGATTGGAATCAAAGAGAAGGTTGGTATGGGAAACGCCTATCGTTTAGTTCGAGACGAATTGGATGATGCGGAAAGCAAAATGGATGTAAATGTGAAAAGGAGATTGGGAGTCAATGCAGCAAATGGGAGATGGATGAAGAACAAAAGTGATGATCAATTGGGAGGACACACCTTTGGGAGAAATAAACAAGATTCCAGAAGCAATGAAATGAATGGAAGACGTGAGAAGGATTGTATAAAGGGTGATAAAGATTCTTATAGGAGAACTGCATCAGAAAATGTGGAACTGGGTAGAAGCAGGGAACCTGTGATGAAGAATAATTTTACTGAAGTGGGGATGGAAAGAGCGGCCTTCAAGTCATTTGGGGAATCCAATGATGTTTTCGACAAGCCACCGGTTACACGAATGGAAATGGAGGAGAGAATCCAAAACCTTGCCAAGTGGTAAGTACTAAGTACTATACTCATTTCAGTATCTGGTACACCCACTATTAGGAGATTAGATTTTAATGCTAGTTTATATTTTATTAGATTTTCGTTTGTCTTAACATAACATTTAAATTATGTGTACTCAATTTTTTATTTTTTTATATTTTTAAGCATTTATTTCTCAATTCTTTGATTTCATGTGATTTCATATGGAGAATAACGGGGGAACTACTCTATCCATTGTAGAGGATTTCAATTTCTTGAGCTAGATGTAGACTGTCATCCAATAAATATACAAAGAAGTACAATGTATTAATTTTTTTTATGTGTCATTGTTGAGAACTTGATATAATGTAGAAATTTGAAGTGGGTCAACAGTATTAAGGACTTATGACTAAAGCGTGTTTAGGGTATGAGAACAAAGAAAGAGGAGATAGTTATATTTTTAAATTCTGTGAGTCAAACTTTTACTTGTCATATTGGTAAACTTCTTTTTAGTACCTTTTTAGAAGAGGCTATGAAATCAGAATATGGTTATTATGTCTAATGGAGTATTTGTAGAGTTGGAATCGTTAGATGAAGCTGACTAATTTATTTAATAGATCTCACAAATTAGGAGATGCCGGATGAATGGAGAAATTGATTGTGGAGCAAATGCGACATTTAACATGGAATTGATCAGTGGCGGAGACAGAACTTTTCTTCAAAGTGGCAAGAAGTACAATAATATGGACCTTTTTAAAGTCTGAAAATCTTAGGCGACAAATTATTTTGGGAGATGAGAGGCATTTTATGAGTTTTGAAAGTTTTTATTTTTTATTTTTTATTATTGTGAATATATCTGGAGTTAGTGGGGCAGATCTAAAATTGTCAAAAAATGGATATACAAAATACAATAAGTAGAAAATTCCAGTGACATCAGTTGTGACTTTCTCACTAAAAAGAGTGCTTGATTCATCATACAGCACCAACATCGGATGTTAATCAGGATGCATACCGTCGGAAACACACTTCTTTGCAGTCCTTTATTTTAGGAACATCCATCTCCTAACTACTGCAATTTGCTTATATGGTTGTTCCAAGAGTTCCTCAAGAAGAAGGGATTGAAAAGCCAAATCATCTGAGATGGGGGTTCTTTTCATCCTTCCCACATGGTGCTACTTCGCTGTCGGTCACCCTGGAGTATTTAGCCGTTCAAGGTGTGCCTGTAACTTTCCCCATCCCCCATTCGCCGTCGCCCTGTTCACAACTCCTTGGGAGTATTACAAACTGCTTTAGATGGAGCTAAGGGCCCATCAATAAATTCTCCGCCGTATGGCTGACCAACTACAGCAGTGGAATGCCCTCTATTCGTTGGTAATCAAGCCTTGCATTGCGAGCTGTTAACTCCTTAGTGGATGTTCATTTAGTAATGATTCTTATCTCCACGAGTGTGTGAGAAAATTCCTGTTTTGCCACTCACTACCTTGCTCTTGTAGGGGGGAACTCAAATTTTGATTACAGCGTATTAAAAAAAAAAAAAACAATATCACGTTCGGACTCTGAATACCCACCCTTCGCATGTGCTCAATGTGCATTTGTCTAGTCACAAATATGTTGAAAACTGGGGCAATTGCCCCCACAGGTACTAAGGTGGCTCCGCCACCGGAATGATTGTTGTGTAATAAACTTATCTGATATATTATTTAATTTTGGAAAGGGTCATGAATAAAGATTAAGACGTAGGGGATCGATATTAGGAAAGCGTTACCAATTGCAAGTTCCTGCTTAAACGCTTGGTGTAAAAGTATAGAGGAGATAGATTACTGACTTGGAAAATAGATGATAGCATATCAGGGGAAATAATATGAACGGTTTTAGAAAAGAAAGGAGGCGTAACTAGTGTGGAATAATGGAGTGATAGGGCGTTAATTTCCAACAGCAATGGGCTTATACCATATGCCTTCCATCTGGTACTTTTCTACATTTTATGCTTGTGAGGTTATTCTTTAAGATGTCCCGTGGTGCATGTTGTTTGCTGACAGTAGAACTTTGATTCCTGGAATCAAAGAAACTGTTGATTTTAAGTTAAAGATATTAAGAGATACTTCAAAATTCTAATGTTTTTGTGCGATTAAGGTTGAGTGTGATGATGTTGGGTTATGGCTCATAATCCAGGAAGGAAGGCCCTAAGTCCAAAGGGGTGGAGCCTTTTGCCCCGGGCTTGGCTGGGAGAGCTGGGGCATCGATTAACTTGTGGGGGGTGCGGGGGTCGTAGCCCCCCGCGGTACGGTAAATGGTGATTTTGTTATTTTACCAGTACATATGAATTAGGTCTATATATACATTATTGTAACCTTAATTCATTGATAAGTGAAATACAAAGACTGTTCTGGTGGACGTAGGTCAAATTGATTGAACCACGATAAATCTTGTGTGTTCTTGATTCTTTACTGTTTTTATTGTTTGCGATTGATCTTTTGTTTCAACAGATGAGTATAGCCTAATGGCCAAGAGATTCCTTAAGAATGACCATGTTTGATATCTTTAAAAAGTTCCTTGCAAGGAAGGATATATTTGGGAAAATGTTGTCATAGGATAGAATAATATGCCTAAGAGATACCTGAAAGCCATTTCGCTTCCGTAGAAGTCGAGAACCCAAAAACATTAAATATTTTATCCTGGAAACCTCAGAGTTGCAACCTAGTTGGAACCTCTCGCAAAAGTAAGTATATAAAAAAGGAAAAATGAGATTGGTGTTTGCAGAGTGAGAAAATATTATTGCTTGTGTCAGTTGCTGGATTAGAAAATGGACTAGTTATTTCCTCCATTACCCACCATAATGACCATGAATGGTATGAGCTTGGGAGGAGTGTCTGGTATTTCTAGCCAGTAAAGGAAATGAGAGGAGGATGTGGTTGGGCACTATATCTATTGGATAACCTGCTAAAGGAAAGAAAATGAGTTACGATCAGGTCAAAAGTTTGTATAAAAATAGGAGAGTGTAGTAGGAAGCACAATCATTTGGATGGAGTTAGAGACAACACCACCACCTTTTGGATGCAGGTAGAGAGGCAGAAGTCCTGGGCTAGGTTGCGATTGAGAATGGGTTCATGAGGATTGATTGTCTGAAGGTAGTCAGTCATGAAGATGGAGATGTCTGGTTGGTTTTTGGACTGCAACCAGTGATGTTGTTTATGGTTCAATGTAGGATTTAAGCTGGCTATTGGCACTGCCTTTTATTTTGGGTGCCTATAAAGTAGTGAGAGTATGTCACTGGGGGCTGTAACAAGTGAAGATGGTTTCGACGAGAGTCTGCTGGGAACTTGAGAAGTAAGATTGCTTATTCCATGACGACATGGGAGTATTTTTTTCAAATTGTTATTATTATATGTTTAATTATTATTCTGTGTGTGTGTGAGAGAGAGAGAGAGCCAAGATTATTACTTTAGGAACTTATACAGTTAGTTTCAATTTTTTTTGATTTACTACTTTAGTAACTGATACACGGAGTTATAGAATTTCACTTAGCAGGTGAGAATTAAAAGTTGGCGATATTCTGTCTCTTCCTTTAATTTACGATTATGCTTGGATTCAAATTGATGGTATATTTAACATTTTAGGTTGTTTGAGAAAGAAAGTTAAATCAAATATCACACATACTTATGCACAGAAGTATCATCCATTATGTTTACAGCTGTAGGCTTCTAGTTATCAGCAATGTGCACAAAGTCAAATTAGTATTGGCACATCTTTTGCCATTCAACATGGAGATCTGGGGCTGCTGCTTCTAACTCTTTATCACCATCGTGATTGTTCTATTAAGATTATGGTTATTCTAGTAAGTGGCATACAGGCAGTCCTGACTTTCAATAGATCAGCTTTGTCGTATGCATGTTCTCATTTGTAATTACTTCATAGAAAATACTTCAATTAAAGACAAAGATTCAGCATCTATTTTTTGCCCCCGTTCAGCAATTATTGCATTATTAGTAGCAATAAGTTTGAGAACAAAATACTGAGGAGTCGTCTTCCAAAGTTCTCTTTGTAAGCTCAAAAGGAGCTTTGTGACCTTTTCTTGTGCTTTCACCTTGAAGCTTATGATCAACCCAAGACAATCATATTTCCACATAATATTCATTAAGCTTTAAATTTGAAATGTCAAGCGCTATTTGTGACACCATGTACAAATCTCTCAAATATTAAGATTTATCTGTCACTCTAAACAAAAGGAAGGCTCTCTAGTCCTTAATCAATTGTTAAAGCTCCAAAATTGGGGATTTACTTTGTATATCAAGCAATGGTTTATTTATTACCTCAGATTAATGCTTTTGTTGATATTTCTCGTCCGCTATTCCTTCCACGGTCACCAAAAAAAATAAAAATAAATGAAAACAAAAACAAAAACAAAATGAAATTACATAGCTCAGTACCATCTTCAAACATGTCATGCTGTCTGAATCTAAGTCCAAGTTGGATTTTGAAACGAATCAATTCTTGCTAGTATACTTCATTGCTGACCTGTCTTTTATTTTTTTGGGTCTAAGACAATTCAAACTGAAAAACAAAGTAATGGCGTGACTGGCATGTCCAGTCATCCTGAAGGATGTAAGATATTCCAGCTGCTAAATTCAAAGTTTCCTGGACAGTTGTTTCCCCCATTGTTAGAGCCATTTATCTTGTAATAACTTATGCAAAGTCACTTTTGTTTCACTCATGTTATTGCGGAGATCCGCCATTCAAAATTATGGTGCTATATGAATGCATCGAAATGGAGTTTTCATGGAGTGATTTAAATGAGAGTTTCTCATGGTCTGACTCATGGTAAAGTAGTTTACTCTGGCAGTTTGAATGGTGCGGACATTGATATGCCTGAGTGGATGTTCGCTAAAATGTTGCGAAGTGCGAAAATCAGATTCTCTGATCACTCTATTTTGAGGGTTATCCAGATATTGGGTAAACTAGGAAACTGGAGGCGGGTGCTACAAGTCATCGAGTGGGTTCAATTGAGGGAGCGCTTCAAATCTCACAAGATAAGGTAATTACTCTTATGTTTTCTTCAACCAAGAATAAGGATGGGCATTCTATATGATATGGACATATTGTTTGAAAAATATACTCTCTCTCTCTCTCTCACACACACACACACACACACAAGTCTTTATGTATATGTTTTTTTTACAAATAATTTATAATTTGTGATCATATATAGCTGCATAATTTTCTATCAGACGAGTTTCATAAACTAACATCTTTTGGTACATGAAGATTCATATATAATAACAAGGTCAGTCACCTAGGATCAGATTCCTTACTCTTGATCTTCATTATTGCCTGGGAGTTTGCTGGACAGTATGCAATCTATGTCAGATCATAGTTCAATTAAACTGTTGCCTTAGTGGCGCATTTGGAGGGAGTGGAATAGAAGATTTTTTGACGGGGAAGAATGTTTTATCGGGAACTAATTTTCTTCATTAACTCTCTTTTTTTGGGAAAATATTGTACATCTATACTGGAGAGAGTTGATGTTTTGGGTTCCTTGGGCAATTAGAGTTCCTAGTGGCTCTTGCGCTTGTCTAGTCTCTTTGGGATGCGTTCCTCTTCAAATGCCTTCCAATACAACCTTACTTATGGAAACAATAGAATTGAACTGTGATTGGTGACTATTTTTCAAAGTACTTCCCACTCATGCATTTGACCAGTGTAATTCTCTTAAGTTCAGAACAATCGTATTATACATTGATTACTGTTCTGTGTGATTGGACTTTTACATTTAATTGTGCAATTAATACCAAAGACTAGGTCTGAATCACCCTTGATGTGGTTGTTACACTGATGCTGTTATCACGTAACAATTATAGAACTAGGGTTAAGTTTTTGAACTTGATCATTGACTTTTGTCGGTTCCTTCTGCTGACCTTTTATACATTCCAGGTACATTTATACGGCGGCACTTGATGCACTTGGAAAGGCAAGGAGACCGGTGGAGGCACACAATGTATTTATTGCAATGCAGGTAATGCTTGTACTTGACGCAGAGCAGGATCCCTTTTCCTTAAGTTTGCATCTGAAATCAAGAGATGTGATTAATAAACATAAACCTTGGTAATGCTTGTCCAATATTTTTTATATTAATTTTTTTTCCCCTTCTCCAGCAACACATGTCCTCTTATCCCGACCTTGTAGCTTATCATTGTATTGCTGTCACTCTCGGACAAGCAGGACATTTGAAGGAACTTTTTGATGTGATTGATTGCATGCGATCTCCTCCCACAAGGAAATTTAAAACTGGGGTTCTTGAGAAGTGGGATCCCCGCCATGAGCCAGATATTGTTGTCTACAATGCTGTAAGTAATACATGGTAGTAACTTGTGCTTAAAAGATTATCGTTGGAGCTCTACAAGAAGTGACACCACTTTAAACTTGGTTGTGTGCTTATCTTAGTTCAGAATTCATACTTCATTCACAAATTCCGTATGTTGCCATTATCTGAGTAAGCTGTTTGCAATCCACTAAAGAACATCTTATTCTATCATTTATTTTATTTTTCTATTTTTTATTTTTTCTTTAAAGAAAAGGAATGATCCTTATCACAGTAGTAGGCAAGAGAAATAGACCCAGTCACAAGAATTATTTCCCAGTGTAGTCCATGCCAACCAAGGGCACTGGGAAGGGAAGATTTGATACATTCCTAATTGGTGACATTATTTGCACAAAATCGGTGCTGTCAGGCTTTGATTTGCACCTGCACTTTCAAGCTTGAAGATCTGAGCACTTTACCATTGCCCAGGTAGTGGTAAAATATGCTGGCTACTATGGCCTTATGTTTATGGTTTATTACATGTGGAGTTGTCCTAAAAAAGTTAAAGATTTCTTCCCCTGCATCTTGACTTGTTTAAATGATGCAGCACAATCCTTAAGATCTAAAAATATCCTGATTCCTCTTATTTAATCTAGATAAGCATGGGTAATGTAAGAGTTCTTAATCTATGTTATAGAGATAGGACAAGAATGGAATATTATTGTCCTAGAACTAAACAAGAAGTGCATCATATCTGAACGAAAATGCTCGGTTATCTTCTTCAATTAATTGATTTAAGTTGAAAATTACAGTCTTTTCTATAGCCTACTGAGGTTCAGTGAAAGCTAGCACTAAGGATCTTGCGGATGGTAGAAGTTCCAATGGATAGACATTAATTAGGTGCCAATCGAGTTGTAAAAGAACTATGAATGGATAAAGAGTTAATTACCTTACAAAATTTAAATGTTTCGAGAGTTGAAATTAAAGTGAAGTAACCTGGTAGATCCAGCAAGCAAAAATTTCAGTAGTATCCCCCTGTAATGATCAACTAAAATATGATATCTTTCTGCTTACTAATTAATGCTTAAAGGCTAATGAGCTTGTTAGTGGGACCTGCTTCACAAATGATATCTTTATGCCAACTTGATTAATGCTTGAGGATAATGAGCTCACTAGTGGGACCTGCTTCAGTTTTGTGCCATAATAGAGTCAGTTAATCCTTTGTGAACTTTTAGGGGTCATGTGGTTTAGATGGATTGATTTATTTTGCAACATTCTATACGTAAAAGTACTGTACCAGTGCATGGATGTGCAAGGAGAATCAATTAAATGCGTTACTCTCTGTCCCTGAAGTAGCATTGAATGCTTCCTTATATGGTCATCATCACCTCTAAATTTTTATTTGCTCTTTTGCCTATGTAATTATCTCAAAAATACAATAAGTTCCGTTGTTATGTTTTCATGCAGTAAAAGAACAGTGCTATACAAGCCAAGTCAGTTTGTGTTGACTCTCTCACAAGGTCACCATTTGTTGTGGAGGAACTATGCCTTGTGAGAGAGTCATTACGAGTATCATTTGGTAAAGAAAAAAATGTTTGATTACAATAAAAATGAACACGTTTTGCAGGGGGAGTTGTGAAGCTTGAGTCCCATATTAGCCTAGTGACCGTACTAGTAAAGAAAGATTAATTTGTGATTTGAAAGTCTGAAATACTATTTAAATAATTTGTAATGAGTGGTTCCATGGGGCTCAAAATGGCCTATACATTTCTATGGTGATGATATTTTCTTTTCTGGTGAAGGTAGTCATTTTATTTTTTGTTGCATTTTTAGTAACTGTTGGGCGTGTAGGTCCTAAATGCTTGTGTGCGGCGTAAACATTGGGAAGGTGCATTTTGGGTATTGCAGCAGCTAAAGCAACAGGGCCAACAGCCTTCTAGCACTACATATGGACTTGTTATGGAGGTAATAGCTCTTCTCCCGCTGCCCTTTCTCCTCTTTATTTTTGGGCATGCACTTTTCAATTCTTTCTTGGATGAAAGTTGTGGCTTAGTAAGTTGTTGCTTTTTTTTTTTGGATTAAAAAAAGAAAAAATCCCAATCAATGTTTCTTTATATGCAACAATTCTTATTCCTTCCAACCAGCAAATGAATATTGGGAAAGTGAAAGTTCAAAGGTGAAAGGGTTGTCTAGGTTGGTTACCCTTTAGGGAGTTAATAGTTTTATTAGTGTATGCGTTATATTAGGAAGCCTTGTAGTGCCCTTGGACCACAGGGGCGCTCTTTATAAATGGAAAAGTGAAACTGTTATTATTACTATTATTATGATTTATATTTTATTTTATTTCTTCTTTCATATTTTTTTATACTGACCTCAGTCCCATATGCTTGCTACAGAAGTTTTTTATTTGGTTGGTCTTTGTTTGGTTTCTCCTTGATTCAATGTTTTTACATGTTGTCTGTGATGGATTTGGCATGGGTGACAGGGAAGATTCTGTCAGGAAGCTTTCTAGGCCACAGTTAAAGAAATTCTAGAATCATTGAGGATTAGGATTCTGATAGAGCTGATGGGTAAAATTACTTTGTTGACATCTTGTTGGGTCTCAGTTCCTAAGGCCTTTTAGGGGAGTGCCTTTGAGTTTAATGTAAATAGATCCAAAGGAAACTGGTCCTGCATAAACCTATTAATGTGCATACATGTCCTGGAAAAGTCTTCAGTTGGGAAAGTAATGTTCCTCTAGTATTCTAGTTGGACGCTCAAGTTCAACTTCTACGGGTATGTTTTTGGTAATCCAGGTCCCCTGATGAATTTTCGGTTATCATGTTGGATTATCTTATTTCCTTGTAATTCATCTGGCATGCTCATGCTATTAAGGTTGATATACTTTCCCTCTTCGGTGGCATTAGGGAGGCATCTCTTATGGGGCTACAACATTGCACTGTCGAGGGAGTTTCTGATGTGTCTTGTTGGGTTGCTTTAGAAATTTGACTTTCATTGACAGGGTTTATTAATTGCCATCTGCTTTAAAGATTGACATCAAATGAATTCCTCAATGAGGCTGTAGCTTCTGCATCTGCTTTACAAACATGCCTTGCAATGAATTTGGGAACTTCTTTCTCCTGCTTTTGTGGAAATATCTGTCCTCTCTCATTATCTGTAGTTCTTCCCTACATTCTCTTCATTTAATTTTCTTATCAAAGAATCAACAAAAAAGGCGATCCTTCCTGATGCCTGCTGTATATGATTTTCTTGTCATTAAGAAAATAGCATAATTTATAGTGGCTTGTGGGTTTTACACTCAACAAATTGTCATCTTGCTTGGAGATTTATATGCAGATAATTTGTGAGTAATGATTTTGGGATTAATGACATCTTACTAAAGTAGTTTTTCGCTTTGGCAGGTAATGTTTGCATGTGGCAAGTACAACTTGGTTCATGATTTTTTTAAGAAATTTCAGAAATCTTCTATACCGAATGCTTTAACTTATAAAGGTAGTTCATTGAAGTATCTTAGCAAATATTTTTACGATTCTGAATTTCCTCATATAAAAATGACATTGGACAATTTTTCATATGTAGTTCTTGTGAATACTCTTTGGAGGGAAGGTAGAACAGATGAAGCTATATTAGCCGTCCAAGGCATGGAAAGACGAGGGATAGTTGGTTCAGCTGGTCTTTATTATGACCTTGCACGTTGTCTCTGCAGTGCAGGCAGGTGCCAGGAAGCACTAATGCAAGTAGGTTTCCTTGTGATGCTTGAAGAACTTCTGCTGTTTTGTGCGTGTTCTAGTTGTTCCTATGTAAATTTTCATTGCATGGTAGGTGTTAGAGGTGTCCCACATCGGATCTTGACAGGAAAAGTGAATGGGTTTATAATGGGTGGATGTTAGCCTCACCTATCAGCTTAAGGCTTAGGGTCGAACCGCGAAGCATCCACCTGTTACAATTGGTATCAGAGCTCAGAGCCAAACCCAGATCTTGATCCGGTGCCACACCAAGCACCCGTTGGGTGTAGTGAGGTCCTTGTGCTAATCCATATTGGAGGCTGAGCAGACATTCCCCCTGAACAACTTGGATGTCTCCATCACAGAAAAGTAAATTCATTAATTTTGGACGCATACTGCCACTTCTTCAACATGTGGTCAACTAACCTCGGTTTAATTAAAACCTTCTTTCAATACGGAAAAGATGTATAAATGTAAGAAATATAATAGGTTTCCATATAATCAGTTACTGTATATATGCATGAAAATGGGCCCTGAAGCTCACGTCTGGCAATTTTGTGACACTATTGATCTGGACATTCTGCATATATATGCAAGGGGCCTTCTTCATCAACATGCGATAATGTGTCTGCCACATACATTATGGTGGCTGACAGCAAGATTCTCTATTCCTGGATTAAATCTCCCAGAGTCTAGTACACTAATCAACCTCTATCAATCAATAAAACCCTCCAACTGTGATTCAGATGACAAATGTGCTTGATTGGTTATCAGGGAGGGATTTATCCATGGGAAAGCTACTATTTTATTTAGATGAGTCTATATGTGACCTTTTCCCGTAATAAATGTCCACCTAAATGTTAACCTAAGCTACTTCAAGTTTTTTTATATTTGATCCCATGGCTAACTTGTAATTTATACTACAGATGGACAAGTTATGCAAGGTTGCAAAAAAACCTCTAGTAGTGACTTATACCGGTTTAATCCAAGCTTGTTTGGATGGAGGAGATGTTCAAAATGGGGCATACATCTTCAATCATATGCAAAAGTTTTGCTCCCCAAATTTGGTGACTTGTAATATCATGCTGAAAGCTTACCTCGAACACAACATGTTTGAAGAAGCAAAGGAGTTATTCCAGAAGATGTTGGAAGGCAGAAAACATATTAGCAATGTCTCAGATTACCACAATAGAATTACACCGGATATCTACACTTTTAACACCATGTTAGAAGCCTGTCTTACGGAGCAGAGGTGGGATGATCTTTCTAATGTCTACAAAGAGATGCTTCACTCTGGGTGCCACTTCAACGAAAAACGTCATCTTCGGATGATAGTCGATGCTTGCAGGGTTGGAAAGGTATTACTTCTTGTTCTTTCGTTCCATCAATTTGAATGTTGGCATGTTCTAAAACAAAGTTTGCTTTCTTTCTTCCTAGCAATTTAACGCATGAAACTTTTCCCTGAAACAGATTCACTTCAGCAAATGCAAATGAAGCATTTGCTACCAATGAATATACAATGATCAATTTTTATTTTTTTTTGGAAGTAATGATGATAAATTTTATGCCCTCAACAAGAATGCACTTGCTTTCTCAAATTGCTTGGAGGAATAAATAGACCTGCTTACTATAAATTTGCATTTGTTAAATTGCACTTGTCTTATAATTTAATGGTTTTAGATTTGGTTGGTCACTCTAGACATCAATTAATTGCAAAACTCATGTAATATTTAAATTGGTAAATAAATTATTATATATTGGAAAACAATAGTTTAATGAGTCTAATTATGTATTTAGTTTAAAGAGGCAGTCAAACCTTTAAATTACACCCTCTCTAACGCCTTAAACTATTAGAGTAGATGGGTAGTTAAAATGTTATCAGAGCATGTGTTCAAACCTCGCCGTCACTCATATTTTAAAAGAAGTTGTTTCACGTGTTGGACCAAAAGAAGGTCACACGTGAGAGGGCGTATTGAAGGATATAAATATTAAGTTACACCCTCTCTAACAACTTAGGCTTTTAAAGTAGATGTATAGTTAACACTTCATTAATTGTTAGGGTTGAAAATCTTAATGATCAGAATTTTTGGAAACTTTGTGCATTAAATCTTTTTCCATTTCATCTCTTCTTTTGATGGTTTGGCCGAGAGTCCCAGCTTAACTACTGAAAAAACAAAATTACAGAAGCAGGGATGGTTTCCTTGTTTATCACTTAGTGTGAGTTAATCTGGCCGAATAAATTGCAAATTTTTAATTCCAAATTTTAACCTAAATTTATATAGGCTAATATATATATATATTTTCATGGTTGGCTGAGAGTCCCAGCTTAACTACTGAAAAAAAACAAAATTACAGAAGCAGGATATCTGTACGATTTTTTTATTTTTTCTTCCATTTCGGGTACAGATATATATGATTGTTTTAATCATATAGCTATGCATTCTTATAATTATAAAAAATACTCTCGTAATGGGTGTTACTCAACTTATTGGCATGCATGCTTTTCAGGAGGAGCTGTTAGAGATAACTTGGAAGCACTTAGCCCGAGCAGATCGAATTCCACCACCCCTTCTTGTCAAGGAAATGTTTCGCATAAAATTGGAGCATGATGACACCGCCGCTGCTCTGTCCTGTATCAGCACTAACTGTATAAGTGAGTTGGCGCCATTCTCCCCAAAGGTATGGTCCAACTTTTTCGAGGAAAATGCCCATCGTGTCCAGAAGGATACTCTTGTTAGGTTGATTCATGAGAGTAGCATCTTTGTTTCCAAAAGCGAATCGAAAAACCTAATTATACAGAATATAATAATATCTTGTAGAGAATTTTTAAGGGTCCATATGACAGGAACTGGGACTGCCCAAGCAGAGATTGTTGGTAAATTCAATGTGAAACAGCTTTAAAATGTTAGTGAAATTTATGGTGTTGTATTGCTTTTGTTGGTCTAAGTCGATGTAAAGGATAGATTAATTTTGTCCGCGTTGTTACATCGATCTTAGCCTTTTCGGGTGCATCGACAAGTATGGGAGTGGATCCAAATTCTTTACCAGCTATCTCGAGAAACCATGATTCGTATCAGGTTGCAATCTGACAAATGTGTTGGACAATGACTCTGCACCTCTGAGGTTTGGCAAATGATCTCAACGACAATCTTCTGTAATGTTCGATAACCGGGGTGTCCAGGGCTTTTTGCCCCCATGCAAAGCGACCTTTCCACATGAATCGGATAAAATTCGGATTATATCTGCGATCGTGGCTCAAATGATAAGGGGTATAAATGAAGATTGTTAAACTTGAGGTGTGTAAATTAAATTAATCATTTATCAATTTAATGGTGTGGAGGGGAGATTGATCAAATTGTAAAATTTAGGGGTTATTTGATAGGTTATCCCTATCAGTTTTTGAGATCCACCCATATGGTGAAATAAAAAAAACCCAAAAAAGTGTGTGATGTGCGGTGTGACTGTGTCATGTTTTACAATGTTAATACGTGATACACGAGAGTTTGTGAATATGGTATAATACTTGAACTATGTCGCCAATAAATAAGAAGATGTGATAACCACAACATGTGAACGCCATTATGATTAGGGATGACAATTTAATCGGATCTGGTCGAATTTCAATCTGTTCCAACCCGAATGGGAAGGGTTTGGTAAGTTCTTAAACGAGTTTGGGGCGAGTTTGATATTAAAATTCAAAATTCGAAACGGGTTCGGGTCGGGTTCGGATTTTCTATAAAACCCGTCCCGTCCCGTTTAGTTTAGTTTTCTTTTTTTTTTAAAAAATAATTTAAGTATATTAAAAGCATCTGATAAAAATAAATGTTCACTAAAAGTGTTATAGTGATCATTTTTTTTTTATAATCAAATGAAGTAACAAAATAATTTAATTATTGAACTTCAATTACTAATAATGAATTTTGTTTTTTTTTACCTTCTCAAGAAAAAATACATACTCAGACATTTTCAATGAATTAAGTATTTTAATTGTGTAAATTTCAATTACTATTCAATCAATTAAGAAAAAATACATACTCAGATACATTCAATCAATTTAGAAATAATACATACCTACACATATTCTATTAATTAATTATGTACATAACTATTGAACTTTAATAATTTATAATCCAACTATTTATAAGATTCTACTTTATATATTTCCAACCATTGATTTTTATTTAAGAACGTTAAATAGTATTAGGAGCAACCATAACTGAAATCAATGATATAGACTCATATGACAAAAGATATTAAAAAATTTATAGTAACGGACACGGACATATAAATGTATAGAAATTTTTTTAAAGTTACTAAGGTAATAAGTTGATATGTTAATTAATAAAATTATAATTTGGTATAACCGATGGTAACCCGATGAAATCCGTTTATATCGACGGGTTGATAATGGTATTACCGATTACAACCCGTCGCGGATTTGGGATGGGTTTGGTATTCGTAATTTTTAAATGGTGTGCTAATGGTATTAGCCAAACTCATCCCAAACCCGACCCGTTACCATCCCTAATTATGATACCACAAGAAGATGGTATAATACTCCCTCCGTCCCATAATACTTGTCTGATTTGGACTTTTTAATATTTTACGGATTGATGTTGACTAGCGTGCAATTTTTAATTTTGCCCTCAATAATATAGTATTATGGTAGGGTCTGGTATTTGTTTGAAGTTAATGGAAGAAGGGTAGTTGAAAAAAGTGGGAGGTTAAATTGTATTAAAATTTGAAACTGGACAAGTAATTTGGGAAGTAAAATTGCAATTGTGGACAACTAATATGGGATAGACTACATAAATAGTACTTGATTTCTTACTAACGCCACTATTCTAAAATGTGAGGGGTTGAGAATATTTCCAAACATTTTTTTCAAAATAAAAATTAATGAATGAATATGTATTAGTTGAAGTGCAACTCTAAGGAGTATGTCAAAAAGATATAGAGTAAAAGAAAAGGGGTTAGAAATATTTCAATACTTTTAAAAAATAATAATAATTAATTAATATGCATTACTTGAAGTGTAACTCTAATGAATATTTTAAAAGATATAGAGTAAAGATATAAGACAATGGGTTATAAATATTTTCATATTTTTTTATAAAATAAATAAATAATTAATATACATTAATTGAAATGTAACTCTAATGGATATTTCATAAGAGATAGAGTAAAGATATAAAACAAATATATTTCGGTGTAAGGAAAAATAATATCACTTAAAATACAGAAATCTGTACATACTTATCTATCTATATATATACTACTAATAAAAACACAAGGACTGTCTAATATTTCGATTCATTATCACCTTTTACAATATAAAAAATTATAATAAGTAAAGTTTGTCACTATTTAAAGTGTAAGGGCTTAAATTAACTTTACAAAAAAATTAATAAATAATAAACCATTTATCATATTTTTATAAAAATATAAAAATTACAATAAGTAAAGTTTGTTATTATTTTACAGTGTAAATGTTTAAATTAATTTTACACAAAGAATAATAAATTATAAACCATTTGTAACATTTTTATACATTTATCACCCCTTACAATACAACAAAAACTATAATTAAAATGTATTACTAATTGTTTAAATTGTAGGAGTTGTATATTATTTATTTACAAAATCAATTAAATTATATGAGCTCACAAATATTTTACATGTATCACCTTCTAAAATACAATATATATATATATATATATATATATATATATATAATCATAAATAAAGTGTATTATTATCATTTAATGTAAAAGGTCACAGTATTAGTTTTAGGGAAAAATTAAAAAACAATAACTTTTGGGGCATATATTACAAAAATGACAATTTTAAAAAAATAATTTAAAGAAAAGTGATAATATTTCAAAAATCATTGTATCCAAAGTACTTGAAAAGTTTTTCAAATTGAGTTTAGGACACAAGTGTTGTTTGGTCCATTAATTTAGCCAAACATGTCTTTTACACTAAAACAAGGGTACAAGAGTCATTTCATGGGGTCTTCACCCCTTCAGGAGTGTCATTACAAGGAAAATGAAATCTCAGGGGGTGAGTGCAATTGACCAAAACCTCAGGGGATTTGAGTGCAAATTATCCTAATTTAACTAACGGTTTTATAACGAAGTGTCCTTGATTGTAACAATTTCATAGTTTGAGAAGCCATCACATAGTTCAGAGGGGTTTCTTGAGAGAGAGAAAATAGTTCAGGGGGGTTTAATGCACTTTACCCCTGATAAAATCATTTTTTCCTGAATTCACTTTATGTCTTACTGTTTACACCATAAAAATAATTTTATTCCACCACATGGCGCATTATGGTTGAAGGATTGCATATTAATATTTTTTAAATAAATATAAATTATGTAGTCCTTAAAAAAGTGGACTTTGACTCAGTTTTAATTCAAATGGAAGAATTTGAATTCAAAAGAGAAGTTGGCTCGTAACTTCCCAACTGTCATCAACGGTTGTGATATGAAGATAAAAGGGGCTGAAGAAGTCTTGCTGAGAGGTCCCCGACCAAACAATTCTGCATTTCACATTTCTTACAATGTAGTTGTTTTATTTTCCTATGTATTTTCCTTTCATAGGAGTAGTGTTAGGCCTTTATTGGAATTCTTGTACTTTTCAACATTGTATGAGAATTTATGACTTATGAAATAAAATAGACGCTTGGATTCATTCATCTATGTTTTTATTTTATGAGTTTCTCTGGTTTGAATGGTCGCTTATGCAGTTCTCTTTGCTCCCACCATTCATTCCACCATTATCATGTTTGAAAGTCCTCTTTACAGCCTGTTACGGTCGTTACGGTGACAGTAACCCAGATTCCGACCAATTCCGAAAATGCCGTAACAATTAATCACAGTTGAAGGCTTGAAGCTTTTCAAAGATTTGAATTAAGAAGCTTGGACATTGAATATAATAGTTATTTGATTGCAGGTGACTTTTCATGTTAAATTCTGTCACGCCCCTAAAATTCCAGAAACTCCAATCCGGAGAATCAGCGAATTTCCAAGGGGTGACGTCAGCCAAGCGACCACTAGAGTCAACAATAACAAGGAAATACATGGAATCACAAAGACAATAATATATTTCATGCCTAACTGAATGATAGAAACTCAACAGAATGCTTTGATACCAAACTGTTACGCCCCAAAATTTTCAAAGACTCACGAACCAGGACATCCGAGAAATTCGGGACGTGATCATTAAAATGAGTGACCAATTAAAATCCTAAACAACCATAAACCGAATGGAATCTTACTAACCATAATAATTCCATACACAACAAAGCGGAAGCTAAACCAAATGATACACAAGGCACGTCTAGGTGCCAAAAGAATACATCTCTACAATGATGCAACAATACCAAATATAAGGAAGGGATATGCCAACAGACTGGCTCCCAAGAGATATTACATCTACGGTCCCAATACAGGGAACAAGAAAATGAAACAAAAGGACTAACTCTACGTATTAACGTCCCAAATCCCGCAACAACATCAGTGCCACGAGCCATCCTACACTCCAAGTTTTCCATAGCCAAAATATTTCCTGCAAATTGGCACCAGGCATACAACTGCCGGGGTGAGCTCATTGAGCCCCGTAGGAGAAAGAAATCGTAACTGTCGCATCCTACGACCGTTCAAGTCGAGTTCAAACCAACTCGTGTATATGCATCTACCCTAGGTCAGTCAAATGTCCCACATGGCAATCATGTCAATACGAGACCCCGGAAATACATCCCCCTAGTCCCCTACCATGTATCAACAAATAGGGCAACTAGCACATAGTGAAACTATATCACAACAACATGTAATAACTCACACCTATATATATATATGCACGTATATATATACACATATAGAGATATACAACCAATACAAGATACGTAGTACAGACCCCCTCATAGATCACTACGACTCGTACCCGTTAGTTCCACACTGACAATCAACACAACACTATCACCAAATCACGGGAGAAACACTCCTATTCATAACACTCCAGGAAGGATAACACTCATACTTCTTACGCCACGAGCATACCGAGCTCCAAAATCTCAAATCAGTATCAACTCATACTTTCAATCACCTCACATGTCACTACCGACATCCATAAACCCAATACAAGGTTAAAAAAATCACATCAACCTGAGGGAAGACACGAAGGTTGCCAAACAACAAAAAGAAGTGAAAGGGATTGAATAACCCCTCACGCCGACCACTCAAAGGTCACATGTTCGCCCAAGGGTAAAATGGTCATTTCAAGGAAAAAGATGTACTTTCAAAGGTTACCTCACCTATTTGGACATAGGTTGAACCATAGAAACAAAAAAAACCAAATTCAAAGCCCTGACGCGAGAGATATGAATTTTTGCAAATGGCATCAGACAACTCCGACCCAAACAGCAAGTTAAAGTACCCCTCTTTCACCAAGGGTAAAACAGTCATTTAAAATGAAAATAAATGATTTTAAATTTTATATCGAATATTTGGACATGGGACAAGACCTATAAAGAAACAAGACCTCAATCAAAGCCACGAGGCGAGAGATATGCATTTTTGAAAATGGTATCGGACAACGCCGATATAAACGGAAAGCTGAAGTACTCCTCTTTCACCAAGGGTAAAACAGTCATTTAAAATATAAATAAATTATTTTAAATTTTATATACAAATTTTGTACCTAGCACAAGCCATAGGAACAAACGAGACCTAAATCCGAGTTACGAGGTAAGATAAATGAATTTTTGAAAACGGTGAAAACAGGGCTGAATTACCTAGTCGACTACGCAGGAGGTTGTAGTCAATTACACAGGGGCTTTAGTCGACTAAACCAAAGTTTCAGTCGATTACACAAAGTCGAAGCTAACCAAAAATTTTCGGAAATGGTATTTTGAAGCCCCAGTCGATTATAGGAATGGCTTAGTCGACTACATGGGTCCTAAAAGTTGAAAAACTGACCCGAAACCACTTTAAACCCGTATAAAACACTAAGGATAGCCTCAAAACTATTAGTGAACTTTTGAAATGATAAAAATATCATTTATCTCGGTTTAGTTTTATCAAAGACATTTTCTTGAAAATTCATAAAACTAACCGTCTTGCTCCTGGTATCCGTTTTGGACACCACCGACCTCCGAAGGCCAAAATCTTTTATTTCGTGACTTTAAAACCATTTCAAAACTCAAAGTTTTTGTCGACATCACGGGGGTAGGCGAAAACGAGTTTTTCACTAAAAGACCGAATAGACTCAAACGCAAGTCTTATAAAAAAAATCCGTTTTCGGGAAAACAAACCGAAACCAACGGAAAAATCAAAGCGTATTTATAGACGCTCAATTGGAGCAAATGAATGAAGAACCGAAGTTCAAAAGTGACTCGAAGGAAAGGGCAAGTGACTATACACAAGGCACTAACTCTATTCCAACCACACTTCGCTCCACATTCAAACTCACAAACCCTATAACGACTTAACCGAGAATGACCACAACTCCGATGACATTCCATTCCTTAAGATCACTAAAGGGAACCTAGTGGCCGTTGCCACGGAACCAACTAGTTTCAAATCAAGAACCTCTTCCGATTCTTTCAAACCTTAATTTCACATTTGAAACCACATCACCTAAGTTTCTAACAAAATCCATTGATCATCAATACACAATTGACTCAGTTTATTCATAGCCTCATCTATCACAACCGAAACATCAATATCACGATTTACGCCAGGTTGCTACACCAACGCTAATTATACCACAAGACTATCAACCGCCTTCTCAAGGCTTCAACCCACATTCAACTCAATAACCACAACCAACTTTACTTATCACAAGAAAGTCCTTAAACCAACTTATATCACCCCCCTAAGGTATATAAGCACATAACAACAAGTATAAATATTCATCTCATTTAATACTTCAAAACAAGCATGCAAATCATATTCTCACATTATTCAATTCCACTTGAGCATTTTAATAGCATATGAATTATATCGCAAAATTTACATTAAACATGCTCCTTAATCACATTGAATAATATCATGATATACATATCAAATGGAATCATATATATGCTACGCAAATGCAATGTAATGCACACACCTCATGGTACACACTGTTCCCACAACAGTACAACGAATATGCACTCTACCCATTCACAATGAGAAAGAGTACCGCACCGATTCTTCCCAAATGAATTTTCTTTCTTTCACTTTCAACAAGGAAGGCAGTTGCACGAGACTACCTGTGACGAAAGATCCGGATAACGGATGTTGCACGAGATGACCCGTGACGAAAGATCTAGAGATCGGATGCACAAGACAACTCGCGACTTGAGATCCGGAGATCAAATGCACGAGACGACCCGCGACTTTGAGAATGAGACGACTCACCCTATACCCCATTCCCGGACTCATTATTTCCGTAGGTTGGGAACACCCCCTGGCCAGTTGTTGCGACGATTCAACACAAGACCACTCACCCAAGGTTACACGACCGGGCGTAGCCCAACACAAATTGAGTTCTCAATTCAAAAGGTGAACCCATGCACCATGTCCTCAATGACCCATACATCACATAAATATGTATCACATCATATTTATAACAACATTCCCAAAATGTCCACATGAATGTTTTTCACCATTCAACATGCTTTTAAATTTCATTTAAAACAACTATCAACATAGGTATTTTTTCATGCACCACTCATGATCCCAAATCATCAAATTATCCTTTAATACACAAAGATAACTTTACCTTCCATTTAACATGATTTTATTCTCATTAAAGCAATTTAATCAACATATTAACTCATTTTCATACATAAGTTTAATGTTTAATATAGAAATCTCCAAATTCACAAGAATGGGGAAAACTAGAATAACGTTCTAATTTCCACATTCCAACTCCATCAACAAAGTAGCTAACCTATATACGTTATCAAGGCTACACTACCTATACTCAAAACCCTATATGTATACTTACTCTTACACATATATACATCAATACCATATATATACATATAGTAATACAAGCATACTTCCATCTCCAAAACTCATAACCCATCTAGAATACATCATATCTATCTCAAGTACAATATAATATGGATTATAGCACATTAATACATAAAAACCCCAAATTTATATTTTTCAAGTATACACTTAGCAAAAATATATCTAGGTTTAGGAATCCTATAATCAAGTTCATACTCACACAATCATAAGATGACTAGTTAGGAAGTTTTTTCCTACCTCTTGAAGAGCAAAGCACAAACCACTACCAAGCAAGGTTCATGAAACCCTATCTCTTCCCCGACCGAAATCCATGGAGCAAACCAGTGGAAAGCTTCACCATGGCCCCCTAACCATGAATCCAACTCCAATATAAGAGGGAAACAAGATTCATCAAATTGTCTAACAAGAAACCCTAAACTAGGGTTTGAATGGAAAATACACAAGGATAGAAGAACACTTACCACTTCTTGGCTCAAACCAAAGAGAAGGACACCATGAACATCTTCTATATTGATGGCCACACCAAACTCCCAACTTAGGGTGATGAATTCCACCCATAAGTGGAGAAGAACAAATAGAGAAATAATGAGAGAAAATGGAGGAGAAGTGATGAAAGTCTTGCCAAAATGAAAGACAACTACACTCACACTAGCTTGTGTAGAGATTTCCCACTCACACCTCTCACCATCTAAGGGTCCAAAATAAAGATGGGGAAAAAGGAAATGAATCAAATGGCTAGGAATACGTCTTGTAATGGAAGACTTATTACACCACTCACAAAACCCATTAATTTTCCAAACAAGGCCTTATCATCTAAGGGCTTAGAATAAAGATATGAATGAATTAACCATCCAATGGTGATAAAAAGTCTTGCCAAGTGAAATACCAACAATAATGGATTATTGTATTTAAGTGCCAACCAAATAAGGCCTTATGATCAAAGAGTCTAAAACAAAGATGGGATAATGAAATCAAGGGCTAGGAATGAGACACCACTTGAAATGGGGAAATGACCAAATTATTTTCAACTTAGGGTTAATTACAAGAGTGTCATCAAGCCTCTTAATTACCCTTATACCCCTTGTCATCCTCTCTAATAACCAACACGCCATTCATAGCCCAACACTTAACCAAATCTCTACACTTTTCACTGAGTGCTCTAAATATGAAAATACTCATTTACCCCTCGGTCATTTCTTTCCCGAAATCATTTCTAATAATTTTCATTAATGATAAAATGAAAACATAACAAATAATTCACATAAGTGCTACCCCGGAATGTTTACTATCAACTAGGGTAACACATTCGGGAACGCAACACGATTGCCGAAACTCCAATGAGAAACCGTTGCACGAACCCTCGTAGTCATTGGCGACACTCAAATCCATAAAGCCGAAAACAAAATACCACAAAGTCGTCCCGCCAATTCCAAAACATAAACGCGAAAAATTAACACGTACCGAGAATACACAAGACGTCATGAATAAGTGACGTCATAAAACGTTAACACTTGGAAAATAATTCCAGAAAAGGGAAAGGAATACGCGGGGCGTTACAAAATCACTGCATGGCACCACAAAAGCATGCTAAATTTTCTCTATACAAAGAATTCTTTGTTTCTCTATGTTGTGTTCTGATTCTTATTTTTCTAAAATAAAATAAATAAATAACAAATGACATAGTAGTGAAATAAGCTTTGCAGATAATTCTTTTTGTTATATATATGATATGATAGGTGCTACTATGTAAGAACACTTTTGAGTATTGTTTATTTATGGCATGTTCTAGACAATAACCATGTTGAGTGTTAGATAGGTCATTTCAACGACATCTACAAGTTTCGACAAAGGCAAAATCAAGTATTGAAGTAGTGGAGATTACAAGAGAATTGAAATAGAAGCAAGTTTGTGAAGAAAATGCATTCCGAAGGGTAGAAATGTCATTTTTTCAAGCCGCAACTTCAATAATATTAACAAGCAAGTTAAAGAGGTTCAAATGGTGTTAGTTTTGAGAAAAGATGGTTCCGAGAGTTTTGCTACGCATGAGCTACGCTTGTGATAGTCAAAAAGTGGCTAGAAAGTGCATTTTTAACGCTTGTGACAGAAAGAAAACATGAGAGGGATTGAAGCAGCTAAGTTTCAAGCATAGGGCCCTGACGAAGTAGGGTTTCGGAAATTTCCGTTTTGCCCCTGATTTGTTATCCTTTGAGGTGGCTGCGACTTTTAACATTGAGATACGTGCCATATACATTATATTCATTAAAGAAGAGGGTTTAACTTGGTTTGGTATGAAATTACAAAAAAAGGCAAAGTTAAGGTTTCTCCTAAGCTGTGTCTATAAATACCAAGGTCTCCAACACATGTGAGGCAGCCTTTGAGCCATTGAGAGATCTTTTCAAGTTTTTTACAAATTCATATACTTCTACAGAGATAGAGATAGAGAGAGAAAAACATTGAATGATTCTACATCTTCTAGTTCTCTCTTTTTTAGGGTTTATTCAATTGTGCTTCTACACCAAAGATTTCTATGCACAATTGAATGATCTAGATTCTGAAAAATCTACATACTGTCGATTACAACGAGGCTGCTTAGATCCATTTGAGAAATGAAGCCGTCTGAGTGCGGAGATTAAAGTAGGAGTCTTCGTAGTTAATTGATTTATTGAGCAACAGAGCCGTCAGAGTACGGAGCCGAGCGAGAGCTTCGTGGAGCGCAAGTGAATCTAGACTTTCAGACGTCAAGTGAAGAACAACATATTACATTGGTTGTAAGTACAAATTCTCTGATTTTTATGTTGTTACTAATGAATCTAGGGTAAAACCTTCAAGTGAGTGGACTATTGCTGAGACAAATAGTGCTAGTTGGAATTCAAAAGCTTTGAATGCATTGTATAATGCTGTGACTGCGAGTAAGTTTAAGAGAATTGCCAGTTGAAAAATTGCTAAAAAAGCTTGGGATATTCTCCAAGTAACTCATGAAGGGACTTCAAAAGTCAAACAATCAAAACTCCAAATTCTAAATTCACAATTTGAACAGCTTAGGATGGAAGATGATGAAGTTTTTGGTGACTTTGAGACTAGATTAACTGACATAGTAACAAGTTGTCACAATCTAGGAGAGCCCATTCCCGAGTCTACCATAGTGAAGAAATTCTTAGGTCTTTACCTGAACGTTTTTGGTCTAAGGTTACTGTCATTTCTGAAATCATGAGTTTAAAAGAGATTAAACTTGAAGAGTTGGCTGGAAATTTGAAATCTTATGAGATGGAGATGTGTGCTCAATCCTCTAAAAAGTCGAGTGGCACAAAAGAGAATATGATAGCTTTGAAAACCATTAAGGAGGATCTTAGTGAGTCTGATGAGGGGGATGAGAGTAGATCAAGACAGATTGACATGATCATAAAACAGTTTCATAAGTTTTTAAAATCTTCTTGTGGTCAAGAAACGATTAAAGAACAAAATTTTGGAGATAAATCACATGATTCTAAAAATAAAAAAAGTCCAAAATAGGAATGACAAGTTTGTTCATAAAAAGAAAAAACCTCAATGTTTTGAGTGTGAAGGGTTCGGTCATGTTAGTCACTAATTGACCCTAGAGGGAGGGGGGGTGAATGGGGTGTTCAAAAATATTTCTAACTCTTTTCGAAAGTAAAACACACTATAGCAATTAATAAATTACTTCAATAGTCAAGTAAATATTTCAATGAAAAATTCAATTCAGTTGATCTAATAAATTATCACAAGACTAACTATAGCATACAAGATATTGAGGTAAATAAAACATGCAAAATAATGAAGTAAAGAGATAGAGATAGAAAGATTGACACCGCGATTTTTTCGAGGTTCGGTAATTCCTACTCCTCGGCTCAAGAACCCCTTCTTGAGACTTTTCCCGATCCTTTCACTATGGCTTTTCCTTTACAAGTGGAATAACAAACCTTTACACACGAGCTAACGAGCCGTCACACAAGCAAGAGGACAAACCCCGCTTGAAGATCAATGAGTTTCACTCACTCAAGGATCACAATCCTTTTATAAAACAAGGAATCACTCAAGAACAAAAACACTCAAAAACCCTAAGGTTTTTATGGAAGATAGATCAATATAAGCTCAAGTGTTTTTTGTGATATTTCAACAACTCTAGATATGTATTCTCAAAGGATGAATTCAATGAATGAGTTTGAGGGAATAAGAAAATAAACTAGAGTTTAAAGCTTCAAAGATTTGAGTTGAAAATCAATATTTTTGCTTTTTGCCTTCAATGGCTTTTCAAAGAGTGGTAGAGAAGAAGATGACGATTTTTGTATTTTCTCACACTAGAACTACTCTTTTGCAAACCCACATCTCTTTTTATTTATATGGAAGCATTAGGTTTTTGAGATTGGATCTCACTCTTAAAGAGGAGACAAGAGCCATTTGAAAACGTTGACTTAAAGTGATGGGCAAAATCTTTTGTAAAGATTACATTTAATTATGAAAATAGTGTATTCTGTCGACTACATAGAAAACCTTAGTCGACTACAAAAAGCTTTATTTTCAAACGATCCTAATTCATCGACTTACTTTAGTCGACTACAGGGATGGTTTAGTCGACTGCAGAGTGCCTTAGTTGACTCCCTCCTGATTCTCAAAAATGGTTTTAGCTTCGTCATGATCAAGTTGACTATGAGAGATGGTGTAGTTGACTGCAGGTGCCTTTAGTAGACTACAACAAGTGTTTAGTTGACTACAACCTATTTGCAAGTTTTTCCTTAAGCTTCGACTTGGTCTAGTCGACTATAGGATAGGTCCTAGTCGACTATGACTCCAAAAAACTGACTTTTGAGTTCGTTTTTCATCCGTTTTGAGTTCGATTATTTTATCACTTGAACTTATAAGATTAACAACACATAGAATACCTTGTTATAATGTTCGCACCCTGACCTATCTACCCCGAGTCTTGAGTCTTCGACTCTCATTTTTCATTGACCATTTTGTCCTTCCATTTTTGCGCTTGAATTCATTTGTCGCTTTTCTCTTTTTATGCTTGCATGTTTTCCGAATGATTTTCCCGTTCTTGCTGAAACGCTTAACTCAAGATCACATTAGTACCAAGCACGCTTGAATGGTTTGTTATCATTAAAACATGGAATTATTGTTTGAAAGTAAATTTCAAAGCCAACAATCTCCCCCTTTTTGATGATGACAAAAAATTTTGTGTTTGTCCGAAAATGGTGAAGTATCAAGTGATACTCCCCCTCAATATGTGCATTACATGCTCCCCTTTAGTAAATAGATTTTTGCAATTTCATACAATAGTATGGAGCCACACATAAACACGACTTGCATACACAAAAGTAAATAACTTCTCCCCCTTTGGCAACATAAAAAGGCGGGAATATGCGGTTGAAAACACAATTTATCTTGCTAATACACCAACATCCAAAGCCATCCCAATTTCTCTACCAATTTTTGAAAAAGATTCCTCCGGAAGAGGCTTTGTGAAAATATCCGCTAATTGATTTTTAGTGTCAATAAAAACTAATTTAACGTCACCTTTAGCTACATGATCACATAAGAAATGAAGCCTAATATTAATGTGCTTGGTGCGAAAGTGTTGAATGGGATTCTTAGATATGCAAATAGCACTAGTATTATCACATTTAATAGGTACATGATTGAAAACAATACCAAAATCAAGTAATTGTTGCTTAAGATAAAGAGTTTGAGCACAACTACTACCGGCCGCAACATATTCGGCTTCAGCCGTAGACAATGCAATGAAATTTTGCTTTTTACTTGACCAAGATACTAGGGAGTGTCCTAGAAAATGACATGTGTCGCTTGTGCTTTTTCGATCCACTTTGCATCCGACAAAGTCGGCGTCCGAATAGCTAATGAAATCAAGTGAAGTACCCCGAGGATACCAAAGTCCTAGATTGATTGTGCCACTAAGACAGTGAAAAATACGTTTCATGGCTAACAAGTGAGATTCTTTAGGACAAGATTGAAAACGAGCACATAAACATACACTAAATATTATATCCGGTCTATTAGCGGTTAAGTAAAACAAAATTTCAATCATGCTTCTATATTTAGTGATGTCAACACATTTACCATTTTCATCTTTGTCTAGCTTAATAGAGGTACTCATAGGAGTTATGACATGTTTGGTTTCCTCCATACCAAATCGCTTTAGCAAATCTTTAGTGTACTTAGATTGATTAACAAATAAATCATCCAAGATTTGCTTGATTTGCAACCCTAAGAAGAAGTTCAACTCACCCATCATACTCATTTCAAATTCATTTTGCATACTTGTAGCAAGTTCTTTGCAAAGAGAGATATTTGTTGATCCAAAAATAATGTCATCAACATATATTTGGACAAACAATAAATTACTTTTAACGGTTTTTGTAAAAATTGTATTATCAACTTTACCTTTTGCAAAACCATTTTGAATCAAAAAATCACTAAGCCTTTCATACCAAGCTCTAAGGGCTTGCTTCAAACCATACAAGGCTTTAGACAATTTGTAAACATGATTTGGAAAAAGTTCATTTTCAAAACTAGGTGGTTGTTTTACAAACACTTTTTCATCTATAGTACCATTTAGAAAAACACTTTTGACATCCATTTGATAAAGAATAAAATTTCTAGATGAAGCAAATGCAAGAAGTATTCTAATTGCTTCTAATCTAGCTACGGGTGCAAAAGTCTCATCGTAGTCAATGCCTTCCTCTTGATTATATCATTGAGCTACCAATCTTGCTTTATTTCGAATGATCACTCCATTTTCATCCTTTTTATTTTGAAAAACCCATTTTGTGCCTATTATAGTTTGATGCGTGGGTTGAGGAACTAAATGCTAAACTTGATTGCATTCAAATTGGTTTAATTCCTCTTGCATGACCACGATCCAAGAATCATCACATTGAGCTTCATGGAAGTTCTTGGGCTCGATTTGGGACACAAAAGCCATGTAATTGCAGAAGTCTCTAAGTTGAGATCTTGTGTTAACACCTTGTGAATGATCACATATGACTTAGTCAAAAGGATGATTGTGTACAATCCTCCAAGATTTAGGAATTGAGCTTGTCAAGTCATCATTAGATTGATTCCCAACTTCACTCTTTTCCATTTGGCTACTTGATGAGTTGGAGATATTAAGGTTATTTAAATTATCCTCAATCCCTACAACTTCATCATCGTCTAGGTCAACTCTAGGTAATGATAGTGGTGGTGATTCATCAAAAACAACATGAATAGACTCGACCATGGTTAGAGTCCTCTTGTTAAAGACTCGAAAAACTCTACTTCTCGAAGATTATCCTAGGAAAATTGCTTCATCCGATTTGGAGTCGAATTTTCCCAAGTTATCCTTATCATTTATCACAAAATATTTACAACCGAACACCTTGAAATACCCAGTATTGGGCTTTCGACCATTCCATAATTCATAAGGTGTTTTTCCTAATTTCATTCGAATAATGACTCTATTTATAACATGAAAAGTGGTGTTTACCGCTTTCGCCCAAAGGCTACGAGGAATGTTGTGTTCATTTAACATGGTTTTAGCAATTTCTTGCAATGACTTATTCTTTCTTTCAACCACACCACTTTGTTGAGGGGTTTTAGGGGCTGAAAGATCATGAGATACACCAAGTTCATCACATAATTTCTCTAGGTCATGATTGTCAAATTCCCTACCCCTATCACTTTTTATTTTCTTGATTTTCAAATATTTTTCATTTTGAATGACTATAAAATTTATCAAGAATGGAGTGAGTTTCATTTTTATGAGCAATAAAGTGAACCCAAGTGTATCTAGAGTAGTCATCGACTATAACAAGTACATAGAGTTTCCCAGCTAAGCTAGTCGTTCTCTTCGGACCAAAAAGATCCATGTGAAGTAGCTCTAATGGTCTAGTAGTGGTAATGTATTTCTTTCTCTTGAAAGAGGATTTTACTTGCTTGCCTACTTGACATGCACTACATACTTTATCTTTTGAAAATTTAGTCTTCGGGAGGCCTTTGACTAAATCATTTTTAGATAAACGATGAATGAGATCCATACTAGCATGTCCTAAGCGTTTATGCCATAACCAACTATTTTTGCTAGATGTGACAAAACATTTAACATCTTGTTCATACAATTCATATAGCAACATAGTATACAAATTTCCGTTTCTTTTAGTATTGAACAATTGATTTCCATCTTTTTCAACTATGCATGCATTGGATTTAAAGATAACATCATATCCTATATCACACAATTAACTAATGCTAAACAAGTTATGCTTCAAACCATCAACCAAAAACACATTATCAATAGAGAGAGGGGAGGATATACCAATGGCACCAATTCCAATAATTTTTCCTTTTGAGTTGTCCCCAAAAGTGACGTTTCCTCCTTCATAAGATTTTAGAGAAATGAACTTTGATTTGTCTCCCGTCATATGCCTTGAGCATCCGCTATCAAGAAACCATTTTTCCTTTGAGGCGGACTTCAAACATTCCTACAAAACAAATTTAAGTAACGTTCATTGGTACCCAATTTATTTTGGGTCCACTAGGGTTAGAGAGAGATGCAATGGTTCCTTTTGGAACCCAAATCGTTTTTGTTACTACTTTCTCCTTTCTACCTAAGCATGCAATGGTTCCCTTTGGAATCCAAATCATTTTTGTTATCACTTTCTTCTTTCTAAGTAAGCATGCATTTGGCTTATGTCCCTTTTTCTTGCAATAATAACATGTAACATGTTTATGATCATTTGAGGATTCATGAGATGATTGTCTTGTAAATGTATGCCTTAGTGATCTTCTTCAAAATAAGAGCATCTTTGTTAAAAGCATCATATCCTAAACCACTTTTATCAAATGTTCTTCTTTATCTTCCTAATATAATGCTTAGATTCTCTTTTCCTTTTGTAAACTTTGCTAAGACATTTATTTGATCATCTATAGTCTTTTTTTTTAAAATATTTTCCTTTTCTAGCTCAATATTTTTGTCATCCATTTTGCATGAATCAACTAAGGTGGAATTAGTGGAACTACATGAAGATTTTGTTTTCTTAAGTAAAATATGTTTGCTAGCTAATTTTTCAAATTCATCATGCAATTCTTCAAATGCATCTTGCAATTCATTATAAGAGAAAAGAAGTTCATCATACGATAATTTGGATTTATCTAATGTATTTGAATTTAAATGTACCTTATCTTCATTTACCATGAGACAAATGTTTGTCGTTTTCTCGCCATTTTCTTCCTCATCCGAATCACATGAGTCATAGTCGTCCCATGTAGCATTCATAGCCATCTTGTTTAGCCTTTTCTCATTCTCCTTTTTGAGCTTGAAACAATCGCTCTTATAGTACCCCGACTTCCCACAATTGAAGCAAGTTGGGGGTTCCCTCTTGCTAGACTCGCCTCTTTGCTCGTTTCTCCTTATAAATCTTCCACCGTTGGCTTTCTTTCTTTGAAGGAATCTCTTGAATTTTTGGGTGATCAATGCAATGTCCTCATCCACCTCTTCTTCAACCGGCTCATTGGCTTCACTTTTGGTAGAGGCTTGCAAAGCTACACCTTTTCTCGGCTTGATGTCTTCTTCACGAGATTTTAAGGTAATTTCCCAAGTGAGAAGAGACCCGAATATCTCATCAAGACTCATAGTGTTGAGATCATGTGTTTATTTGATTGTCGTCACTTTTGTATTCCATTTGGCCGGAAGGCTTCTAAGAACTTTGCGTGACGCATCAGATCTAGGAATAATTCTACCAAGATGCTTTAGTCCATTCAAAATATTAGTAAAATGAGACATCATTGAATTTACAATTTCATCATCTTTCATGGCAAATAATTCATATTCATGCATGAGTATGTCAATTTTGGATTCTCGTACTTGAGAGGTTCCTTCATAAGTTACTTCTAGCTTATCCCACATTTCTTTAGTCATTGAACAAGTAGATACACGATTAAATTCATTTGGACTCAATGCACAATTTAAATTTACTTTGGCTTTAGCATTATAGGACATAAGTTTATGGTCATCATTATCCCACTCATTGGGTAATTTGGGAGCGGTTTTTCCGTCAACAACTTTGGTTAAAACAAAAGGACCTTCAATGACGACTTGCCAAATTTGGTAGTCAATAGCTTGAAGAAAATCTATCATTCTAGTATTCCAATAGCTATAGTTTGATCCATCAAACCATGGGGGCCAATTGTTAGATTTTCCTTCAACGTGAGTGACTAAATTTGAGGCCATGATCGTTCTCTAAGACGGTTAAGTCTAAACATAATAGAGGTTAGGCTCTAATACCAATTGTTAGTCACTAATTGACCCTAGAGGGGGGTGAATAGGGTGTTCAAAAATATTTTTAACTCCTTTCGAAAATAAAACACACTATAGCAATTAATCAATTACTTCAATAGTCAAGTAAATATTTCAATGAAAAATTCAATTCAATTGATCTAATAAATTATCACAAGACTAATTATAGCATACAAGATATTGAAGTAAATATAACATGCAAAATAATGAAGTAAAGAGATAGAGATAGAGAGATTGACACCGCGATTTTTTCAAGGTTCAGTAACTCCTACTCCTCGGCTCAAGAACCCCTTCTTGAGACTTTTCCCGATCCTTTCACTATGGTTCTTCCTTCACAGGTGGAATAACAAACCTTTACACACGAGCTAACCAGCCCGTCACACAAACAAGAGGATAAACCCCTCTTGAAGATCAATGAGCTTCACTCACTCAAGGATCACAATCCTTTTATAAAACAAGGAATCACTCAAGAACAAAAACACTCAAAAATCCCAAGGTTTTTATGGAAGATAGATTAATATAAGCTCAAGTGTTTTTGGTGATATTTCAACAACTCTAGATATGTATTCTCTAAGTTGAATTCAATGAATGAGTTTGAGGGAATAAGAAAATAAACTAGAGTTTAAAGCTTCAAATATTTGAGTTGAAAATCAAGCTTTTTGTTTATTGCCTTCAATGGCTTTTCAAAGAGTGGTAGAGAAGAAGATGAAGATTTTTGTATTTTCTCACACTAGAACTACTCTTTTGCAAACCCATATCTCTTTCTAATTATATGAAAGCATTAGGGTTTTGAGATTGGATCTCACTCTTAAAGAGAAGACAAGATCCGTTTGAAAAGGTTGAAAAAGTTGGCTCAAAGTGATGGGCAAAAGCTTTTGTAAAGATTACATTTAATTATGAAAATAGTGCATTCAGTCAACTACATAGAGAGACTTAGTCGACTACAGCTTTCTTTTCAAATGATCCTACTTCATCGACTTGTTTCAGTCAACTACAGGGATGGTTTAGTCGACTACGAGGCTGTGTTTAGTCGACTGCAGAATGCCTTAGTCGACTCCCTCCTGATTCTCAAAAATGGTTTTAGCTTCGTCATGATCAAGTCGACTATTAGAGATAGTTTAGTGGACTGCAGGTGCCTTTAGTCGACTACAACAAGTGTTTAGTCGAATACAGTCTATTTACAAGTTTTTCCTTAAGCTTCGACTTAGTCTAGTGATAAGTGTTCAATATTGGTCATTTTTCGCCCATATCTTGCTTTTGTTATGTATTTACATTCCGTTACTTGATATTTTTATCCAATTTATGTGTGTAAGCATATTTTAGGAGCTTAATGAAGAAAGAAAACTATTCTCGGTGAATTAACCGAGTTCGTGTTCATTTCTATCTCGAGAAAGGAATCAAGAGGTGTGTCAGAGCAAAGAAGAACAGCTGGAGGGCAAAAATGGTCATTTCCTGACATTGTTATCTCACCAAAGGGCAAAAATGTCATTTCCAAATATTATTACTTTACCCAAAAGCATCAGGATTTAAATGCGACCAGTCTAGCTCCAATATAAAAAAAATGAGTTTTTTCAACAAAAGATGCATCATACCCTATGTCGTCAGAGGAAAAAAGAGACACATTATACCTGAGCTATGCTTTGGTTTGTGAGCCAAAGGGGGACCCTACGCCCTAGACCTACGCTTTAGGAGTGTAGGTCCCACCTTGTGGCCACGTGATCCCTTTACGTGCAGAAGTTGTTTATGAAATTTCCAGTTTTGACCCTACTTCGATATTTTAAGTGATCGGTGATTCCAGACCTTTACATATAGGCTTATACACATATTTACATCAAATTTTAGAGACATTATTCATAAATATGAGAGGGTCAGGTTTAGAGAGGGGGTTCTGGTTTTTACGCACGTTCATTGAGTTGGTGGCTGAGTTCATTGCTTCCATAGAAGATAATCACCATTGATGACCTAGAGATCCGGAGAAGAAGGCCATGGAGAGCGTTTCTACACTGACAATGTAGACTCTCTCTGCCATGATCAACTAACTCGGTATCTAGGGTTTTCTCACAAAATCCTAGCCAAGTAATGTAGCTCTAATTTTATATTCAATTGTAGATAGGGAAAACTGTGATTATACTATGATGATTGTGTTAGATGAGAGACCATTTTTATTCGTGATACAAGTTTATATATTTGAATTGATTCTTGTCTTAGACTTTTTGAATATATTTATCTTACGCAATCACAATTATTCATTATGGGCTGGAACTCGGATGCTTAATATGTGATTTTATACACAATGGTGGTCATAAAACTCGAAACCCTAGGTTAACACAGGCCATGCCCTAACAAACTGATATAGACATGCTTTAGTTTATTTTCATGCTTTAATTTACTTTTTTGCATTTACTTTTTGTTAGTAGTTGGCATGCACTAATCAGTCTAGTCTTGAGACGGGTTGTCGCGATCCGGTTGAGAGTAATCTTTTTTGGGGTCAAACTGCCGGCGCGGTGCAACTTGATTCACAGTCAATGGATTGCCCTTATGCAATTGATATATAATCTGAACTATATTATGCGGTTAGTGGTGGTGTAAGAAAACCCTAGTTTTCTTTTTCTCTGAATCACAACCATTATTCATTATTGTTTTATGTTTTATTTTCATTAGTATTAGATAATTCATAAAAATAAACTATTTTCAGAAAAATATAATTCAGTGTCTTTAAACTATTGAAGTGAACAATCCTTGTCTCTGTGGGATCGATATTCCCCTACTAAAGCAAAACTGTCTACAATTGATCTGTGCGCTAGAAGAAGGGTAAAACCTAAAGTGTTGTTTTTAACCACATATTTTGCACGCACCTAACGCCCACCAAGTTTTTGGCGCCGTTGCCGAGGACTTGGTATTGTTCAATAACTTTTGTAGTTTATTTTCATTGCGTTATTGTATTGTATCTAAAGTTCAAATTTGTGTGTTTTTGCGAGGTACTCTGAGAAACATAAGAGGATTTGGAAGAGCAGTGAAAGTTACATCATTGGACCTCTTGTGAATTTTCGTTTATTTTAATTTTCCACATAATTTTTAGCTTTATTTTTGTTAATAGTTAGAAACGTTTAGAAGTAGTAAATTTTATTTTTTTGAAAAATAAAATAAAATTAACTACTTCAATTTTCGCAAACGAGGTAAGGATTTTGAGTGGAAAAGGGCCATTGAACAAGACTGCGATTTTGGCCAAAATTTTGATTTTTGCGTTGCGGTGAGCTTAGTAGATTTTTGGCCGAAATACGTCATTTAGGACCTTAAAACTGCGATTTTGTGATTATTAAAAATTAAAGGAAAAATTAAATTTTTGTGAGCTCAATGAATGACCGATAGATTGACCTGTTCTAATCCAAGTACATCGTTAGTTGTTTACGACCCTGATATCGAAAGAACTCTAAGTCGTTTACGTTGAGATATTTAAGAGCGTCGTCGTCGGACAGAAGAAAGCGCGATGGGTGACCAAAGAGTGAATCAACAGAGGGCACCAAAGATGTCGCTGAAAGGATACTACGCGTCGGAGGCGTATGATTCCTATGTAGATTTTCCAGAAGAAGAAGGCGCGAAGCACTTCGAGATCAAGTCAATCATGATCAATATGCTTCCAAAATTTTCTGGCCTTAGGATAGAGGACCCATACCAGCATATAAATGATTTCTTAGAGGTTGCATCTACAGTTAGGTTTAAGGGTTTGGCTAAAAATGATTTGCGAGCACATATATTTCCTTGGTCGTTAAGAGACAAAGCTAAAAGATGGTACATCAAATTAGCTAAGGCGATTAAAATTGATTGGGAAGCCCTTCAGAGAGAATTTATAGAAAAGCACTATCCCATAGAAAAGACCTTAGAAGCACAAGATACAATAAAAAGTTTTAAAGAATTTCTTGGTGAGCAGTTTCATGATGCTTGGGAGAGATATAGTGAAATCTTGTATAAGTGTCTCCACCATAGGTTCACTGAACATGATGTGGCTAAGAATTTTTACATGAGACTTGTAGAGGCATATAAGACTTTGATAAATGCGTCAACACAAGGTCAATTTACCCTGAAGCTAGCAAAAGAACTGTTAGACTTGTTTGACAATATCAGTGAAAACGGAATCTAATATGAATGTGATTTGAGGTTTAAGGGTGGTCTTGACAAGAGATCTGAAAAAGCGTATGAGGTAAATCATGATGATGTAAGAGATTCAGTGGCATTGTTAGGAGAGAAAGTAGACAAACTTCTCAAGCAAAATCATTCACCTAGGAGAGAAGTGTCAGAGGTAGAAGTGGATTATTCCCATAATGAGTGTCAATGTGGTGAATTTGTTGTTACCAATGCTAATGTAGTATGGAACTACCCAAATAATGCTCCTTTCACCAATTCATATACATAAAATGTCCGAAATCATCCCCCTCTTTCATCTCAATCTTTGAATGTGGAACCAAGGTTCCCTTGGGAACAATAATCATATCCATAACCCAGTTTCACTGAGATACAACAATCATATAATCCACAACCAAGAGTCCAGCAGAGTCAACAATCTTTCGAATCCCAACCAACAATCATGGCTCGAAATCTTCAGTTAAATTACCAACCCAGACAACCATCCAATAATTCTCAGGCTTTCCAACCATTCAATAATAATCAAGTTGGTCAGCCATATAACTACCAAACTCAGCCTCAAGGAAACCAAAACCAAGGATTCAATCTAAATCAAGCTTACCCTCCATATCCTCAAAACCATTTCCAGCATCAACATCCAACTCAAAATTGACTATCAAGACTACCTGACTTTGAAGAGATGATGAGTACCCTGAGGAAGCTTAAAAATCAATATAATAATTCTCAGGCGACCATCCAAACATTGAACTCTCATTCCCAATCCCTTGTTCAAATGGAAGCCCGAATGGTATAATTAGCGGATGATATGGATAGGATAGTGAGAATATTGCCTAGTCAACCGGTGGTGAACCCAAAACCGTAACAAGTACTGGAGCCTGGATCCTTTGTTGAGACTCGTCATGAGACATTCCAAGTAGTCACAATTTTAAGAAATGGAAGAAAAGTGGATAGTAAGGCTGAGGAGCAACATAAGGAGAGGCTGAAGAAGCAAAAGGTCGAAGAAGTTTGAAGAAAGACAGAAGAATAAACTCAGAAAGATCAACCTCAAGTGAAGGAAGATGAAGAACTAGAAAGGGCACCATATGAGGAAGTAACACCTTACCCTCAACGTCTCCGAGAATCGATTTCGTACAAAGAGCATAAGGAGAAGGACATGTTAGATCCATGTCGACAAGTCGAGATCAATAAACCTCTTCTAGACATTATTGACCAAATTCCACCCTATGCCAAATTTTTGAAGGATCTCTGTACTCAAAAGTATAAAAACAGAACTAAGGTCCCGAAAAAGATTTTGTTGACTGAACAAGTGAGTTCGATCTTACTTAGTGATACTCCACCTAAGAGGAAAGATCCCGGTGCTCCCATTATTTCTTATGTCATTGGTGACCAAAAGATTGGTAGAGCTCTTGTTGATCTAGGTGCGAGTGTTAATTTGTTACCTTACTCGATCTATCAGCAGCTAGGGTTAGGAGATCTCAATACTACATCAGTGGTGCTTCAATTGGCAGACAGATCAACTAAACAACCAAGAGAAATTTTGGAGGATGTCATAGTGCAAGTGGGTAAGTTTTACTATCCTGTAGACTTTGTAGTATTAGACATGGAACCTGACCATAGATCGAGGAGACATATCCCTGTTATTTTAGGAAGACCATTTTTTGCTACGGCGAATGCATGCATTGATTGCAGAACAGGGGTTATGGACATATCTTTTGGGAATTTAAATATGAGGATGAATGTCTTTAATACCAACCGTCAACTACCTGAACCAGCTAAGTGTTTTAACATAGAGGGGATGGTTGAAGAAGTTGTACCTCAGAGTAGTGTAAGAGATGATTTGGAGATTGTGATGAAAAGGTCGGAGGTGAATTTTAAAAATGGAGAGGACCAATAACGATCTAGTTGGAAAGATATTGCTGCATTGGAAGTTGCATTATATTCACCGTCAAAGAGAGCATCAAGAGAGTAGTTTGGACCTCAACTTGTTCCTCCACAGAAGTTGGTGCCTAAAAGTAAGCTTCCTGAGATGGTGTTGCGTGTGGAGGATGATGAATTAAAAGATAAAACAGGTGTGAAGAATGCTAGAGATGATCAATGGTCATGAACTTTTAGAAAACCTACTAAGGATGACCCCCCCTCTTAAGGACACCTTTTTGGATAAACCAGTGTTAGGTATACACATGGTAGATGAGCTATATGCCTTGGAAGATCTGCGATTGAGAGACAAGTATGAGGGAATATGGAGTTGTGCGTATAAGGATGCTCGGAGTTATATAGCTCGAACAAGAGTACATCATGCTAAGCATGTTCGTCTTAAGTTCCTTAAGCTTTGCTGGAAACGGCAATGTAATCCAAAGTTGAAAGTGTTTCTAGGTAAACTCTGACAAATATGGGAAGGACCACATAAGGTTAGATCGGTTTACTCCCGCGGAGAAGTAGTATTCGATAAAAGGTTCGGGATACATGGGCAGAGACAGAGATATTATGAGGAGATTGATCCAGGATCAGAATTTATGGTGTCTGTCAGTTTACTAGAGAGTGATGAGATGGTGGAAGGACTATTGTCTAAGGTGTTGAAGGAGGATTTGATGGAAGCACTAACCATATAGGGGCTGAAGTTAGAACAAGAAAAATGGGGTATTTTACATGGTGATTATTGTTATGTACTCGATGTCACGAGTAGTACTAATTGTCTATGGGTGAGAGCGCTTAAAGAGTCACCTCCTACATTTTGTCCTTTAATTAAGAGAAGTATGGCAGAGAGGAAAGGTATTGGATAACCCTTTATAAAACGTCATGCCAAAGACGTTAAACATTAGTCCTAGGTTGTCTAGCCTCGGTTTGTATAATAATAGGTAAGTTATTTCTGTAATTTCAATTCTTAGAGATTTTAGGCCTTTAAGGCTAAATCATTTTTTTATTTCATTTAAATTTTTTTTTTAATAAAATCCAAAAAGAGAATTTTCAAAAATTCCTTGAAAAATTGTGTCAATTTCTTGTAATTTTTACAATTTATTTTCCCTTGCTATGATATTTGGGTATGTGTTTGTTATATATTTACAGGTGATCTGAATCAAGTTTGGGGGAGGAGGTTGAGCATTTCGAAGAATCCAGGACTGCGCTTCAAGGGTAATTGTATTTGTTATCATTCTTTATTTTTTACCATGAGGACATGGTCACATTTAAGTTTGGGGGTGAGGGTATATAGTTACAAGAAAGGAAAATTTTTGAAATTTTTGAAAAAAAAAATTAAAAGTTTTGAGGAGTTATTTGTTTTCATGCATGAGTGTTTCGCATTATGAGTTGATTGAGTTTATGTTTATAATGTATAAGTAGTATGTGATGTGATGGTCCCACTCATGAGAGTAATTATTAGATCGAGTTAGTGAAGTGATGTGGTTTACATGGGTGAGTGATTAGTGAAATTGAAATTAAGAAGGATGACTTTGACCCATAAACACAAGCACACATTCACTATGAGAAATAGGTTGATTTTTTACTATGTAGTTGAAAAATAATTTTGCCACAATAAAAGGGGAGAAGGGGAGTTGTTATGGTTGAAATGGAAAAAATTGAAAAAATGTTTTTGAGAAAATAAAATGCAAAAACCAGTTATTTGATCTGAGTAACCGGGCTTTGGTATCACGAATATCATTGTTCGCGTTTAAAGGGGAGAAGACTGATGAACATAAATCCCATGGAAGAAGCTCGGGCCCAGTTGGTCGGGACTAAAAATCCTCGCTGGAAAGTCAGGAGACTTAGAAAGACAAAAAGGGATAAAAAGTGGAAAGATGGAAATAGTACGTTTTTACTAAAAATGGCAAAGTTTGATCAATGAAGTAGGAAAAATGAAACTGAAATATTGTAGTTGAATGTTCACAAAATCACGGAAGGTTGTTTGGATTTTAAGTAGAAAGTAGCAAAATCATTCACTTAAGTGGGGACCATTCATGACACGAAGCTTGAGATAGTTATTGTTCGGTAGTGAGTGGGAATATTTGCATTCATATTATCTTGTGTGTTGTATCATAGCTTATTTGACTTGTGTGTGTGAACTCATGAATGCGTAATTACAAAAGAATTGAGATGTTTGTAGGTACCATCACTAGAAACCTTCACGAGACTTCACTCGTCCACTAGGGGTTTGAAAGGCTTGTTACATGTGTTAAGTGTAATTGTTGACCATCACGAAAGCAAGGGATTAGGTTAGAGTAGATAAGTTAAATAGAATAAGAATCATCATAGCCAGTTCTCTTTGAATTTATTGTTAAAGGACTAGCAATATGTAAGTTTGAGGGTGTGATAAGTGCTAAATATTGGTCATTTTTTGTCCCTATCTTGCGTTTGTTATGTCTTTACATTCCGTTACTTGGTATTTTTATCATGTTTATGTGTGTAAGCATCTTTCAGGAGCTTAATGAAGAAACAGAGCTAATCTCGGTGAATTGATCGAGTTCGTGTTCGTTTCTATCTCGAGAAAGGAATCAAAAGGTGTGACAGAGCAAAGAAGAGCTACTGGAGGGCAAAATGGTTATTTCCCGACATCGTTATCTCACTGAGGGCAAAAATGTCATTTCCAGACATTATTACTTCACCCAAAAGCATCGGGAGTCAAAGGCGACTAGTCTAGCTCAAATATGAGAAAATGAGTTTTTTCAGCAAAAGATGCATCATACCCTACGTCGTCAGAGGGAAAAGAAGCAGACTGGACCTGAGCTACATTTTGGTTTGTGAGCCAAAGGGGGACCCTACGCCTTAAACATATGCCCAAGCGTAGGTCAAGAGCATATCTCCCACCTTGTGGCCACGTGATTCCTTTACATATAGAAGTTGTTTCAGAATTTTCCAGTTTTGACCCTACTTCGATATTTTAAGTGATCGGTGATTTCAGACCTCTACATACAGGCTTATACGTATATTTACATCAGATTTTAGAGACATTATTCATGTATTATGAAATTACAGAAAAGGGCAACCATTAGGGTCCTCATTTGTCTATAAATATGAAAGGTTCAGGTTTAGAGTGGGGGTTCTGATTTTCACGCATGTTCATTGAGTTGGTGGCTGAGTTCATTGCTTCCATAGAAGAGAATCACCATTGAAGATGTAGAGATTCAGAGAAGAAGGCCATGGAGAGCGTTTCTACACCGACAATGCAGACTCTCTCCGCCAAGATCAACTAACTCGGTATCTAGGATTTTCTCACAAAATCCTAGCCAAGTAATGTAGTTCTAATTTTATATTCAATTGTAGAGAGGGGAAACTGTGACTATACTGTGATGATTGTGTTAGATGAGAGATTATTTGTGATACAAGTTTATATATTTGAATTGATTCTTGTCTTAGACTTTTCGAATATATTTATCTTACACAATCACAATTATTCACTATGGGCTGGAATTCGGGTGCTTAATATGTGGTTTTCTACACAATGGTGGTCATAAAACTCGAAACCCTAGGTTGACACAGGTCATGCCCTGACAAACTGATATAGACATGCTTTAGTTTATTTTCATGCTTTAATTTACTTTTCTGCATTTACTTTTTGTTAGTTGTTGGCATGTACTAATCAGTTTAGTCTTGAGATGGGTTATCACGATCCGGTTGAGAGTAATCCTTTTTAGGGTCAAACTGCTGGCGCGGTGCGACCTGATTCACAGTCAATGGATCACCCTTATGCAATTGATATATAATATGAACTATATTATGTGATTATTGGTGGAGTGAGGAAACCCTAGTTTTCTCTCTCTCTATATCACAACCATTATTCATTATTGTTTTCTGTTTTATTTTCATTAGTATTAGATAATTCACAAAAACAAACTCTTTTTGGAAAAATATAACTCAGTGTTTTTAGACTATTGAAGTGAACAATTCTTGTCTCTTTGGGATCGATATTCCCCTACTCAAGCAAAACTGTGTACAATTGATCCGTGCGCTTGCAGAAGGGTAAAACCTAAAGTGTTGTTAAGGTGTCGTTTCTAACCACATATTTTGCACACACCTGACGCCCATCATCTAGTCGACTATAGGATAGGTCCTAGTCGACTATGACTCCAAAAACTTGATTTTTGAGTTCATTTTTCGTTCATTTTAAGATCGGTTATTTTCGTTCATTATAGGATTTACCAACACATAAATACCTTGTTACAATGTTCGCACCCCGACCTATCTATCCCGAGTCTTGAGTCTTTGACTCTCGCTTTTCATTGACCATTTTGTCCTTCCATTTTTGCACTTAAATTCCTTTGTCGCTTTTCTTTTTTTGTGCTTGCATGCTTTCCGAATGATTTTCCCGTTCTTGCTGAAACGCTTAACTCAAGATCAACCTAGTGCCAAACACGCTTGAATGGTTTGTTATCATCAAAACATGGAATTATTGTTTGAAAGTAAATTTCAAAGCCAATAGGTCACATAGTTGTTGAATGTGCTAATAAGTCAAAAAAGAAAAAAGGTTTAGTTGTTACTTGGAGTGATGGATCAGCTAGTGATTCGACAGATTCAGAGGTAGGAGATGAGTCTAAGAATTTCACTGTGTTTGCTGCCCAAATTAAGGAGGTCGGTGAAATTGCTGCAAGTTGGGCAATGTCTTAGGATGATGATTCTGAGGATAATGAAGATCGTGGGGACTCTAATGAAGATACATACAAAAAAACTTTATGAAAAGTCTGTTTATATGAGTAAAGTCTTCTCAAAATATATAGCTCAATTCAAAAATGTTGATAAGGAGAGACAGTCCTTAAGAGAAGAGTTGTCCAAGTCTGAACAAGAAAGGACTAAGACTTTGAAGAGGGTAGATGGTCTCAATGAGGAATTAAGCACTCTAAAATTGTAAGTGAGTGGGAAATCTACTAGGATTGAGGGGTTGGAAAAGGATTTGAAGGATGCTAACTCAACTATTCATAGATGGTCTAGTGGAACTCTTAAGCTTGATCACATGTTGAGTATGAGAAAATCTGCAAGAAACACAAAGGGGTTGGGGTTCAAAGGAACAATGAGTGATTCTAACATAGTTTCCAAAACAACCTTTGTTAAGGCTGACCAAGTAGCATCTAGTTCTTCTCAAGGTAATTCTGATAGGAATTTTAATTCTCAATCTTATGTCAGAAAACCTGTTAAGAGTAAGCTTCTCTTTACCTCTAGAGTCAATAAGGGTTCAAATTATGGTTTTCGAAGGGTTATCCCTGTCTGTCATCACTGTGGAATGAAAGGTCACATTCGACCCGTGTGTTCAAAGTTAAGAGGACAAACTTTGAAATTAAAGTGGAAGCATAGAACTCAAAAAATGCCCAATGTTGAAAATCAAATTAGGGTGTTGAGTGTGGGTTAGGAAAGATGAACTACATTGTTTGGTTGCTCTTACTGCATGTAGAGCGCGTGACTCTAATTATGAGAAAGGTCTTAAGTATATATCCACAGATTCCCACTCAACAGACATCTTTACAAAATCATTAAATTTTCAAAAGCATGTGCATCTTAGAAAATCTAGTGGCATATTATCATTAGGATAGATGTTTTTATATGTATCATTCCAAGAACATCTTGCATTATCTTTTACCTGGAATTGATACATTATCATACATTTTGTATTATTTGCATGTTTATTTTTATATTTTATTTTTATTATGCATGCATTATGTTTTGCTACTGTTAGGATTATACATGCATGCATCATTATGACAAAAATTCCATAAAAATCATAAAATAAAATAAAATTAGCATGTTGAGCTTGGCTAAGGATACAAATGGTTGTCATATTTCACTCTATTTTTATATTTACTTTTCTTATTATATTTATGGGAATTGGAGTTGTTAATCTGACCCGAGGTTATGAGTTGTTCACTTGACATGCTTAAGTATTATTTTTTGAACTCATTAACTTTGGGTGTTTGTTTTACTTCGAAAATGATTGTAATACTTGTTGAAACTTTTAGTCTTTCTCATTTAATCCGAAGTGATATGTAGGTTCATGAGTTATGCTAGATTGATCTATGATTTTGAATACCTTTTGCATGCTTATGAATATTGGGGTAATGTTGAAAAAGGATGAGATGTTTAAAATATAGAAATACAAAAAGTAGTTCTTAGATCTGAGTAACCGGCCTCTTGCCTCAGTAAACATTGAGTGTTCGCGTAAAAATGAGAGAAGACTAATGAGCATAAATCTCATGGAAGAAGTTCGGGCCCAGTTAGCCGGGATTAAAAATCCTTACTGAAAAGTCCGGAGCTTAGAAAGACAAAAAGGGATATGGTGAAAGAGTTGAAAAGGTGTAAAGAATAAATTATGTGTCAATGGGGTATTGTTTTTTTTTACAAGCAATAAGGTCTAAGTTAATGATTTGACTTCTAGCTTAGTTTTTGAACTGAAGTATCATCAAGATTAGTGAGGAGATTATCAGAATTAGTACATATTGTTTTCATATTAGTTGTTTGCTTGCACCTGAATATTTTTCATATATGCAAATGTTATGTAAAGCTTGCCTTGTGACTACTTATATCTACAAGGTATGTGTGCTGATTTTCTTCACTATCATGAGTATAATAGCTAAGTCAAATATGCGTATATGGTGTGTTAATAATTAATTCATTGTCTCTAATGCCCTGCTCACATGGTTTTAAGAACAAAAATATTTTTGGTTGTTTTTCATTTTGCATTCATACATTAGTATTAAGTTCATGGATTGTTGATAGTTGTCAAATATTAGATATTTTGACCCCTTAACTCACTATTGTTACGTCCTTTCATTTCATTATTTAGTAATTTATGTTGTTTGTGTGTTAAAGCATGTTTTAGGAGTTTAACGAAGAAATTGAGCTAACTTCGATGAATTAACTGAAGTGCATGTTCTTTTTATTCAAAGAGGAGAGTTAAAGAGACAGTTCAAGACAAAAATGGCTCCCGGAGGGCAAAAATGGCATTTTCAGAAGTCATCATCTTCAGCAAAAAGTATCGTGGGTTCAAGGCGGTCGTTTCGGTGCATTCACGGAGAAAATTTGTTTTGAATAAAACACCTACGCTTGTTCCTATGCTTTCAGTTTCAAAAAGTGGTTGGAAATCACATTTTTACGCTTGAAGGTACGCTTGAAGCGTATCTGCGGCAACTTGTTGAGGTTTTCGATGGTTTTTGCCTGTTCTACCCCTGGTTCGACTCTAAGATGTGGCTGCGACTCCAGACCTTTGTATACATGTATATACACACATATATTAGATTTTAGGGTTTTGTGAGGTTTAGTGTGAAATGACTGAAAATGACATTTCTACACCATTAGCTATATATACACAATCATATATCAGAGAGAGGGATCGTTGGTGGTTGATCTTTGATTTTGGTGGGTTCATTAGTTCTCACGTTCATATTCAGACTTGCTGCTATTGAGAGCCATATTCAAACCTAGAGATCCGAAGAAGAAGACCATGGAGATTGTTTTTACATCAACGATGCAGACACCTTTCACCATAGCCAACTAACTCAGTATCTAGGGTTTTCTAGCAAAACCTTAGCCAAGTAATGTAGTTCGTTCATTGTTTTCAATTGTAATGAGAGAAAATTGTTGACCATACTATGATGATTATAGTACTTAAGAGACCGTACTGATTTACAATATAAAATTCTATGTTTGTTCTAAATTCTTGTCTTAGATGGAATGAATGTATTGTTTTACACAACTATGGTTATTCAATATGAGCAAGAACTCGGATGCTTAATTATGGTTTTCTACCCAATTGTGGTAATGAAACTTGAAACCCTAGGTTGACACAGGCCATGCCTTGGCAATTTAATATAGACATGCTTTAGTTTATTTTCATACATTAGGAGTAGATTAGAGTAATATAATTGTCATGCACTAGTTAGGTCAGTCATGAGATGGGTTATCGCAACCTGGTTGATGGTACTCTTTTTTGGAGTCGTATTTAGCTATTTACGGTATGACCTGATTCACAGTTATGGATCGTCCTCTTATAGTTGATACAGTGAGGAACTATATTATGCGGTTAGTGGTGGAGTGATAAAAATCCTAGTTTTCTCTTTCATTTGAATCATAACCAATTTACTTTGTTTTCTAGATAATTTTAGTTAAAATAAATAATTTGGTCTTTGACCACCCTAACAAACCAATTTTTAGAAAATATAACTCATTGTTTTTGAATTGCTAAAATGAACAATCTCAGTCTTTGTGGGATCGATATCCCTTACTCAAGCCATTTTTATTTTACAATCGATACGTGCGCTTGCGTAGGGTAAAACCTAGCATCTTTAAGGTGTCATTTTTAACCATATATTTTTACACACCTGACATCACATCAAGTTTTTGGCGTCGTTGTCGAGGACTGAGCATTGTTCAAATAGATTTAGTAATTTATTTGCATTGCATTATTGTAGTTGTAGCTAAAGTTAGATTTTTGTGTGATTGACAGGTACTCTGAAGAACCTAGAAGGGAAAAACGGAGCTTCTAAAGTTGAGTCTAGAACTTTTGTGAGTTTTAGTATTGCCTTGATTTTTGCATATTAATTATAGCTTTATTTTTTGTTAATAGTTAAAGTAGGTTAGAAATAGTGAATTTAGTTAGTTTTTTTATTTTAAAAAAATAAAAATTAGTCGTTTGAGTAGCGTATGACCGATAGATCGACCCGTTCTAATTTTTGTACTGCATTAGTCGAGTACGATCCTGAGATCGGAAAGACTCTCTGTCGTTTATGTTGAGCTATTGAAGAGCGTCAGTCAGAAGAAGAAGCAATGGGTGATCGAAGAGCCAACCCGCCAAGGGCACCAGAGACATCACTGAAAGGATATTATGCGCCCGATGCGTACCACTCCTATGCTGATTTTCCGGAGGAAGAAGGAGCGAAACACTTCGAGATCAAGACAAGTGTGATTAATATGCTTCCAAAAATTTTAGGGCTTAGAATAGAGGACACATACCAGCACATCAATGATTTCCTAGAGGTAGCCTCTACTATTAGGTATGATAATCTGTCCAAAAATGACTTACAAGTGAGATTATTCCCTTGGTCATTGAAAGAGATAGCTAAAAGATGGTACATCAAATTAACAAAATAAATTAAAATTGATTAGGAAGCCCTTAAGAAATAATTCATTGAAAAGCATTATTCCATAGGCAGTTGCCTGGTGAACATTTTCATGATGTTTGGGAGAGATATAGTGAAATTTTGTATAGTCTCCCCACCATAGGTTTTCTGAACAGGATATTGCTAAAAATTTCTTCACGGGACTTAGAGATGCGCATAAGACTTTGATAGATACAGCAACACATGGTCAATTTATCTTGAAGCCAGCTAAAGAACTTTTGGAGATATTTGATAATATCAGTGAAAACACAATTCAATATCAATCTGAGTTGAAGTCTAGAGGTGGACAACATGATAGGAGATCTGAGAAATCTTATATTGTGGATCATGATGATGTTAGAGATACAATGGCATTCCCCTCCGAGAGATATGTTTGAAGTAGAAGCACTGGAGCTTGAATCATTTGTTAATGATACTCATCATGAGTCAGTCCAAGCAGTCATGATTTTGAGAAGTGGATATTAAGGCTGAGGAGCAGCATGAGGAGAGACTGAGGAAGCAATAGGCCAAAGAAGTTCAAAGAAAGGCAGAAGAAAAAGCTCAGAAGAAAGAGGCTGAGAAAGTTTGGAAGGAGCCACCTCAAGTGTAGGAGGATGAAGAGCCAGAAAAGGCATCATATGAGGAGGAAACACCATTCCCTCAATGTCTTAGAGAGCCAACCAGAAATGGTAAGAATAAAGAGTCAGATATATTGGAGACATTCCGACAAGTCAAGATTAATCTGCCTCTCTTAGACATTATAGATCAAATACCATCTTATGCTAAGTTATTTAAGGATCTCTGTACACAAAAGCATAAAAACAAGTCAAAGACTCCAAAGAAGATCATGATAATTGAACAAGTGAGTTAATTGCTCCTAAGTAACATATCAACTAAGAGGAAAGATCCAGGTGCTCCCACTGTTCTATGTGTCATTTGTGACCAGGAAATTGGTAGAGCTCTTCTTAATCTGGGTGCGAATGTTAACTTACTACCCTATTAAGTTTATCAACAGCTAGGGTTGGGAGAGCTCAGTCCTACCTCAATGGAACTCCAATTTGTAGATAGGTCAATCAAGCAAGCGAGGGGCATTCTGAAAGATGTAATCGTTCACGTGGACAAGTTCTACTTCCCGATGGATTTCATAATTCTCGATACAGAACTGGTGCAAGACTCAAAGAAGCACATTCTGGTGATATTGCGAAGACCATTCTTGTCCATAGCCAATGCGCATATTAATTTTAGGACAGGAGCGATGGATCTATCTTTCGGGAATATGAAAGTGAGGATGAATGTTTTTGATACATGTCATCCAATTAATACACTGATCAATTGATTTAATGTAAAAAAAGTCAATGTGACTTGTAAAGAACCGATACCTCAGAGTAGAGCAAGAAATGACCTGGAAGCTTTGATTGAAAGGTCAAATAAAAATTTTGACACGTGGGAGGATCAACATTGTTCTAATTTAGACGTGATCACTGCATTTAAAAGATCTCTAGGTTTGCAACCAGGGGAGGAGCCAAGAAATTTGCCTAAATCTCTAGTTGTGTCACCAGCAACATTGGTGCCCGACAACTCACTTTATAAGATTGGGTTGTACGACGGCACTAAAGGTCGAAAGAAGAGCTTAGTCACGAATAAGCGAGATATGGATGTTGTTAGGGATGAACAATGGTCACGAAATTTTAGAGAACCTACTAAGGATGACCCCCCTCTTAAGGACAAATTTTTAGATGAACCAATGTTAGGTATACACATGGTAGAAGAACTATATGCCTGGGAGGATCCACGATTGAGAGATAAGTGTGAGGGGATACGAAGTTGTGCGTATAAGGATACTCGGAGTTACATAGCTCGAACAAGAGTATATCATGCGAAACATGTTTGTCTCTTAAGTTCTTTGAGCTTAGCCAGAAACGGCAATGTAATTTAAAGCTAAAAGTGTCTTTAGGTAAACTCTGATAAAGATGGGATGGACCACACAGAGTTAAATCGGTTTACCCCCGCGGAGAAATGGGATTCGATAAAAGGTTTATGATACATGGGCAAAGACTGAGATATTATGAGGAGATTGATCCAGGACCGCAATTGAATGCATTGGTAGAATTTTCATATCGTGATGATGTGGGTTGAGAGGCAGCAACATTAAGCCAACGACGTTAAATATTGGTACTAGGTGATTAAGATTAGTTTCCGATCCTAGTTTATACTTGTAAATGGTGATTTAGTCGTTTCAGTATTTTTAGTTTTTAAGATCGACTTCATAAGATCGAGTCATAAAACCATCGTCATCTGAGTAAGAAGGGTAAATTGAGCCAATAGGATAAATAGGGGTGTGTAGGAAGCGTTGAGAGTGCATGGGGTTGGAAAAGACGACGTTTGAGACAATAAATTATTTTTTGGCTAATAGGGACCTACGCTTGAAGCGTACGTCCAGTTACACTTCAAGCATAGCGACGGGCCTGTTATAAAACAAACCCGTTAGGCCATTCCCCCCATTTTTATTTCAAACTCTTCTCTCTCCCTCGTTTCTCCATCGATTCTCCCGAGGTTTGTTTCTTCCGATTACTTGTCTTATTCCTCATCATTCCTTGATGGCGGATCGTCAAATTAGTTGGTGATTCATCCGGATTTGCGTAAAGAACTCGAAAAGTCTTTAAATCTCAATTTTGGGAAAATCATCATTTTGCTCAATTCGGTGAGTTTTGTTCAATTATTTTGATTTCATATGACTTATTTAACTATTCTAAAACTAGTATTGATGAACGAGTCCGATCAAATTCGTGTTTTGATCCGTTTTCTAAAAAGTTGAGTTTTTCGACTTTGAAAGCGGATTGAATATCAAACTCTTGGGATGAAAACTTGTTTAATCGTCATATTGGATATATTTAGATATAGTTTGATTCGGTGTTTGAAATAATTTTTCTTATTTTTCAAAAAATCCTGTATTATAGGCATGGCACAGACAAAGCAGTCGGTGAGATGAGTGGCTCAGGCTGCTGTTCCGGCTGATCCACCGGAGAGATAGAGGTCGAGGTCACCTCTTCCCACTCATTCACCTATTTTGCACCGGATTACTCGTGCTCCGAGACGCTAGTATATTCCTCAGCCATCATCTTTTGAGGCAGAGGTGCAAGAGTCATCTACATAGGGCATGATCTTCACTACCCTATGGGAGGCTTAGAGTAGATCCAGTTATTCCACATGCACCATCTCCGCCACATGTGCCTGAGCCGCAGGCTGCACAGATAGAGGAAGATACTGATAATGATCATAGTGCTCTAGAGGATGGGCACATTGAGGAGGTTAGTTAGGGCGATGATGCCAGTCATCCAGATGAGAGGTTACCTGAGCCACTAGTGGAGGGTGACCTGGGTGTTTTGACTACTTTTCTCCTTGTACCTCCGATAGCTTTAGTAAAGGATTTGCTAGATCGGGCGATTCAGATAAAGTATTAGCATGAGCGCACATATCTAGTGGTGGTGTTTAATAGGATATAGCCAGTACCTGCATGGACTCTAGGCCGATTGAGGGCACGCCGCTTATTGACAATCCTTGCCCCGACCACCCCACATATCTGCGAGGATATGATCCGTGAGTTTTGGCTCAATATGCGGCATTACAGCAGGGGGACAAGATTACAGACTGTGGTCAGAGGTACCGAGTTTGAGATCATGCCCCAGTCTATAGCTGCTGCGTGGGGTATTCCGGACGAGTGTCCACCTGAGTTAGCTGTTGAGTTTCAGCCTATGCCAGAGGCACTCCCTTCTCTTGAAGATCTTGTCGTACTATAGACTGAGGGAGAGTGGGCTGATACACGGAGGAACTGTACGAAGAAGTTGAACTATCACCCGATGCTTTGGTTTTGGGATGTGATAATTTGCTTTCAGATTCTTCCTCACAGCCATGTTACCATGTGTTATGCGCCATTTCCAGCCCCCCATTATGCTTTTGAGTTCGAGAGGTGGATCTCTATTCCACAAGTCTTGTGGGGGGGCTTGTATGTGCACTACATCCATTTACGCAAGGAGAGCAAGATGAGGCAGCGTCTATTTTGTGTTCAGTTCCCGTGCCTAATTATGAAGTTGATGATTGATGACGGGATCGAGATGGATGCGGGTGAGCAGAATAGGTTCAGGACTGTTTTCCCGTATTCAGTAAAGATGTGGTCAGGTGCTTGGACCCGACTGCATGTTGCTGATATTTTAGCACAGAGACCGAGGTTTGGTCCACTACCGGCTCCGGACGCTCAAGTCAAGGCTGATGCGGGTGAGGTTCCCCCATGGGATGGGGATGGACATGTCACTGATGATGATGTTGATATGCCACAGATGTCGGCCGCAGATGAGGAGGTTGTTATGCCATAAAAGCCTGCGGGTGGTACTATTACCTTGTCATATGCTTAGTTCGATGCCCTTAGAGCACAGATCCAGGGGCTAAAGCAGCTACTCACTCATGAGAGATAGGCTCGTAGACATGATCAGAAACGGTTATGTCATCGGATTGACAGTATGAGGCAGCATATGGGCGTGCCCATTCCACCTACACCACCGACCTCTGATGATAAGGCTTGGTGTAGTTTTAGTTTTTATTTTTGTTTCATTTTTCGTGCATTAGGGATAAATTGTATAACAGATAGTTTGTGATAGGGCTTTATGTGACCGCTTTAACGATTATTCTCTAAATGTATTTTTTATTTTCATATTTTATAAAATGACAGTTTTAAAATCAATTTTATCGAGTTATATGTATCCCCGGATTTTTACATTTACATTGCGTGTGCTGATATTTTGAATTCTTTCAAGTTTTTCAATCGCACCATGAAGACATTTGTGTGTATAAGTTTGGGGGTGCGTGTGTTCATAGTTGGTTGTGAAGGTTTGGTATTTTGAAAAAAAAAATCAACCCAAGCCTACGCTTAAAGCGTAGGGTACCACGAGAATGATTTTGCAAAAGGGAAAATTTGACCCGTTTGCGGGGTGTTTTGGCCTGAGTTGTATCTGTACTTGTACTAGGACTTAGTATAGTGTATTTTTAGGAATTTTTAGACTTTGGATAGGAGGTTTTAGAGTAATCCTAGTCCGACAAGGAAGTGAAATGGAAATACAAGTTGGAGTTGGATCATGAGTTATTTCCACTTTCATATTCAACCAAGGGTTCTAAATCCTTTTCCTCTTTGATACTAAGACATTTATCAATAAATACACCCATAGATAAGGCACAATTCATAATTCATAACAATTGAGCTATACAGATAGATTCTCTTATTCTCTTCTTTCTTCTTCTTCTTTCTATCCTGGGAGTGTGAGGATGGATGGTGATAATGAGAATTATTCTGACCCAGAAGAGTTCATGGAGGAGGACGAACCGTATGTAAAGGCCGAAAGTTCACGTAATGGAGCAACAAGCCGGAAAGGAAGAAGAACCACACCGAAATCATTTATGAAGTGCAGGTTGCAATTTGAAGAAGTGTTTCGTCCGGACAGGATGAACCGAGTATTAATTACACTCGGGAAGAAAATCCTTAAGGAACAAGGATTGCGAATTTTAGAGCAACCGGTAGGAGAAAAGGTGTATCTGGGCTTGGTTCGAAGATTATATCAAAACATGACGATTACCGGACCACCAGGATTTGAGGTTATGTCAGCTAAAATGGCTAAAGTTACCGAACACATTCACTATAAGAAATAAGTTGATCTTTGACTATGTAGTTGGAAAAATAATTTTGCCACAATAAAAGGGGAAAATGGGAGATGTTATGGTGAAATGGAGAAAATTAAAAAAAAAATTTGAGAAAATAAAATGCAAAAAAACAGTTCTTCAATCTGAGTAACCGGGTCTTGGTATCACTAATATCACTGTTCGCATTTAAAGGGGAGAAGACTGATGAACATAAATCCCATGGAAGAAGCTCGGGCCCAGTTGGTCGAGTCTAAATATCTCCGCTGGAAAGTCTGGAGACTTAGAAAGACAAAAAGGGATAAAAGTGGAAAGATGGAAAGATATGTTTTTATCAAAAGTGGCAAAATTTTGATCAATGAAGTAGGAGAAGAGAAATTGAAATACCATGGTAGAATTTTCACTAAATACACAGAAGGTTGTCTAGATTATGGAGTAGAAAGTAGCGAAATCATTCACTTTAGTGGAAACCATTCATGATACGAAACTCGATATAATTATTGTTCGGTAGTGAGTGGGAATATTTACATCCATGTTGTCTTTTGCATTATATCATGACTTAATTGAACTTGTGTGTGGACTCATGACTGCGTGATTATAGAGAACTGGGATGTTTGTAGGTACTATCACTGGAAACATTCACGAGACTTCACTCGTCCACTAGGGGTAACCTAGGGGTTTAAAAGACTTGTTACACGTGTTAAGTGTAATCGTCAACCCTTACGAAAGCAAGGGATTCGGTTAGGTTAGTTAGAGTAGATAGAAAAAATAATCATCACAAAAGAGTTCCCTGAGTTTATTGCTAAGGGAGTAGCAATATGTAAGTTTGGGGGTGTGATAGATGTCAAATATTAGACATTTTGACCCATTAACTCACTATTGTTACGTCATTTCATTTCATTATTTGGCATTTCTATGTTATTTGTGTGTTAAAACATGGTTTAGAAGCTTAACGAAGAGATTGAGCTAATTTAGGTGAATTAACTAAAGTGCATGTCCTTTCTATTCAAAGAGGAGAGTCAAAGAGGCAGTTTGAGACAAAAATGGCTCCCGGAGGGCAAAAACGGCATTTTCAGAAGTTGTTACCTTCAGCAAAAAGTATCGTGTGTTCAAGACGGTCGTTTCGGTGCATTCACGGATAAAAGTGGTTTTGAATAAAACACCTATGCTTTCAGTTTCAAAAAGTGGCTGGAAATCACATTTTTACATTTAAACTTAAGCTTGAAGGTACGCTTGTACCTCCGCTTGAAGCGTAGGCCAGGTATGCTTGAAGCGTATCTGCGGCAACTTGTTGAGGTTTTCAATGGTTTTTGCTTGTTCTACCCCCGGTTCGACTCCAAGACGTGGCTGCGACTCCAGACCTTTGTATACATGTATAAAAAATTCACGATTGTAATAACCGAGTCCCGTTACGTAACACCGATATTAACTCGAGTCCGTTATACCGATACCGTTACTGCGACCGCCAGTGCGAACCTTGCTAATGATAGGAGGGAATAAAAGGTACATAATGCCATGACTTGTCAGATATTTTGCAATAAGAATCGTTATATACCGCGCATATTAATCCTCTCTAGTGCAAGTATATAGTGATTTTTTTATGACAAAATTTTATCACTTCCATGTCAAGATCTAAGAAAGAAGGATTAGGTGCTATTTGTTTTAAAATTTGACTCATCAAACCAGGTCAATTTTAAAGTAAAGAAGTGTATGGTATGACCAATTAGTATCCATGGCCAGTATATTGTTTGGGCCCCCGATTTTATTTTATAGTTTTTTTGCTGTCATATTATTATTTATTTACCCAAAAAGGAAATAAAATGTCCTTCACATGGATGGTATTTTCGTGCATGTGAACATTAAAATCCGGCTTTAATACCAAGACTAATTGGTATTTTTGTCAATGTGTTTTTTTTTTGTTTGTTTTAAGAATATTTAAGTTTTTACATAAACTTTCATCAACAGATTCGACTCGAGGATAATAGAAGGGCTTATTAAAATTATGCGTCAAATCTCAAAAATAAATAATGTAATAGATAATAAATAATTGAACAAAAAAAACTTTAAACATGAATATGTGATATTTCCTGTATAATCTTTTCTCCAGACCTGAGGAAACCACATGAGAGATCCTAATTCTATGTTTTTCCTATACTGTCTTTCAGTGCATTAATGACATTGTGGGTGGAGAGAGATAAAATACTTGTTTATTGAGTTGTTCAAATGGCGTCACGTTAGACAACGATTTTATATGATACTATGATACTTCAGTATCCAATAATTTCTCAATCCTTAGGTATGTTTTTCTTGTTCAAACTATGACACCTCGTTGTAAACTGTGATTAGCTTTGGCTGCATAAATTATGGGCGTCTTGGCTTGCTTTATAACCCCCTCAACTATGGTTGAATGAGCATGAAACCCCCCTCAATTACAAAATGAGCCAAAAATCCCTTCAACTATTCTAATTGAGTGCAATGTACCCCTCCAAAAAAATTTCTAATGAAATAATACAATTTTACCCTTACAAAAATAAAACAAATTATTTTAATACAAGTCCCCACCCCCCTCCATCACCATTGACCACATATTTCCTTTTTTTTTGAATGATTTCTTTACGTCACCCTTCACCACATATTTCTACAATAGCACATATATATATATATAGATTTGTGTATATGAACTATGTGTTTCTATATATATATATATATATATAGATAGATAGATTTGTGTAGGGGGCGGGTGGTGGTGCTGGTGGAGTGTTTGGATATAGAATTATTGGATTAAATTGATTTAATAGGTGTTTGGTTTAATGGTTTATATATATATATATATATATATTGTGATTTTTTAATTTAATTTAGGAATAAATGTGTCTTTTACGAATTATTGTCCTTAATTGTATCAAATTGATAATTGTGGAGGTTGTTTTGTAGTTAAGATAAGTTTCTTGCTCCTAGACAATACTTTGTGAGATTTTTTTGCACTTTACCCATTTATTACTAAAAATCAGAAGAGCGTTTTCCAAGGGTGATGCTTTGTTTAGTAATACAGGTTGTTTGATACCATTGTTTAAGTTCAAAATTGTTTCCTTCTTTATCAATGGGCAGCAACCATGCATTCTGATCTGTACTCCCAGGATAGATTTATGAAATATATATATATGCATATCTGCCAGTATATTAAATACTAATTTGTCCTGTTCTGAAGGACTCAACTCCATGTGCAAGTACAAATTTATTCAATTAATTTCTCATATATTCAGATTGTTCTATATGCTTTTCATTTAATCAATTAATCTCTTCTATATTCGAATTGTCTCGTATATTTTTCAATTTCATCACCTTACCCCTACCATCACATTTCATCAAAACATATATATTTTTCGAAAAAAATATATATTCCAAAATATATATCTTGGAATACATATATATATATATTTAAGAAATATATATCAAAACAATATATATTTTTGACAAATATATAGATATTTCAGGCAAAAACAAAATTTCGAAATATATATATATATATCATTTTCAAAAAAAATATATATTTCGGGAAAAATATATCTATTTCAAAAAACATATATATATATATATATGTGTGTGTGTGTGTGTATTTCAAAAATATGTATATTTCAAAAAATTATAGATTTCGGAAAACATATATATATATATATATATATGTGTGTGTGTGTGTGTGTGTGTATTTCAAAAATATATATATTTCAAAAAATTATAGATTTTGGAAAACAATATATTTTTTCCGAAATATATATATTGAAATATATATTTTTCCGAAATATGTATTATTTTGGAAATATATATTTTTTTCAAAATACATATATATGTATTAATCCAAAATATGTATATTTTTTCTAAAATATATATATATTCTGAAATATATATTTTTTTCGAGATATATATATATGTTTTTCAAATTATATATATATATATATATATATATATATATATATATATTTGCGAAATATATATATATATTTATGAAATGTGATGGTGGGGGACAAGGTGATGAAATTGAAAAGTATAGGGAGCAATCCGGACATAGGAAAAGTTAGTTGATTAAATTTGAAAGCACATTGAACAATTCAGATATAGATATAGGAGAAATTTGTTGATTAAATTTAATAGTTGACTGGATTTACTGAAACTAACCATTTTTTTAATGACATATATGCATCTCATTCAAAGGATTTCTTACTGAGTACGGACAAAGAATTCATTAGTTTATGGGTAAATTACAATTTTACTCCCTTTTGTTTGAATTTATTATAGTTTGACCCTTTCTAGTTCGGACAATTACAGTTTCACCTATTCTAATTTGGTTTTCTATATCACTTTCCCCCTCCGACATAATTCCGTCAAGATCAACGGGAATCAAAGATGATGTCATCATATTTTTTAGTATTAACTTCAAGAAACCCCCATATTTTATTTAATTTAATCAACTAACTCCTACTGTGTCCACTTTGTCCCCTATACTATCCAATTTCATCACCCCATCCTTCTCATATTTTAAGTCAAAATGTCTAAATTACCCTCCCTTAATAGTATAAGGGGGTTTAGTGAAATATTATTTTTGGAAAATAAATTATATTTTTCGTAAAAACTATAAATTTCAAAAAATATATATATATATATTTCCGAAAATATGATTTTTTTTGCAAAAAGTATATATTATATTCCAAAATATGATTTTTTTTGTGAAAAAGTATATATTATGTTCCAAAATATGATTTTTTTTTTTCCGAAAAATAATATTTTTGCAAAAAAGTATATATTATGTTCCAAAATATGAATTTTTTCCGAAAAATAATCTTTTTGCGAAAAATATATATTATGTTCCAAAATATGATTTTTTTTCTCAAAAATATTTTTTTTGCTAAAAAGTATTTATTATGTTTCAAAATATGAATTTTTTTCTGAAATTTTTTTTTTTGTGAAAAATATATATTATATTCCAAAATATGATCTTTTCCGAAAAATAATTTTTTTGCGAAAAATATATATTATTATGTTCCAAAATATGATATTTTCCGAAAAATAATGTTTTTGTAAAAAATATATATTATTTTTTCCGAAATAATTCATATTTTGGAAAATAATATACTCCCTCCGAAAAATAATTTTTTTGCAAAAAATATATATATAATTTTGAATTTATAATTTTTGCGAAAAATATAATTGATTTTCGAAAAATAAATTTTTTAAAATGGTTGATTTCACTAAATCCCCTTATACTATTGAGGGTAGTTTAGGAATTTTGACTTAAAAATTGTGAGGTAAGGGGCATAATGATGAAATTGAATAGTATAAAGGGCAAAATAGACACAGTAAGGATTAGTTGATTAAACTGGATAGTATAAGGGGATTTCTTGAAATTAATCCCCCCCAACCCACATGCCAACTCCTATTTACCAGTATGTACTTATATAACTCCATGGCATCACAGAGGGAATAAATATTAGTAGTGTTTTTTTTAAGGTAACTCTATTAAACAAAGAAAAAACCAAACAAACAGTTAAATGAGATATTGGAGATATATTGTGTATTTTAGTGTAAATAATATATTGCTTAGTATTTATATTGAAAATAGTGATCTCAGTAAAAATATTTATTCACAAAAATCACAATTACAGTTAAATGTGATTGTCTTTAATTATTATCATTTGTATTATTTTCTATGGTAATTATATATTTTTGCAGTTTACCCAAAAAAAATATTAAGTTTACAAAAAAAATTATACATTTTTTTCATTAAACTCATTTACAAGTATAATTAAAATTCTTATAATTCACAGATAATAAATAGATAATTATTCCATATGTATAATACATATAGGGCAATTATTAGAAAACCCCATATGGTTTCTAAATTGTTCAAAAAGTTCTCAAAAACCTCCCTATGGAGTATCTCGAGTGATAGAACTCAAATAGAAACTATACAGGGATCCTAACCATAATTTAGTAGCCTGCGGTAGCAACAGAACTCAGAATTGTATATATATATGTACATATATATAATTGTATATATAGTGATATATAGAGAGAGAAAGTGAGTGAATTAGTTGATGAGTTGAAATTGAAATTGAGTTTGTTAATAATGGAAGGAATTGAAGTTTTGGAGTGTATGGGTGAAAAAAAGTTGAATTTAAAGGGTTTTTATGGTGTGTATTTGTGAAAATAAGAGTAGAATTTAGAATTTGGTTTTAGGGTATGGAATAATGGCAGAGGTAGGAGATAAGGACATTTTAGTCTTTAAAATTTTTGAGGTGAATGCAATTTGGACATTTCACAAATTTCAAGGGTATTTGATTAAATTAAAAATTATAGGGGGAATTTTTAAACTGCCCGATTTTTTTGAACAATTTGAAAATTAAAGGAGGGTTTTATGATAATTGCCCATATATGTATATACACATACATCATTGTAACTGCAAGACGTAAGTGTTGGGATTGTCCTACATCGGTTGTGGAAGGGATGGGTGGTCAGTATATAATTGTGAGGGAAAACCTCACCCTTTGAGCTAGTTGCTGGGATGAGAGAGACCCAAAATCACCCAACACTAATATCAGAGCACAGATTTCCAACAAATCTAGACCCAATAATTTTCGGGAGAAATATATCATATATATATACATATATTTACTTAATTATACCTTTTTGTATATATATTTATTTGTATTATATAATTTAATTTCAAATTTATAATATTTTACATTTAAATTGGGTTTGAGATTGAAAGTCAATTACATTTGAATTTCAAAATGTATCCCAATAATGTATTTGGAATTGTATTTATGAAATTAAAATATCATAAAATTTCAATTACAATACAATTTCAATTCAATTTCAAATCTCCTAAAAAAAAATTAAGCCTCAATATTTAATGCCTATACTATTCGTCTATATAGACAAAGATGTCTATATACTATTCGTCGTATATTTAATGCCAATCACATGCTGCGAAAGTATATACCTATATAACTTCTTGGCAATGGAGCATGGCAGAGGTAATTAATAAACATTAGGAATCTTGTATGTATCGAAAGGTGTTATTTTGGTGTGTACGAGACATATTATCCAATTATATACTAGTATTTACTATTGTATGTATCGAAACGTGTTACTTTGGGGTCTACGAGACATATTATCTTAGGAAAATTTTCCAGAATACGTCATCCATCAATCCACAAGACTTCTCCAACAATAGATATGTATTTACTCTCCTCTTTCGGCCCAGGCGCAAGCATCATACTCATTATATTATTTCATACTAGTATTTAGGGTAATTTGTAGTGACACTTCTGATGTTTGGATCAATTTCACTTAGTAGTCGGTCAATTTTTTTTTAACAAATACATCTCCTGAGATTTATAAAGTATTGCAATGACACCCCCTTAAAGACATGAAAAGACTTAAATGCCCTTAATTATATTATTTTGCAAGTAAAATATTTAATTTACCCCACTTCACCCACTACACCCACCTTTTTACTCTTATTATTTATGTTTTAAGTAATTTTTATTTTTTTTATACAATTTTTCATTTTTATTTATTAAATAAATATAATTATTCATTTACTTAACATTTACACTAAATAGTACACACGAAATGTATTAAATATTATTAAATTTAATTAACATATATTTACAACAATTAATATAAAAAAATTTCAACTTCCCACAAAATATATTAATTATTATTATATCCCACTAAATTATATATTACTTAAAATACCAAAGTCATGTTTAGTTTTTCTATAATTTTTTTTTTTAATCTTGTTACTTATTTAAATAACTATATCTTTTTATTTATTTTATATTTATACTTAAATGTTACAAAACTCTTTTGACATTCCCACTAAAATTTAATAATAGATATAATTATATTGTCAAATTACACTAAAATTATTGATTGGCAATAATATTTAAATTATTAACAAGATTAACCACAAAAAAAAAAGTTTATAAAAAAAATAAATATGGCTTTGGTATTTTAAGTAGTATATAATTTAGTGATATTTTGTAATAATTAATATATTTTGCAGGAAAATAAAAATAATTTTGTGTTAGTTGGTGTAAATATAATTTAATTAAATTTAATGTATTTAATACTTTTTGTGTGCAATATTTTGTGTAAATGTTATATTTATTTAATAAATAAAAACAAAAATTATTTTAAAAAATTACTTAAAACATAAATAACAAGAATAAATTATAAATTAAAGTTGGTGTAGTGGGTGAAGTTTAAAGTTAAAAGAATGGGGTAAGTTAGACATTTTGCATGCAAATTAACATAATCAATGACACTTAAGTCATTTCATGTCTCCAAGGGGTGTCATTGCAACACTTTATAGACCTTAGTAGGTGTCTTTGTTAAAAAAATATTGACCGACCACTAAGTGAAATTGACTCAAACCTCAAGGGATATTAGTGCAAATTACCCTAATATTTATTATGGCAATTATCATAAAATCCCCCCCTGTGTTCAAAATTATTCAAAAAAATCTCATGTGGTTTCAAAAAATCCTTTATGATTTTCAATTTGAATCAAATGGGAAAATTACAAATACAACTAAAAATGAAGTATAATTATAAATATAAGGATAGATAAATTTTATTTACAACAAATAATGAAAGTGTAAATTTATTTACAAATTAAATATTTTTTGTGTAAAGAATAACAAATATTTATTTTTTATTGACTAAAATACCCTTTAGGTAATTTAAACACCTATAAATTATATTTGATTTCGTTTCCAAATTACTCTTTATATTTTATTCGATCAAATAATCCTTAATATTTTTTTTTTTTTGAAAAGTAACAATTGCCAAGTTTCAAACCTGAGACTTGAGTGTGAGACCCAACCACAATGACTAATTAAGCAACAACGCATTTACTCAAATAATCCTTAATATGTATAATTATCAAAATACCTTATTTCAATTAGGGTTCATTCATTCCCTCATCCATTGTGCATAATTAGTCTACATTGCCGATCTTTGTCTCGCAGTATCGCCAATTCGCCCGGTTATTTCATTGATGTCATCCATCCGACAATCATACACTTGATTCCTCCATAAGGAAGTTAGGCTTCAATGAATAGGGATTCACAACATTGAAAACCCTCTAATTGTTCAATTTGTAAAGGTGGTAACTCGCGAAAAGGTTGATCCGCAAGGACTTATTTATTTGGGATAATGGCCCAAGGATTAAATTATCTGGGATATGGCCCAACCCTTATTTATCTGGGATATGGCCCAACCCTTATTTATCTGGGATATGGCCCAACCTTTATTTATCTGGGATATGACCCAACCTTTATTTATCTGGGATATGGCCCAGGTTTGGTATATTTGGAGAAACCGGCTCAAGTAAAAGATCATTTGGGAGATTGGCCCAAATAATTGATTACTTGGGGAAATAGCCCAAATATAGGTTTTACGCGAGAGCTTGCATTATACAGAGGGAGGTATGAGAGGCTGATGTGTTTTATAGCTCGCATCAGAAACTCATAACCCTATATGCTGCTCGCGTAGGGAGTACTACTCGGAATCTAGGGGAAATGCTGGGGATGAGTAAATAGTGGGTCGCGACCTTATTTACACAATCCTAAGCAAAGAGTACCCTAGAGAGGCCGATAGTATTCAGGGACATGACCAAGACATGCATGATTGGTCATGACCCGGCAAAGCTATAACGGCATCCTTGGCTAAGGATAAATCAGATCCGCGATGAAATAGGCGCGGATCACGGGGCATGTCGCACAGCATAACCTATGCATGAGACTACGCGAATCCGTTTCGCGTAATCAAAAGCAAGATGACACTGTGCCAGGTATTTATGGTGCACTGTATAAATCCGCGCATAGGATAACGCGAATCCGTTTCGCGAAGTTAAGTGCGCGAGATGATATTGTGCAAAGGTATTTATGGTGTGCAGTATTAATTACGCATAAGAGTACGCGAATCCGTTTTGCGTAATCGCGGGCGTAGAATAATACTGTACAAGGTATTTATATCACGGATTAAGTACGCAGGAACCATGTCGCGAGACAGGTGCTGACGTGGCAATGGAATCCGCGAGGATGATTGAACCACGTCGCGAGACTAGTGCTGATGTGGCAATACAAGCCGCGAGGATTACTGAGCTGTCGCGTCTATAAATAGAGGTGCGAGGGTTCATTTAAGGGGGGGACAACTTTTCAGAGACTGGGAGAGAGAAATTCCTAGAGAGAGAAAATATTTCAATTACTTGTACTCATGGTCTTTTCCTTCATTTCTCTTTCATTTTTCTCTGTAAAAGAAAGTCAAAAGTAATAAGAGCATCAATACTGTGGTTTTGGCTGACGAACTTGTGTAGAAACTATCTTCACATCACTTAAAATCGGCGAACCCCTACATTAAAGGCGACTCTGCTGGGGAGAAGATGTCTTCTGCACAAGTGGAGCCTCGTCAACCTCGGCGGAGAGGACGACCATCAACCCGGCATACTGAACAAATGGAAGAGGAAACAGCAGCACAGACACAAGGAGGGGAACCAGTCCAACCGGCACGAAGACAACGTCATCGCGCGAATATTGGTGCGAATCAGGCAGAAAGCCCTCTGATGGTAGAACCAATACAGAATTCGGCAGAATTGCCAACAGTTCTACTGCAAACTCTTCTCAACATCCAGGAAACACAAATAGCCATACTTCACTTCATGGAGGCCTCGCGTGTTCCACCGTCGAATATTGAGTCACCAAGGATGAATAATCAGGCTTTTCCGGAGGACTCAACACAAGAGCCTCTTCGTGAAACAGTAAGAGCTGAGCCCTTGGAGAAAGAGTCATACATCACTAAGGAACAACTGCGAGCTATCCTGAATGAAAAATCTGAAACAGAGGAAGTGGAAATTGCCCCGCCATACCATCTTAGTATTATGGCCTTGCCATATCCAGAAAACTATGGGGCACCAATCTTTCATCAATTCGACGGCAAAAGGGGAAATGCAAAAGAGCACATAGCCAGGTTCGCGGATGCTCTGGGACCACATAGAAACAATGAATATTTAAAACTCAGAGAATTTTCCAAGTCTTTAACTGGAACAGCATATACCTGGTATACTGGTCTCGCTCCGGCTTCAGTGACCAGCTGGACGGATATGGTGCTCAGATTCTACACCAAATTCTTTCAAGCTGATGAGGAGGTCTCAATGATTTCGCTCACAAGGCAAAGACAACGCTTTGGGGAGGAGGCGGCAGCTTATGTCCGGAGATTTCGCGAGACTGCTTTGCAATGTCATGAACCAATTTCCGAACTGCAATTGATCAAAATTTGTATAGAAGGGATGCTGCGGGAATACAGAGTGCATCTGGTCAATCATGAAGTCAAAAATTTTTCTGCACTTGTTGATAATGCCCGAAGATTGGGAGAAGTTTTGGCTCCCCCGACGCGACCAAATATCAGTACTAGGCGGATACTGATGGTAGTAGCTACGCAGAATGGAAAACCCAGAGAGGAGCGCGTTGGGAGATCTGAACCACCCCCTTTACCTTTCAGTGAAAAAGAGGCAATTGCTTTGCTAAATCAATGGGTCGCAGATCATGTCATAACTCTACCTCCAGTGCAAAGGGTGCCGTCAAGAGAGGAAAGGATGAAGAATAACTACTGTCCCTTTCACAGGAGTGTTCGGCATTCGTTGATGGGCTGTTGGGCGTTTCGAAGTTTGGTGCATCGAAAAATAGCATCAGGAGACTTGGAAGTAGCGAAGAATGTAGTTCATGAGCCTTTCCCTGCACATGCAGCTGTGGTGACCGCCAGAGACCATACTGAGGATATGGCCGATGTCATCAAGTGTAATTGCCCGCCAGTATGTGAAGCAAGGGAGAATGCTAAGATAGATGTCTTCTTCAATGAGCTCCCAATACACGAACATGTGAAGGAATTCTTGAAAGAACAAACAGTTGCCGCACTCAATCATACTATTGAGATTCCGCAGCATGAGAAGACCTCCAGTAAGATCACATTTTCTGAATAGGACGGACAAGTACCTTTTCCCCATAATCGGCCTCTGTATGTACCAGCCATTATAAACGGTCGAGAGATGAAACGAGCTTTCTTGGATGGGGGAGCGTCAGTCAATTTGATCCCACTAGCCACTTTGCGAATGATCAATTTTCCCGAAGAAAAGATCATGAATCATACTATTGCAGTTACTGATTTTAATGGAGATCAGCAGGTCACTATGGGATTCGCGACATTGGACCTCAAAATTGGGAAGATCAGGGGGCCTACCAAATTTCATATCATCAAAGGGGAACCCTCATATCAATTGTTGCTGGGAAGACCGTGGCTGCATGCATATGGCGTAGTGTCGTCATCCTATCATCAAGTGATGAAAGCCAATTGGGGAAAATGAATAATGACTGTAAAAGCATCCAAAAGTCCTTTCTGCGCGTCAGAAGCCCATTTTGCAGATGCAGTCTACTTCTCAGAATACAGTGAGGAAAATGGGCCCGGAGTTTTTTCTACACCGTTACCAAAATGGAATGAACTAGAAAATACTAGTGCAATTAAACGGAAGCTCAAATAGGTAAGCTGGTCACGGGTCAAAAAGCCTGATGGACGAGTGGTGTATAAATTATGACGGGATTGGGGGTCAGAAGCTTGCAATGTTGGCACTGACCCCGAGAAAGATAAAGCCATACAAAGAAAATTTGAAGCCGACCCTAAGGTACTGAAAGCGGATCCGCGAACAGAGCATGGGTTGTGCGAAGTGGACATAGGCGACGGTACAGATCCGCGACCTACCTTCATAAGCAATATGTTGCCTACAGATACTAAGAATGCTCTGATAGAATTGCTCAAAGAGTTTCGAGATGTATTTGCTTGGGACTATAATCAAATGCCGGGACTCGATGTTGGATTGGTAAGCCACCGTCTTCATGTGAATCCCGCTTCAGAACCAAAGAAAAAAAAGCAACGAGTATTTCATCCCGATTTAGAGGTGCAAATTAAGGCAGAAGTAGAGAAACTGCTGAAAGCAGGATTGATCAAGCCAACTCAGCATCCTACGTGGCTCGCGAACATTGTGCCTGTAAAGAAGAAGACTGGACAGATACGCGTATGTGTAGATTATCGCGATCTCAATAAGGCTTGCCCAAAAGACGATTTCCCTCTTCCCAACATTGACACCATGGTGGATGCAACCTCAGGACACGAGATTTTCTCATTAATGGACGGATTCAGTGGGTACAATCAGATTAAAATGGCGTCGGAAGATGCTGAGAAAACTGCTTTTCGCACCCCAATGGGGAATTTTCACTATACGGTCATGCCGTTTGGGGTTAAAAATGTTGGGGCCACGTATCAGCGCGCGATGACAGCCATATTCCATGATCTAATGCATAAAATTGTGGAGGACTATGTCGATGATTTGGTAGTGAAATCCAGAGCCATACAGGATCATGTGGAAGATTTGCGAAAGGTACTGCAACGATGTCGCGAATATAATTTAAAGATGAATCCTCTCAAATGTGCCTTTGGAGTACCAGAAGGAAAATTCTTGGGGTGTGTCGTACATCGGCATGGCATTGATATGGACCCGACAAAGGCTAAGGCTGTATTAGAAATGGCTCCACCTGCAACTCGCAAAATGTTGAAAATTTTTATGGGAAAGATATCTTACCTGAGGAGATTTATCCCAGCACTGGCAGAGGTAACTCACCCACTCATGCCGTTGTTGAAAGAAAAATCCGTATATAGCTGGGGAGAAGAACAGCAGGAGGCTTTTGAGAAAATCAAAAAGATTTTGGCATCACCAAAAACAATAGTAGCGCCCGAGACAGGAAAACCATTGATAATGTATCTCACTTCCACCAACAAATCCGTGGGAGCTCTATTGGCCCAAGAGCATGAAGGAGAAGAAAAACCTGTTTATTATATCAGTCGGGTACTCAAAGGACCAGAGTCGCGGTACTCATCATTGGAAAAGCACTATCTCGCTTTAGTATTCGCAACCCAGAAGTTTAGACACTATTTGTTGGCACATCCATTAGAGCTAATCACGAAAAGTGACCCCATACGATATTTGCTCACGAAGCCCATACTCAGTGGAAGAACTGCTCGGTGGTTATTAGCGCTATCTGAATATGAGATCACATGTTCTAGACCAAAAGCAGTAAAAAGCCAAGCCTTGTCAGACTTACTAGCATTATTTCCGGGAGGGGCTGAGCCCATGGTGGAGGAGATAGGAATGGCAAGCATGGCACAGAGCGCGGAGTTCACTTTAGAGTTCGATGGTTCATCCACTGAAAAAGGAGGGGGAGCTGGTTTCGTACTGAGGAATAAAGAAACAAAAGAGGAATTAGTCATGGCCTACAAGCTTGACTTTCCTTGTACCAATAACATTGCTGAGTATGAAGGACTGGCGCTAGGGTTGATAATGGCTCAAAGGTTGGGGGCAAGAATACTTCACGTTAAAGGAGATTCCAAGTTGGTCATTAAGCAGATTAGAGGGGAGTATGCTGTCAAGGAACCTCATCCGGTGTCCTACAGAACCCTTATTCGACAGATGATATAAGACTTTGAGACTGTGAGTTTTACACACGAGCCGCGAGAAAGCAACCGACGATCCGATGCACTGGCGACATTGGGTTCGCGAATAAATTTCCAAGGAATGAAGTCTTCTGTACAAGTAGTACAAAGAACTGACTCAGTGATCAGTAACGGAGAGGAATCAGAGGAGTATAAAGAACATGATTGGAGGGCACAGATAGTACATGCTCTACTGAAGAACGATAACAATGCCTTGAGACGGGAGTACCAACTCATAAAAGGCGTGTTATATTACAGGGCCGCCGGAGGAATTTTGGCTAGATGTGTAGCAATAGACGAGATAAAGGAACTGCTCCAGAAAGCTCACAGGAAAATATGCGGTCAAACGGACGTCAGTCTCTATAGAGTTTTGCAGCGAGAAGGCTTCTTTTGGCCAAGTATGAAGGATGAGGCAGTAAAGTTACAAAGTAGCTGTCAAAACTGCAATGCATATCCATTCGCGAGTGAAGGTAATATAGCAGACTTAATAGACTGGCGGGACAAATATGTGCACTATTTGAAGAATGGGATTTTGCCGGAAAAAGATCAACCGCGGTTCAGAAAATTGGCCTCGCGATTTATCTTACAAGAGGAAAAATTGTTTCGCAAAAGCTTTGAGGGAAAATTGATGAAGTGTGTAAGCGAAGAAGAAGCAAGGGAAATATTGAAACATGTTCATTTGTTTGGTCACCAAGGCCCTAGAAAAATGTTCCAACAGTTTCTATCATCTGGGTATTACTGGCCAACAATGGAAAGGGACTGCAGTGATTTTGTCAGGAAATGTCATGTCTGTCAGGTACACGGGGATCTTATTCATGCTCCGGGAACTGAATTGCACAGCTTAGCAACCCCCTGGCTTTTCCATACTTGGGCGCTGGATATAATTGGACCAATCACGCCGCAGGCTCAAGGACATGCATGGGTTTTAGTAGCAACTGAGTTATTCACAAAATGGGTAGAAGCTATCCCATTACGAAGAACGACAACAGACAATGTGGTGCGATTCATAAAAGAAAACATCATCTGTCGATTTGGGATACCAAAAGTGATACTATCTGATAACGGAACTCCTTTTGTCAATAGTAAAGTCGCGGATTTGTTGGGGAGATACTCAGTCATTCATCACAAGTCCACGACTTACTATCCAAAAGGAAATGGACAGGCTGAAGCCTCTAATAAAGCATTGATTCGAATCTTGTCCAGAATGGTGCATGATAATCAGAAGAAATGGGCAGAAGAACTTCCAATAGCACTATGGGCACATCGAACCGCATACCGAAGCGCGACAAACATGACCCCTTATGCACTGGTATACGGAGCAGAGGCTGTACTACCTGCAGAATTGGAGTTGACTGCTAAAAGGCTGGTATGCAACAGCAGTTTGGAGGACAGACTATTGGAGATAGAAGGATTGGATGAAATAAGGGCCGAAGCTTTTGCAAATCAGAAGGAGTACAATAAGAAACAGGCAAGGAGCTACAATAAAAGGGTACGGTTCAGATGGTTCAAGGAGGGAGACAGAGTGTTGAAAGTGGTACCGGCAATCATGAGGGGACAAAGGCTAAGAAAATTTGAAGCTAAGTGGGAAGGGCCGTATGTGATTATAAGTGAAAGTAGCAGTGGATATTACAGAATGGAGCATGAAGTCACACGTGAGAGGACTGGACCTCTGAATGTAAAATGGATTAAATTGTATCAAGCATAAAGTTTCAAACAAGGACAAGGAAAATCAAACAAAACATCCCATGTATATAAAAGTATGTCAATATTTCTATCAAAATACAAGGATATATAGCAAAATACAAGAATATATACAAGTGATGAACTAGAAAAGATCTCGAGTAATGGGATCTGATAACTTGAAACCTTCATGCTCCTCTAAATAGAAACGGGCCTGCTCAAGATGCTTAGCTGAATCCTGTAGTTTCTTCTCATCCTCCTCGAGCAGTGCTAACTGTCTGCGGGTCTCTGTAATTTCTGCCTGTTTTCTTTGAAGAGCCTCGCGTCCCCTCAACTCGACAAGATAATGATCATAGAGTCTCTGAATGGCAGTCAGACGGGTCTCCCACCAAGAAACATTCATCCCAGCCTTTTTCCAGTCCTTTATGCGAGCATGGGATCTTGGCAGAGTATCTGGGACGAGATCCTGAATGGCAGTCTCCGAAAGGGTCCTGAACACATCTGCAACAAGCTGGAGGTGGACTGTCTGGAAGAGTGGCTCATGAACTTCCATGTGAGTAAAAGTCTCCGGATGAGCTGCCTCTATCAGATTTAGCACTGGTATGTCGCGGGGATAGCAGAACCACTGATGCCAAGGTACTGGCACTAAGGAAGTAGTGTCATAATCAGGAACCCGGGGAGAAGCGCGAGAAGCAGAAGCTTGGTCGTGAGAGACCTGGTCGCGGGGATTTGTGGCAATCACGCGAGCAAGATCGCGAGGCTCTGATACAATGTTGCGAGAAGGAGATCGAGGTGCCTCTATATGGGTCTCAGTAGGAGAACCTGGAGGGAACAATGTCTGACCCTCAGAAATCCCCCGAGCATCATGAAGTAGCTCATCAATCATATCTTGAGCTTCGGAGTTTATACCTAAAAAAAAAGGGGAAGGAGAAAAGACATGTTAAAATCACGATTTGACATTAAGAAGCCAAATAGAAGAACAAAGAAAAAAATCGCAAAGGTACCTCCCTCGCCTCCCTCAACTTCTGGGAGAGGGGTGCCAAATATGGATCTCTCAATACTAGGATGATCTGCGAAGGTTGCAGCAACCTCAGATGCAAGATCACCACGAAGAGGCTGCAAATGCCTATCATCAAAATCTGGGTCCTTTGCTCTATCATCAACGACCTTTGGGGAAACTGGGATGGAAGGCAGCTTGGGCGAGGCCTCGCGAGAAGCTGTGGTCACTTCAATCTCGCGATCTGAGGATACTTTGTGATCTACCTATGGAGTGGAGGTCGCGGATATAACACTATCACGAGATGAATAGGGAGTATCATCATCTTTTTCCTCTTCAAGAGTAGGCTGGACGAATAATGAGTTGATGGTGAGATGGTCCTCATCATCAGATGATGCTGCGACATAATGGAGGCCACCTCTCGGAGAGGCTGGAGCACGCGGGGATAAGGTCTCGCGAGGACCTAAAACAAGGATAAAAGAGAAGTATTAAAAATGATGAATCAGTAACTGGAAATAAGTGATTAAAGAAAAAAGTTTGAAGCTTACTCTGGGAAAGCGCTGTCCTGGGTAAATCGGAGAGTATACTGGCGACTTCTGTCTCCTCTGCCTCATCTTCCGCCCTCATCTCCTCGACCACACGAGCAACAGTGTCAAGCAACGATGAGGTCGCATTAGCCTTCTTTTTGTTCTTTAACTTCTCCAAGGCAAGTCGCCGCCTTTCGGCCAGGGATGCCTCTTCTGAGGTAAGGTCGGAAGCACCAGGAGGTGGAATGACAGACGAAGATTTATGTTTTTGCACCAAAGGGGCCTCCTCTGAGCTAGAAAAATCAACCGCTGCAACAGTCTGCGAGACCTTGTCGAGACGCTGGTAGTACGTATAGCTTGGGCACTGGAACGCTGTAAGAAGAACAGAAGAGTTAGTAACAACATAAGAAAATACATAACGTATTGAAAAAGGAGAGGAGACTTAGATATTTACCAGACGCCTCGCGATAGGCTCTTCGCCGCTGATCTTCCGACGGTGAGGTTCTTCGCGATTTGGTGGTACCGCGAGAAGGATCTCCTTGCGATGAGACCGCTTGCGAGTCGCTGTTTTGGGTTTTTGAGGTTGTGAAGGTTGAGCATGACTTTTGGGAGTAATCTTGGCTCTAGCATTGCGAAGCTTTAAAGACGGATCTCCAATAAAGATCGAAGCGGGAATAGGAACAGAGGGAGCTTCAGCCATAAAACTTTGAAATAACACAAGTTGTTCCTTCCAGAATTCATAATAGGCTGCAGTTACTCCACCTCTGCGAGTGCCAGGCTGAATAAAAATAACGGTAGAAAATATACGAACACTTCTCTCAATTGACTCCCGATAGGCAATGAAGCACCTGTCAAAGTTATCCTCGCGGTATAGAGGAAGTGGAGGGGGAATAGCCTGATCAAAGCCTAATTGTCTTGCTACACGGGAGGGGTTATATGGTGTGACGGTATCAAAGGTCTCGCTGAAAACAGGGAGGTGGCACTTGTGGGTAATAGCTGCAAAAACGAGGTGATCATCTACTGCTATATCATATGATACTATCTCTTCCCTGGGATAAAAATCAGGAGAGTAGAAACCTTCCAAAGAGGTGGCGTATGGACGCCAGGAAAATTCAGAAAATATATCAATGAATAAAGAAAAGGTTTTTGAAGATGAGAGAGAAGTCCAGCGGGTTGCCCGCGACTTTAAAAGAACAGGTACGGTGGTTTCCAAAGAGTGGGGAGAAAGGGAAGAAGGAATGGGAGCATAATTTGGGAAGCGCTCGAAAAGAAAAAGGGTAAGAAATGTAGCTGAAATATGAGTACTGATATCATACCTACCTAATGAGCGTGCGAAATCATTCGCAAGGGTGTCCAGCTGCGAATACAGGGTGCCAAGGAAAAGTGGGGCCAGGGCAATTCGCTCACCTCGCGAAAGCATGCCTGCTAGAAGGAACACCATGCGACTGGGACCGTCCTCTGGCTTGCCTTGAAATATGTAACGATCTAGCCAATAGGCGAGAAACCCCGCAAGTTCCAAAGGCCCATTGAATTGAGGACCGGGGACTGATTCGCGATCATCTCCTGGAGCTGGTTTTCGCGGAGAATACTCGCGAAAGAAGTGGTGGCACCAGGCAGCATAGGACAACTTCGGGCGACTGGATATGGCTTGTTCAGGAAGAAGTACGCCCTTATCAAACCAGCTTCCTCGCTTGCAGGCATATTTGCCACAATCGCGAAGTTGATTAAGAATCTTCTTGTCTTCATCCTCAACTAGAGGCGCCTTGATAGGGCGCGAATCGAGTACAGGTAGCCGAAATAGGACCACCACATCTTCAATGGTAGGAGTGAACTCCCCCCAAGAAGCAACAAAGGTATGGGAAAATGTGCTCCAGCGCGAGATCAAAGTTGTCAGCGCATCCACATCACGACGGACATAGAAGTCCGAAAACAGCTCTATGGACTCAAGAATGCCAGCCTTGGCCAAGGTGGCGCGATGACGGTCTTGAGTAAGAATGTGACTAGCCCACATCTTCCAGTCACTGATGGGGGCAACATGTCCCTCATACTCAATGAAGGAAAAGGGTGTGTCACCCTTCTCCACAAGAAGGCGTGGAATAGAGAGTGGAGGAATAAAAGCAGTTTTTGTTTCATTATCAGGATCAAGGGTAAGAGGCGGACTCGAAATAGAAGGGGAAGTAAAATCTCTCGCGGAATCCCAGAATATGTCTTGAGAGTTTAAGAAAGGAGCTTTCTTCCACTCTGAAACATTAGGAACAGAGGGAGCAATCCCGGAAGGAGGTACAAGAAGTTTTGGTGTAGAATTTTTTGTCATGGTGGAGTAAACTTGTGAATAAGCTTTGAAAATAAAGGGGGGGTATGCGCGAAGAAGGAATAAGTTATGAGAAACGGGGGCAAAATGAAAGAAAACACAGTGCTCTGAGGAAAATATAAGTGTGGGAACAAAAATGACATGACAGAAATATATAAGTGATGGGCGCGAAAACCGAAGAGGCGCATTAAATGCGCGAGGAAGGCGAAAGGTCGCCTGGCCAAGCGCTTAAAAAAGAGTCGCGAATCTGAAAAAATGGACTAATTGGAAAGAGCAACAAGGATATGGTTAAAAGCGAAATCTGTACATACATAAGTTTGACTGAAAAACATCAAAGCAAATAAGGAAGTATCGCGGATTAGAAATGATAGTCGCGAGATGAAGAAGGGTCGCGGATTGAAAATAGTAGTCGCGAAAGACGGAAAACATGCTTCACCCATAAAAATAGAGAGCGAAGAATCGGCAAGGGGAAAGACAGCCCTCAAACAACAAGATATGGCACTATCATTTGCAAGGTCACAGGTTATTGCGCTTTAATACTTGGCTAAGTATCAAAGCGCAATGGGGAAAAATGTAAAGGTGGTAACTCGCGAAAAGGTTGATCCGCAAGGACTTATTTATTTGGGATAATGGCCCAAGGATTAAATTATCTGGGATATGGCCCAACCCTTATTTATCTGGGATATGGCCCAACCTTTATTTATCTGGGATATGGCCCAACCTTTATTTATCTGGGATATGGCCCAGGTTTGGTATATTTGGGGAAACCGGCCCAAGTAAAAGATCATTTGGGAGATTGGCCCAAATAATTGATTACTTGGGGAAATAGCCCAAATATAGGTTTTACACGAGAGCTTGCATTATACAGAGGGAGGTATGAGAGGCTGATGTGCTTTATAGCTCGCATCAGAAACTCATAACCCTATATGCTGCTCGCGTAGGGAGTACTACGCGGAATCTAGGGGAAATGCTGGGGATGAGTAAATAGTGGGTCGCGACCTTATTTACACAATCCTAAGCAAAGAGTACCCTAGAGAGGCCGATAGTATTCAGGGACATGACCAAGACATGCATGATTGGTCATGACCCGGCAAAGCTATAACGGCATCCTTGGCTAAGGATAAATCAGATCCGCGATGAAATAGGCGCGGATCACGGGGCATGTCGCACAGCATGACCTATGCATGAGACTACGCGAATCCGTTTCGCGTAATCAAAAGCAAGATGACACTGTGCCAGGTATTTATGGTGCACTGTATAAATCCACGCATAGGATAACGCGAATCCGTTTCGCGAAGTTAAGTGCGCGAGATGATATTGTGCAAAGGTATTTATGGTGTGCAGTATTAATTACGCATAAGAGTACGCGAATCCGTTTTGCGTAATCGCGGGCGTAGAATAATACTGTACAAGGTATTTATATCACGGATTAAGTACGCAGGAACCATGTCGCGAGACAGGTGCTGACATGGCAATGGAATCCGCGAGAATGATTGAACCACGTCGCGAGACTAGTGCTGACGTGGCAATACAAGCCGCGAGGATTACTGAGCGGTCGCGTCTATAAATTGAGGTGCGAGGGTTCATTTGAGGGGGGGACAACTTTTCAGAGACTGGGAGAGAGAAATTCCTAGAGAGAGAAAATATTTCAATTACTTGTACTCATGGTCTTTTCCTTCATTTCTCTTTCATTTTTCTCTGTAAAAGAAAGTCAAAAGTAATAAGAGCATCAATACTGTGGTTTTGGCTGACGAACTTGTGTAGAAACTATCTTCACATCACTTAAAATCGGCGAACCCCTGCACAATTGTAATTGCTGATTCATATACCCTTATCATTCTCCAAACCGTTTTCCATGAAAATTATTCATTGGGCCACTTAAATTTGTGATTATGGTTCCATCTGTTGAGAAAACTGAGAAGAAATTGGTACTCAAATTCGTTTGGTAAGCTATAATGTTTTCTCATATTGAAAGACTCCAACACATACGACTTTACATATGTATCATGTGTGTACATGAAAGTTGTATAGGAATTTCTCACTTTATATATTGTTGGACATATATATCTGTATATTCGTACAAATCACTTCTTATTGCCACTTTGATAATTTGGGGATTTGGCAAGAATTCGGAAACCTCGAAGAGAAATTTTGACAAATTAATTTTGGCGTGGTGAATTATAATTTTAATAATTTATTTGTTTTCACTTGAAATAAAATTTTGACAAAGTGAAATGGAATTCGGACACCTTACAAAGTAATTTTGACAGAGTGAATCATAATTTTTACAAAATTTATTTTCACTTAAAATAAAACTTTGACAGAGCGAAATAAAATTCTGACACCTTAAAATGTAATTTTGACATGGTGAATCAAAATTCTTACAAAATTGTTTATTTTTACTTGAAATAAAATTTTGACAAGAGAGAAATGAAATTGGGACACTTTGAAAAGTAATTTTGACATGGTGAATCAAAACTTTTACAAAGTTGTTTATTTTTACTTGAAATAAAATTTTGATAGAGTGAAATGGAATTCGGATACCTTGTAAAGTAGTATCGACATGGTGAACCAAATTTATTATTTTTACTTGAAATAAAATTTTGATAAAGTGAAATGGAATTCGGATACCTTGGAAAGTAATATTGACATGGTGAATCAAATTTTTTAAAAGTTGTTTATTTTCACTTCAAAATGAAATTTTGACAAAGTGAAATGTAATTCGGACACCTTGGAAAGTAAATTTGACATGGTGAATCAAGAATTACAATGTTGTTAATTTTCACTTGAAACAAAATTTTGAAAGAGTGAAATAAAATTCGGACACCTTGAAAAGTAATTTTGAAAAATTAGTTTTGATAGGAATTAAATTTTGTACAAAGTTGTTTATTTTCACTTGAAATAAAATTTGGACTTAGTGAAATGTAATTCGGATACATTGAAAAGTAATTTAATATGGTGAATCATAAAATTTTGACAAAGTGAAATCCAATTTTGACATAATGAATCAAAATTTTGTCGAGGTTTTTTTTTTTTTTACTTGGAAGTTAATTTTGATGAAATTAGATGAAATCCAAATACCTTTAAAAAAGTTCTGACAACTTGATTTTTTGAAATAGTGAACCAAAATTTTCACAAGTCAATTTTTTGGACATGGTGAATGGTAATTTTAGGACATTAGGGCTAGGGTTTGGAATTGGGGTTGATGAGAAGAGAGCAATATGAAGGGATTAAAAAAAAACCTAAAATTTGGGATAAAAGTGATATTTGAGGATATTATCTATAGAATATTTTAGTAATATATGGAGTATTAACTAAGTAAAGGTATGTTGGTCGAAAAGTATAAAATTTGAATGGATAAAATGGTAAATTAATGGTAGTTTAGTAAAATTTAATAATTTAAAAGGGCATTAGAGTCAACTTATGTAATTTGTAAATAAATTTATACTTTCGTTATTTATTGTAAATACAATTTATCTCTCGTTATATTTGTAATTATATCCCATTTTATCGTTAAATCTGTAATTGTTTCCTGATCAAATACCCCATGTCCGTTATAAGATTATAAAATTACCTTTAAAGTTCTGTAAAATGACCAAATTACCCTTACTTCAAATTTTTAAAGACCAAAATGTCCTTACCTCCTACATCTACCATCATTCCATACCCTAAAAACAAACCCTAAATTTCACTTCCATTTTTCCAAATCCGCACTATGAAAACCTTTAAATTCAAGTCTCTTTCACCCATTTATTCCAAAACCTTAATTCCTTCCATTTTAAATAAACCCAATTTTAATTTAAATTTAAACCCATCAACTAATTCACTCATGATGCAGTCAAACTAGGGTTAAAAATATTAATTAAGAATAGACCTTTACGACGACCTAGTTTTACCTATCGCAAGTGCACGAATCATATTGTAATACAATTCGACTTAAGAAAGGTCATTGAACCCAAATGATTAAGTCGTATTCTGAATTCTCGTAAAGTAATACTCTGAAATTGTTATGAAAATATGAATTTGGGTTTTTGTTATCAACTAATTAACTAATAAAGCAAGTAAAGATAGATTAATACAAGAATAATAGAGATAAAAACTAGGGTTTTCATACTCCACTACTAATCGCATAATATAACTATCTACTTGATCAATTGTAAGAGGACGATCAATCATCCATGAATCAGATTATACTGCAAATAGTCGAATATATCCCAAAAAGAATACTGTCAACCGGATTCGCTACAACTTATCTCCGGACAGAGTGTGATTAGTGCATGCCATATACTTTACTATAATCTACTCATACAACATGAAATTAAACTAAAGCATGTCTATATCACCTCGCCGAGGCATGACCTGTGTAAATCTAGGGTTTCGGGTGTTACGCACCATTATGTAGAAAATCATGATATTTTAGAGAACACCAGATAAACATGATTGATTGAGATAATGCATTAATTCAATATAAGACAAGAGTAGAATAAATATAAAACCCCTTACATTAAATAACTAAGGTCACTCATCTACACAATCATCATAGGTATGGTATTCAGTTTCTCCTCTTTACAATCGAAACAAATAAATAAACTACATTACTTGGCTAGGATTTTGCTAGAAAACCCTAGATAACAGTTTAGTTGCTCATGGTGGAAGAAGACTGCATCGTTGATGTAGAAATGCCCTTCATGATCTTTTGTTCCGGATCTCTAGGTCTTGAATGGCTCCCTTCTTTAAAAGGTGTAAATCTGCAGAGATAATGCTCTGAAAATTATGTATTTAAAAGCTCCTTAGATCTGAATCAGACATTGGTATTTATAGAAGAAGTTGAGAAAAGTCTTGTTTGTATTAGACTTGTCCCACTAGGAGTAGGATTCCTTTTTGATGTGTTTCTCCTCAATTCTGAGTCAAATCCTTCAATCTGATGTAAAATACACCTTATACGCGTGAGAGGTGTTGAAGTCGAAGATAAGTCAAAGGAAGTCGAATCGGATCGGGGCTCAAAACCCCAGCTATTTCCTACGCTTGAGCGTGGGCCCCATGCATAGCTCATGCGTAGTTTTGATGATTCTAACCACTTTTTGCTTACTATCTGCGTAGCTCATACGTAGGAAAAAAATATGAAAATCACCTTTTCCAATTATTCCTCCGTTTGAACCCTTTCGACTCCTTTAGTATGTTTCCCGAAATTTCGGCTCCGAAAAATACCATTTTTGCCATCCGAGAGACACTTTTTGCTTGAAAACTCCTGTTTTCTCTCTTTTCGGGTAGACACAAGCACATCTTTGGTTAATTCACCAAAGTTATCTCATTTTCTTCATTAAACTCCTGAAACACGCTTAGATATGCAAACCGCATAAAAACACCAAGTAACGAAATGATAAGACTTAACCATACCGAGTTAGGGGCCTAGAATGGACAATATTCGGCACATATCAACTCATTTTCTCTCTCTAATCTCTCTCTATATATCACTATAGATGTAATTATATATGCACTGCATTTATATATATTTATATATACGTGTATCTATATCTATTGAATTTAAAGGGTTTCCATGGTGTGCATTTGAGAAAATGGAAATAGAATTTAGGGTATGAAATATTGGTAAATGTAGTAAACAAGTGCATTTTGGTCTTTTACAAATTTGACAATTTGGTCATTTTCACATAAATTTAAGGGTAATTTTGTAATCTTATAACCGACGGGGAGGTATTTGATTAAATTAATTGGAAACACGGTTCGCCGTGGCGGTATCGATTTCGGTAACAGTCACGGTATCGATTTCGGTAGTAACGAATTCAGATAATATCGTTGTAAAGGTGGTAACTCGCGACAAGGTTGATCCGCAATGACTTATTTATCTGGGACATGGCCCAAGGATTAAATTATCTGGGATATGGCCCAGGATTGGAAATATTTGGGAAAACCGGCCCAAGTAAAAGATTATTCGGGAGATTGGCCCAAATAATTGATTACTTGGGGAAATAGCCCAAATATAGGTTTTACGCGAGAGCTTGCATTATACAGAGGGAGGTATGAGGGGCTGATGTGTTTTATAGCTCGCATCAGAAACTCATAACCCTATATGCTGCTCGTGTAGGGAATACTACTCGGAATCTAAGGGAAATGCTGGGGATGAGTGAATAGTGGGTCGCGACCTTATTTACACAATCCTAAGCAAGAGTACCTTAGAGAGGCCGATAGTATTCAGGGACATGACCAAGACATGCATGATTGGTCATGACCCGGCAAAGCTATAACGGCATCCTTGGCTAAGGATAAATCATATTCGTGATGAAATAGGCGCGGATCACGGGGCATGGCGCACAGCATGACCCATGCATGAGATTACGCGAATCCGTTTCGCGTAGTCAAATGCGAGATGACACTGTGCCAGGTATTTATGGCGCACTATATAAATCCGCGCATGAGATTACGCGAATCCGTTTCGCGCAGTCAAGTGCGTGAGATGATATTTTGCAGGGTATTTATATCGCGGATTGGTACGCAGGGACCATGTCGCGAGACAGGTGCTGACGTGGCGATATAAATCCGCGAGGATCAATGAGCACTCACGTCTATAAATAGAGGTGTGAGGGCTCACTTGAAAAGGGACTTTTTTCGGGGACCTAGAGAGAGATATTCTTAGAGAGAGAGAAAGCATTTGTCAATCATTTTTAATTGCTATCTTTTCCTCCATTTCTCTTTCATTTTCTCTGTAAAGAAAATCAAAATCAATAAAAACATCATTGCCGTTATTTTTACTGACGAACTTGTGCAGAAACTATCTTCGCATCATAACCTGCGAACCCCTACATTAAAAGCGACTCTGCTGGGGAAAAGATGTCTTCGGCACAAGTAGAGCCTCGTCAGACTCGACGGAGAGGTCGTCCACCGACCCGGCGTACTGAACAAGTGGGAGAAGAAGCAGCGACACCAACTGAAGGAGGCGAACCGGTCCTGCCAGCACGAAGACAGCGTCGTCGCGCGAATGCTAGTGCGAATCTGGCAGAAACTTCTCCGATGGTAGAGCCGGTACAAAATCCAACAGAATTACCAACAGTTCTACTGCAAACTCTTCTCAACATTCAAGAAACGCAAAAGGCCATACTTCACTTCATGGAGGCCTCACGCGTTTCAACACCAAACATTGAATCACCAAGAATGGACAATTAGACTCTGCGAGAGGCACCAGAACTTTTTCGCGAATCAATAAGAACTGAGCCTCTGGAGAAATAGCCATACATCACCAAGGAACAGCTGCGGGCAATCCTGAATGAAAAATCTGAAAAAGAGGAAGTGGAAATTGCCCCACCATACCAGCCTAGCATTATGGCCTTGCCATATCCAGAAAATTATGGAGCACCGATCTTTCATCAATTTTATGGCAAAAAGGGAAATGCGAAAGAACACATAGCCAAGTTTGCAGATGCTCTGGGACCTCACAGAAACAATGAATACTTGAAACTTAGAGAGTTCTCCAAGTCTTTAACTGGAACAACATACACTTGGTATACTAGCTTCGCTCCAGCATCAGTGACCAGTTGGACGGACATGGTGCTCAGATTCTATACCAAGTTCTTTCAAGCTGATGAGGAGATCTCGATGATTTCACTTACAAGACAAAGACAACACTTTGGGGAAGAGGTAGCAGCTTATGTCAGAAGGTTTCGCAAAGCTGCTTTGCAATGTCATGAACCAATTTCTGAACTGCAATTGATCAAAATTTGCATAGAAGGGATGTTGCGGGAATACAGAGTGCATCTGGTGAATCATGAGGTCAAAACGTTTTCTGTACTTGTCGATAATGCCCGTAGATTGGGAGAGGTTTTGGCTCCCCCGACACGACCAAATATCAGTACTAGGCGGATACCGATGGTAGCAGCGACGAAAAATGGAAAACAGAGGGAAGAGCGCACTGGGAGAGCTGAACCACCCCCTTTACCTTTCAGTGAAAAAGAGGCAGTTGCTTTGCTAAATCAATGGGTCGCAGATCATGTCATAACACTACCTCCAGTGCAAAGAGTGCAGTCGAGAGAGGAAAGGATGAAGAGCAACTACTGTCCCTATCACAGGAGTATTCGGCATTCGTTGATGAACTGCTGGGCGTTTCGCAGTTTAGTACATCGAAAAATAGCATCAGGAGACTTGGAAGTAACAAAGAATGTAGTTCATGAGCCTTTCCCTGCACATGTGGCTGTGGTCACCGCCAGAGACAATACTGAGGATATGGCCGATGCCGCCAAGTGTGATTGCCCACCAGTACGTGAAGCTAGGGAGAATGCTAAGATAAACGTTTTATTCAATGAACTCCCAATACAGGAACACGTGAAGGAATTCTTGAAAGAACAAACGGTTGCCGCACTCAATCATACCATTGTGATTCCGCAGCATGAGAGGGCCTCCAGTAAGATCACATTTTCTGAAGAAGACAGACAAGTACCTTTTCCCCACAATCGGCCTCTGTATGTGCCAACCATTGTAAACGGTCGGGAAATGAAACGAGCTTTCTTGGATGGAGGAGCGTCAGTTAATTTGATCCCACTAACCACTTTGCGAATGATCAATTTTCCCGAAGGCAAAATCGTGAATCATACTATTGCAGTTACTGATTTTAATGGAGATCAGCAGGCCACTATGGGATTCGCGACATTGGACCTCAAAATTGGGAATATCAGAGGGCCCACCAAATTTCATGTCATCAAAGGGGAACCCTCATATCAATTATTGCTGGGCAGACCGTGGTTGCATGCATATGGCGTAGTGTCGTCATCCTATCATCAAGTAATGAAGGCCAATTGGGGAGAAGGAGTAATGACTGTAAAGGCATCTAAAAGTCCTTTCTGCACATCAGAAGCCCATTTTGCAGATGCAGTCTACTTCTCAGAATACAGTGAGGAAAATGGGCCCGGCGTTTTTTCTACACCATTACCAGAATGGAATGAACTGGAAAATGCTAGTTTAGTTAAACGGAAGCTCAAATAGGTGAGCTGGTCACGGGTTAAAATGCCCAATGGACGAGTAGTGTATAAATTATGACGGGATTGGGGGTCGGAAGCTGGCACAGTTGGCGCTGACCCCGGGACAAATGAGGCTATACGAAGGAAACCTGACACTGAGCCTGAAGCACTAAAAAGAGATCCGCGACCAGAACATGGTTTGTGTGAAGTAGACATAGGCGATGGCACGGATCCGCGACCTAACTTCATAAGTAACACACTTCCTGAGGATACTAAGAATACCCTGGTAGAATTGCTCAAAGAATTTCGAGATGTCTTTGCTTGGGGCTACAATCAAATGCCGGGACTCAATGTTGGATTGGTAAGCCACCATTTTCATGTGAATCCCACAATAGAACCAAAGAAGCAAAAACAACGAGTATTTCATCCCGATTTAGAAGTACAAATTAAAGCAGAAGTGGAGAAGCTATTGAAAGCGGGATTCATCAAGCCAACCCAACACTCGACCTGGCTCGCGAACATTGTACATGTGAAGAAGAAGACTGGACAAATCCGCGTATGTGTAGATTATCACGATCTTAATAAGGCCTGTCCAAAAAATGATTTCCCTCTACCCAACATTGATACCATGGTAGATGCAACCTCAGGACATGAAATTTTCTCATTAATGGATGGATTCAGTGGGTACAATCAAATTAAGATGGCGCTGGAGGATGCTGAGAAAACTGCTTTTCGCACCCCAATGGGGAATTTCCACTACACGGTCATGCCGTTTGGGCTTAAAAATGCCGGGGCTACATATCAGCGCGCCATGACAGCTATATTCCATGATTTGATGCATAAAACTGTCGAGGACTATGTCGACGATTTGGTAGTAAAGTCCAGGGTTGTGCAAGATCATGTGAGTGATTTGCGGAAGGTACTGCAACGATGTCGTGAGTATAACTTGAAAATGAATCCCCTCAAATGTGTATTTGGAGTACTAGAAGGAAAGTTCTTGGGATGTGTTGTACATCGGCAGGGCATTGATAAGGACCCGACAAAGGCTAAGGCAGTCTTGGAAATGGCTCCACCCGCAACTCGTAAAATGTTGAAAACTTTTATGGGGAATATATCTTATCTGAGGCGGTTTATCCTGACACTAGCAGAAATAACTCACCCACTCATGCCTTTGTTAAAAGAGAAATCTGTTTACAGCTGGGGAGAAGAGCAGCAAGAGGATTTTGAGAAGATCAAAAAGATTTTGGCATCACCAAAAACAATGGTAGCACCCGAGTCAGGAAAACCGTTGATAATGTATCTCACTTCCACCAATAAATATGTAGGAGCTCTGTTGGCCCAGGAACATGAAGGGGAAGACAATCCCGTTTACTATATCAGTCGGGTACTTAGAGGACCAGAGTCGCGGTACACATCATTGGAAAAACACTGTCTTGCTTTAGTGTTCGCAGCCCATAAATTTAGATACTATTTGTTGGCACATCCATTAGAGCTAATCACGAAAAGTGACCCCATACGATATCTGCTCACGAAGCCCATACTCAGTGGAAGAACTGCTCGGTGGTTGTTGGCACTATTTGAATATGAGATCACATGTTCTAGACCAAAAGTAGTAAAAAGCCAGGCCTTGTCAGATTTACTAGCATTATCTCCGGGAGGAGCTGAGCCCAAGGTGGAGGAGATAGGAATGGCAAGCATGGTACAGAGCGCGGAATTCACTTTAGAATTCGATGGTTCATCCACTGAAAAAGGAGGGGGAGCTGGTTTCGTACTGAGGAATGAATAAACAAATGAGGAATTAGTCATGGCCTACAAGCTTGACTTTCCTTGTACCAACAACATTGCCGAGTATGAAGGATTGACACTGGGATTGATGATGGCTCAACGGTTGGGGGCAAAAATACTTCATGTTAAAGGAGATTCCAAGTTGGTCATTAAGCAAATTAAAGGGGAGTATGCTGTCAAGGAACCTCATCTAGTGTCTTATAGAACCCTTATTCATCAAATGATGGAAGGCTTTGAGACCGTAAGCTTTCAGCACTAGTTGCGAGAAGGTAACCGTCGATCCGATGCATTGGCCACATTGGGCTCGCGACTACATTTCCAGGGATTAGGGTCTTTTGTGCAAGTAGTGCGAAGAACCGACTCTGTAGTCAGTAGCGGGATAAAATCAGAAGTATATGAAGAACATGATTGGAGAGCGCAAATAGTACAGGCTCTGCTAAAAAATGATAACAATGCCTTGAGACGAGAATACCAGATCATAAAAGGCGTGTTATATTACAGAGCGGCCGGAGATATTCTAGCCAGATGCGTGGCCATAAACGAGATAAGAGAACTACCACAGAAGGCTCACAAGAAAATATGTGGTCAAGCAGATGTCAGTCTATATCGAGTTTTGCAGCGAGAGGGTTTCTTTTGGACAAGTATGAAGGATGATGCAGTGAAATTACAAGGAAGCTGTCAGAACTGTAACGCATATCCATCCGCAAGCGAAGGCAATGTAGCAGACATGATAGACTGGCGGGACAAATATGTACACTATCTGAAAGAAGGAATTTTGCCTGAAAAAGATCAACCACGGTTCAGAAAATTGGCCTCCCGATTTGTCTTGCAGGAGGAAAAATTGTTCCGAAAGAGCTTTGAAGGGAAACTGATGAAGTGTGTAAGTGAAGAAGAGGCAGGGGAAGTATTAAAACGGATCCACGTATTTGGTCATCAAGGCCCTAGAAAAATGTTTCAACAGATGCTATCATCCGGGTATTACTGGCCAACAATGGAAAGGGATTGCAGTGATTTTGTCAGGAAATGTCATGTATGTCAGGTACATGGGGATCTCATCCACGCTTCAGGAACTGAATTGCATAGTTTAGCTACACCCTGGCCTTTCCATACTTGGGCACTGGACATAATTGGACCAATCACGCCACAAGCTCAGGGACATGCATGGATTTTAGTAGCAACTGAATTATTCACAAAATGGGTAGAAGCTATCCCGCTGCGACGGACGACAGCAGACAATGTGGTTCGATTCATAAAAGAAAATATCATTTGTCGATTTGGGATACCAAAGGTGATACTATCAGATAATGGGACTCCTTTTGTCAATAGTAAAGTCGCGGATTTGTTGGGGAGATACTCGGTCATTCATCACAAGTCTACGCCTTACTATCCAAAAGGAAATGGGCAGGCTGAAGCTTCCAATAAGGCATTAATTCGAATTTTGTCCAGGATGGTGCATGATAATCAGAAAAAATGGGTAGAAGAGCTCCCAATGGCACTGTGGGCACATCGAACTGTATACCGGAATGCGACAGGCATGACCCCTTATGCATTAGTCTATGGAGCGGAGGCTGTGCTACCCACGGAAATAGAGGTGGTTGCTAAAATATTAGCATGCAAAAGTAGTTTAGAAGACAGGCTATTGGAGATAGAGAGATTGGATGAAACAAAGGCCGAAGCCTTTGCAAATTAGAAAGAGTACAATAAGAAACAGGCAAGGAGCTACAATAAAAGGGTACGGTTCAGATGGTTCAAGGAGGGAGACAGAGTGTTGAAAGTGGTACCGGCAATCATGAGGGGACAAAGGATAAGAAAATTTTAAAGCTAAGTGGGAAGGACCGTATGTGATTATAAGTGAAAGTAGCAGTGGGTATTACAGAATGGAGCATGAAGTCACACGCGAGAGGACTGGACCTCTGAATGTGAAATGGATTAAATTGTATCAAGCATGAAGTTTCAAACAAAGACAAGGAAAATCAAACAAAACATCCCATGTATATTAAAGTATATCAATATTTCTATCAAAATACAAGGATATATACAAATGATGAACTGGAAAAGATCTCGAGTAATGGGATCTGATAACTTGAAACCTTCATGCTCCTCTAAATAAAGACGGGCCTGCTCAAGATGCTTAGCTGAATCCTGAAGTTTCTTCTCATCCTCCTCGAGTAGTGCTAACTGTCTGCGGGTCTCTGCGATCTCTGCCTGTTTTCTTTGAAAAGCCTCGCGTCCCCTCAGCTCGATAAGATGGTGATCATAGAGCCTCTGAATGACAGTCATACGGGTCTCCCACCAAGAAACATTCATCCCAACCATTTTCCAGTCCTTTATGCGAGCATGGCATCTCGGAAGAGTATCTGGGACGAGATCCTGAATGGCAGTCTCCGAAAGGGTCCTGAACACATCTGCAACAAGCTGAAGGTGGACCGTCTGCAAGAGTGGCTCATGAACTTCCATGCAAGTAAAAGTCTCTAGATGAGCTGCCTCTATCAGATCTAGCACTGGTATGTCGCGAGGATAGCAGAACCACTGATGCCAAGGTACTGGCACTAAGGAAGTAGTGTCATAATCAGGAACCCTGGGAGGAACGCGAGAAGAAGAAGCTCGGTCGTGAGAGACTTGTTCGCGAGGATCTGTGGTAATGACGCGAACAAGATCGCGAGGCTCTGATACAATGTCGCGAGAAGGAGATAAATGTGCCTCTATATGAGTCTCAGTAGGAGAACCTGGAGGGAACACTGTCTGGCCCTCAGAAATCCCCCGAGCATCATGAAGTAGCTCATCAATCATCTCTTGAGCTTTGGAGTTTATACCTAAAATAAAAAGGGGGAAGGAGAAAAGACATGTTAAAATCACATTTTGACATTAAGAAGTCAAATAGAAGAACAAAGGAAAAAGCAAAGTACCTCCCTCACCTCCCTCAATTTCTGGGAGAGGGGGGCCAAATATGGATCTCTCAATGCTAGGATGATCTGCGAAGGTTGTAGCAACCTCGGATACAAGATCACCATGAAGAGGCTGCAAATGCCTATCATCAAAATCAGGGTCCTCTACTCTATCATCGACGACCTTTGGAGAAACTGGGATGGAAGGCAACTTGGACGAAGCCTCGCGAGAAACTGTGGTCTCTTCAACCACGCGACCTGAGGATATTTCGCGATCTACTTCTGGAGTGGAGGTCGCGGATATGACATTGTCGCGAGATGAATAGGGAGTATCATCATCTTCTTCCTCTTCAAGAGTAGGCTTGCCGAATAATGAGTTGATGGTGAGGTGGTCCTCATCATCAGATGATGCTGCGACAGAATGAAGGCCACCAACCGGAGAGGCTGGAGCACGCGGAGATAAAGTCTCGCGGGGACCTAAAACAAGGATAAATGAGAAGTATTAAAAAAAATAAGGAATCAGAAACTGGAAATAAGTAAAAAAATAAAAAAAAAAAAGTAAGTTTGAAGCTTACTCTGGGAAAACGCTGTCCTGGGTAAATCAGAAAGTATACTGGCAACTTCTGTCTCCTCTACCTCATCTCCATCCCTCATTTCCTCGACCACACGAGCAACAGTGTCAAGCAAGGATGAGGTCGCATTAGCCTTCTTTTTGTTCTTTAACTTCTCCAAAGCAAGCCGTCGCCTTTCGGCCTGTGATGCCTCTTCTAAAGAAAGGTCGGAAGCACCAAGAGGTGGAATGACAGACGAAGATTTGTGTTTTCGCACCAAAGGGGCCTCCTCTGAGTTAGGAAAATCATCCGCTGCAATAGTCTGCGAAACCTTGACAAGTTTTCTTTTTCTCTGCGCAAGGGGAACATTGTCCAGCACTGCTGCATCGGAAACGCTGGTAGTACCTGTAGCTTAGGCGCTGGAACGCTGTAAGAAGAGCAAGAAGAGTTAGTAACGGCATATGAAAATACGTAACGCATTGAAAAAAAAAAGGGAGGGGGAAAAGTTAGAAATTTACCAGACGCCTCGCGATAGGCTCCTCGCGGATGACCTTCCCGTGGTGAGGCTCCCCGCGATTTGGTGGTACCACGAGAGGGATCTCCTCGCGATGAGACCGCTTGCAAGTCGTTGTTTTGGGTTTCTGAGGTTGTGAAGGTTGAGCATGATGTTTGGGCTAGTCTTGGCTCTAGCCTTGCGAAGCTTCAAAGACTGATCTCCAATGAAGATTGAAACTGGAATAGGAACAGGGGGAGTTTCAGCCATGAAACTTTGAAATTGCATAAGTTGCTCCTTCCAGAATTCATGATAGGCTGCAGTCACTCCACATCTGCGAGTGTCAGGCTGAATAAAAATAACGGTAGAAAATATACGGACACTCCTTTCAATTGACTCCCGATAGGCAATGAAGCACCTGTCAAAATTGTCCTCGCGGTATAGAGGAAGTGGAAGGGGAATAGCCTGATCAAAGCCTAATTGTCTTGCTACACGTGATAGGTTATAAGGCGTGATGGTATCAAAGGTCTCGCTGAAAACAGGGAGGTGGCACTTGTGGGTAATAGCCGCAAAAATGAGGTGATCATCTACTGCTATATCATATGATACTATCTCTTCCTGTGGGTAAAAATCAGGAGAGTAGAAACCCTCTAAAGAGGTGGCATATGGACGCCAAGAAAATTCAGAAAGTATATCAATGAATGAGGAAAGGACTTTTGAGGATGAGAGAGAAGTCCAGCGGGTAGCCCGCGACTTCAAAGGAGCTGGGACAGTGGTTTTTTCTAAAGAGTGAGGAGAAAGGGAAGAAGGAATGGGAGCATAATTTGGGAAGGGCTCGAAAAGAAAAAGGGTAAGAAATGTACCTGAAATATGAGTACTAATTTCATACCTACCCAATGAACGTGCAAAATCATTCACAAGAGTATCCAGTTGCGAATAAAGGGTGCCAAGGAAAAGTGGGGCCAAGGCAATTCGCACACCTCGCGAAAGCATGCCTGCTAAAAGGAACACCATACGACTGGGACCGTCCTCTGGCTTGCCTTGAAATATGTAACGGTCTAGCCAATATGCAAGAAACCCCGCGAGTTCCAAAGGCCCATTGAATTGGGGTCCGGGGACTGATTCGCGATCATCACCAGGAGCTGGCTTTCGCGGAGAGTACTCGCGAAAGAAGTGGTGGCACCAGGCAGCATAGGACAACTTCGGGCGACTGGATATGGCCTGTTCAGGAAGAAGTACGCCCTTATCAAACCAGCTTCCCCGCTTGCAGGCATATTTGCCACAATCGCGAAGTTGATTAAGAATCTTCTTGTCTTCATCCTCAACTAGAGGCGCCTTGATAGGGCGCGAATCAAGGACAGACAACCGAAATAGAACCACCACATCTTCAATGGTAGGAGTGAACTCCCCCCAGGAAGCAACGAAGGTGTGAGAAAATGTGCTCCATCGCGAGATCAAAGTAGTCAGTGCATCCACATCACGACGGACATAGAAATCCGAAAACAGCTCTATGGACTCAAGAATGCCAGCCTTGGCCAAGATGGCACGATGACGGTCTTGAGTAAGAATATGACTGGACCACATCTTCCTGTCACTGATGGGGGCAACATGTCCCTCATACTCAATGAAGGAAAAAGGTGTGTCACCCCTCTCCACAAGAAGGCGTGGAATAGAGAGTGGGGGAATAAAAGCAGTTGTTGCTTCATTATCAGGATCAAGGGTAAGAGGTGGGCTCGAAATAGAAGGGGAAGTAAAATCTCTCGCGAAATCCCAGAATGTGTCTTGAGAGTTTAAGAAAGGTGTTTTTTTCCACTCTGAGACATCAGGAACAGAGGGAGCAATCCCGGAAGGAGGTGCAAGAAGTTTTGGTGTAGAAGTTTTTGTCATGGTAGAGTAAACTTGCGAATAAGCTTTGAAAATCAAGGGGGTATGCGCGAAGAAGGATTGGGTTATGAGAAACGGGTGCAAAATGAAAGGCTTGAAAAAAATAGTGCTATGAGGAAAATATAAGTGTGAAAAAAAAATGACATGACAGAAATATATAAGTGATGGGCGCGGAAACCGAAGCAGCGCATTAAATGCGCGAGGAAGGCGAAAGGTTGCCTGGCCAAGCGCTTAAAAAAGAGTCGCGGATCTGAAAATATGGACAGATTGGGAAAAATAGCAATGTGGGGAAAAGCGAAATATGTACATGCATAAGTTTGACCGAAAATCATAAAAACAAAGAAGGAAGGGTCGCGGATCGGAAATAATAGTCGCGAGATGCAGAAGGGTCGCGGAAAGGCGGAAAACATGCTTCACCCACAAAAGAAACGGATAATCAGCATGGGGAAAGACAGCTTTCAAACAGCGAAATGAAGTACTATCATTCGCAAGGCCACAGGTTATTGCGCTTTAATACTTGGCTAAGTATCAAAGCGCAATGGGGAAAAATGTAAAGGTGTTAACTCACGACAAGGTTGATCCGCAAGGACTTATTTATCTGGGACATGGCCCAATGATTAAATTATCTGGGATATGGCCCAGGATTGGAAATATTTGGGGAAACCGGCCCAAATAAAAGATTATTCGGGAGATTGGCCCAAATAATTGATTACTTGGGGAAATAGCCCAAATATAGGTTTTACGCGAGAGCTTGCATTATACAGAGGGAGGTATGAGGGGCTGATGTGTTTTATAGCTCGCATCAGAAACTCATAACCCTATATGCTGCTCGCGTAAGGAATACTACTCCGAATCTAGGGGAAATGCTGGGGATGAGTGAATAGTGGGTCGCGACCTTATTTACACAATCCTAAGCAAGAGTACCTTAGAGAGGCCGATAGTATTCAGGGACATGACCAAGACATGCATGATTGGTCATGACCCGACAAAGCTATAACGACATCCTTGGCTAAGGATAAATCAGATTCGCGATGAAATAGGCGCGGATCATGGGGCATGGCGCACAACATGACCCATGCATGAGATTACGCGAATCCGTTTCGCGTAGTCAAATGCGAGATGACACTGTGCTAGGTATTTATGGCGCACTATATAAATCCGTGCATGAGATTACGCGAATCCGTTTCGCGCAGTCAAGTGTGCGAGATGATATTTTGCAGGATATTTATATCGCGGATTGGTACACAGAGACCATGTCGCGAGACAGGTGCTGACGTGGCGATATAAATCCGTGAGGATCAATGAGCACTCACGTCTATAAATAGAGGTGTGAGGGCTCACTTGAAAAGGGACTTTTTCCGGGGACCTAGAGAGAGAAATTCTTAGAGAGAGAGAAAACATTTCTCAATCATTTTTAATTGCTATCTTTTCCTCCATTTCTCTTTCATTTTCTATCATTGCCGTTATTTGTACTGACGAACTTGTGCAGAAACTATCTTCGCATCATAACCTGCGAACCCCTACAATCGTCCTTAAAAATGAGTATCGGGCAAATATTAGTGCTAAATAACAGTATCAACACTTTCCAAAAATATTACGAACCGGATGATACGTAACATATCGGATGATACTGCAAACCATCATTGAAAATTATAAAGGAAAATTTGAAACCACGAAGGATTTTTTGAATAATTTTAAAACAAAAGGGGTTTTATGATAATTACCCTATTTACTATGCCCCACTAGTGGTGGAGTAAACATGGATCCGCAATATGAGGATCAACACTCTGAAATTTGAGTGTACTGTGTTCATAGTGCTAGGGTTTTCGCACTACAAGATACATCGGCCCATGCACTCAGACTCGAACAACTCAAAGGTCAGACTTTTATCTTTACTAGTAAAAAACACGTTAGTAAATTTACAATAAATTAGACAACACAAATATCAAAAAGAGAATGGAAAAAGTTCAAAAAAAAAAAAAAATTTAAATCAAAATCTATATATATTTAAGTATAAAAAATAAATGATATTTATGAAAACTGAAAGTAAAAGAAAAAAAATAAATATGTCAACACTAATAGAAAAATATTGAAATTACAATGCATTTCTTGAAACTTAAAGAAAATTAAGTGAACAAAAATATAATGACAAAAGTATTTAGGGGAAAAAAACCAATATTTAGTGAAATTGTAGATGAGGTAGTTTTTTAAACTAAAACTAAAAATAAAAAATAAAGGTTATGAGGTATTTATTGAGTCTAAAAAAATGAACAAATATATGATAACAAAAGGATTAAAAAAAATTTTAAAAGAGAAACGATTATAAATTTAAGAGCACATAGTCACATAGATGATGAGCTATTTATTGAAACAAAATATACATATGTCTCTCTCTATATGTATACTTATTATATTTCCACTATTAAAAGAAAAGAGTATAAAAATTATGATTTATATCAAAAGTAAGGGAAAAAATTGAATAACAGATAAAAAGTTAGAAAGCACGAACGATAAGTTAAGACATATTAAATAAAAAATAAATATAACAATTATAAGGCATTCCTCCACACTAAAATAAATAGTAATAAATATAATAATATTAAATAAATAATAAATATAAAAACTATAAGGCATTCCTTCACACAAATAAATAGAAATAAATATAATAATAAGCTTATATACATTCTGATGTACTCTTGGAAGCAAATTAAAATAAAATAACATTAGGGTAAGTTTATTAAAATTTAAAAATATTAAATTTGTATTAGGTGAATTAAATGTCACATCTAAAATCGATAAAGTAACAAAGAAATAAAAGCATTAATATTACCGGCAGATATAGATTTTTCGAATTACAAGTTTTTGTGAAATAGAGTAAGTGGTTCTCGTGCATGAACGTCTTTCATTATAATACATTCATTTAGAGCCAAGTATAAGCAAAATCAAGACATGTGGGCGTAGTGGAGTTGGTTGGTATAATTTTTGTGAGTGCTTTATGACAAATTATTTGTATAAGGGGGTTTTATGATAATTACTCTATGGAATATAATAAAACATGCTGCATAACTAATGATTAAAATTGTGTCACAATATTGACTAATTTTGATAATAACTTTTAAAACTGTAAATATAATTTTATGAAGTAATAATGTGAATACTTTTTAACCATCAAATTTTATCGAGGAGAAGACCGAAGAGAGACAATGCTAGAGATAATCTTTAGCCATAATTTATTAACTTGAGTTATAATTGCCTCACTATTTCAACAGGAATCTTTCCGAAAAATTCCAAGTATTGAGAATTAAAAAAAATACAAAATATAAATTCCAAGGATTGGATAAATTAAAATCAATTTTGTGTCAGGGAATCAATAATATAAAAACCATACATCCATGTGCGTTCTTTCTTTAATGAACTTTCCTCCCCTGGTAAAAAAAAATAACCAAATTTTTTTTTTTATGTTGGACTCAATTGGCTATATATACCCGTACCATCTTCGTTGTTTCAAGACAACAGCTACATCTATTCCTACTAGGTAATGTTCATTTTGTTCCCTTCATCTCAGTTTTAAACTGCTTTTTTCTGAGAGTTTTTCTCTCTTTGTTTCAACATCTGAGTGCCTTTCCCATCTCTTATTTTTTGGAGTGTTTTCAATCTTTTAGATTATTACATCTTCCGTATTTTTCTTCTCTATTTAATTTTTGGTTTATTTTTCTCCATTGACCCTAATAAAGGTATACAATACTATCTCTCAAGGATTATTGTTGTTTAAATTTATAGCGACATACCAACATAGCGAGTCTAGTGAGATCTACTGCCACACTTGCATTATTTGTCTAATTTAGATCAAATTAAAATCTATGAATAATGTAAAAACCTCATCATCACTTTAATGGTCTCTGAAATATACTTTTCAATATATATATATATATGTGTGTGTACTTTCTCATGCAGTTTCGGAAATCTATCTTATTTAGGTCGAACTTGAAAGACTCTATATATGGCAAATACTAATGAGACAGTTTCGTATGGGCCATATGGTGGTCCTGGTGGAGGAAAATGGGATGATGGAGTCTACAGCACCATAAGGGAACTAACTATATACTCCGGAGATGATATATATTCCATTCAAGTTGTCTATGATGACCAAGGAAATGAAGTATTGGGAAAAAAGCATGGTGGCGATGGTGGAACACCAACTACGGTAATAGCGTACTCACAATTTAAATTAACTATATAACACAACCACATTTTTATACTATTGGTTAATTTTTTTAGTGTATCTCCAGGTCGAAACCTAATAAATTGTTCCTAAGACCTCAACACGCTAATATAATATGCGTAAACACTTATTAGTGAATGCTATTAAGATTGATTTAATGAATTGTTTAACATACACGAGTAGACAAGATCTTCCAATTAGTTTACAACTGTGTGTATGTGTATATATAGTTAAATATATATGTTTTAATATATCTGAGGAGTCTACATAATGACCCTCTAAAACTTTCAGCTAATTTCTGATGTAAAGAGACTTTCAAGTTCTAAATATATATTTTCTCTCTCCTTCTTCTTTTTTTTTTTTTCCATTTTCCTTTGTTCCCTTCAAAAACCAATTAAATTCACTATTAACATTATTACATTTTAGTCTTTTATTTATTGCTTGTGTTTTAGTGGTGTCATTTGACTCATTTGTAATGAAAATCTTACAGTCAGACACGAAGCCATGTGTTAGGTATGGGGGAACTATCCCCATGCAATTTTAATTATTTTTTTTTGTATTTATAATAGTAATTTTTTTTATTGAAATTATAGGTAAAATGTGAGATTTTCCCCCATAATTTTTTTTTTAAAAAAATAATTCTATTACTGCTTTCTTTCCAAAATAATAATAATAAATGTTATAAAAAAATTTAGGAATAATTACACAAACCTCCCCTAAACTAAGGTATAATTGCATGCGATTCCCCTAATGTTTTAATAATAATCAGAAGCCTCCCTTAATATCATCTAAAATATTAGTCCGCCAAGAAATAATAGTAAAATGATGTATATTCCCATAGCTGTATTTTCTATATTTAGAGAATTTTCTACAGGATAGTGAATTTACTACCTTTCTTACCAAGTCATGACAGAAGGCTTGTAGAGAGAGAGTAGGTATAAACAATCACTCAAATAGGTTTATATAGAATACATATGAGGGCAATTTGATAAAAGAAGTTGGGGTATTCTAGTAATTTTGAATGCAAAAATAAGAATTCAAATATAATTGCAAAGATAATAAGGGTAAAATAGAAAGTTTGGTCCATAAAATTCCTTTATTGACCAATAAAGTAAATTTTCGGCGTTCAATTTTGAACAAAAGGTGTTAAATGTATCGATGTGCAATCAAATAAAGTTTCTGATATCACGTGCAATTATGTCATAATTTGGAAAAGGTTTGTGTAATTATTCCAAATTTTTAAAGGTTTCCTCCTAACATTTTTTTCTGGATCTGTCCCTTCTTGCAGGTGTATTTGAACTTTCCTACCGAGTACCTAGTTTCAATATCGGGATACCGTGGTGGGTCCTATGGTGAAGGATACCTTGGTGTGAAGTCCCTAACCCTAGAAAGCAATCTGAAACAATATGGACCATTTGGTAAAGAAGAAGGGACTCGTTTCATAGTTCCATTACCTGCTGCGACCGGAGGCAAGATTGTTGGACTCTTTGGAAGAGAGGGTACTCATATAGACTCCATTGGAGCCCACATTAAGCCATTCTCAACTATAATACCTAGTGTTGGTCCATTTGGCGCTAAACTCAATCGCGGACAACAATGGGATGACGAAATCTACACCACCATAAGGGAAATAACTATATACTCCGGATGGGTTATTGATTCCATCCAAGTTGTCTATGATCTTGAAGGAAGACCAGTGTCCGGACAAAAGCATGGTGGTGACAAAGGATATATCAACCCGGTAATATAGATATATATATATATATATATATATATATATATATATATATGTATGCAAACATGCACACAGCCACACACAAGTTCATTTGACTTTTGTATATTATGAAATCTAGCTAGCTCGACAACATATGTCCATAGAGAAATAATTTTCATATTTTTTTTTTCGGTAACCGGGTGATCCGGATAATTTTCATATTTACCCGACATAAATAATACTACCTCTGTCCGGAAATGCTTGTCCAAATTGGACTTGTCAACTTTTTATTAGATTTTTTCTGTTTCCATTTCTACCCTTAAGATAAGGACAAGTTATCCAAGTGTTGTTGTTTTAGTGGGATCCATTACCTTTGGAATTAAGGGGTAATTTGGAAAAGTATAAAATTATATTGTGTTGGAATTTGAAACTGGATAACTAATATAGGACGGAGGGAGTAATATATATGTATGCATATATTTGTACTATTGCCTAGTATAAAAATTGGGAGGATATTAGTAGTTAGTTTAGAATAAAAGCAATTGTTACTTATAATTTGCCATTAATTAATTCAGTAAAATTATTCTTATTATTATTCATTTGATACCCGAGCTTTTTCATTTATGTAAGACATGCATATATATTTACCCTTTTTATATTAACAATATGGCTTGTGTAGGTGGTCAAGCTAGACTTTCCAGATGAGTATTTGGTATCATTTTCGGGACACTGTGGACAAGTTGATAACATGGTTGTTATTCGATCGCTCACATTTCAAACCAACAAAAGATCATTTGGACCGTTTGGCATGGAGGAAGGAGAGAAATTTGAATTTGCACCCACTGATGGCAAGATCATTGGATTCCATGGAAGTTCCCACGACTATCTTACTTCAATCGGAGCATATCTCGACAAGTGAAGATAAATTCTAAACCATGATTGAGCATGAACCACCTTTTATTTATAGTTTAGTCAGTAATAATATAGTTGCATTTGCATTGATGCAATTATTTAATAATGCATGTTTCGCCTTGTCCTTAACGTTTAGTGAAAGTGACCAAGTGGATACAAACGTGTCTCTGCGTGTGATTTCAAGCTTATTTGTGTTGTTTTTTTCACCAAGCCTGAAAGGTTTGGGTTAGTTATGCTTTTTAGAATTGTGTCAATGTTGTGAGCTAAACCTGAAAGTTTGGGTTAGTTAGTTCACAGGAAAAAAGATTGTAGTCTCTATCTCTGTGTTCTTTATAATATTATGGTAGTTGCAACTCAAATTAATAGCAGAATTTTGTTGGTTGTGAAAAAATTTATGCTCTTCGATTCGGTTTTAATTATGGTTTGATAAATCATCAATGCATCATATATCTATATATGATAGGGTAAATTATAGTTACACCCCTCAAGATATGATATATTACACTCACACCCCCTGTCATTTGAACAATTACAATTTCACCCCTCTAGTTCATTGGCGCTCAAATTAGATGGACCGTAGTTGTGAAATAACTTATCTACCCATGACTATTTTCATTTAAAATTTTAAAAAATAAAAAATTAGTGAATGACCTTTTTAACCCTTAGAGAAGCATAACCAAAAAAACCCTAAGTTTTTTTTCACATTTTATTTGCGGAGGCAGATTCTTGGAGAACAATCGAGGGCGGCAATGAGGTCCATCACCCAATCTAGGGTTAGATTGTTCTTCGATGGCCATGAAAGAGGGATCTGCAGCCGATCAACAACGACGACCATAAAAGCATTGATTTTTTACATTTAATGTTGTCCTAATAGTAACGTAAATGTACTTACCAAAAAGAAAATAAAAAAACCGATGTAAATGTAGATTCAGGGGACCAAAATCCAACTTCATAGCTGAAAAGTAGGGATGACAACGGGTATGGTTCTCGGAGGGTGTACGCTCTCCCGCCCTACAACCGTTAAGAAATCTTCATCCCATTCTCGTCTAAAACCAGCTAAACGGAATAGGAGGTCATCATGTTCTTGTCCCCGCTAGGCTTTTTACAGCTCACGGGTGCCCGCGAGAACCCGTTAACCGTTGAAATTTTTTAATATGTTACTTTAAAATTAAATAATTCCACAAAATCATATACTTAAACAATAAATTCAACATTACAATACATTCTACCGAAAATAACAACAAAAAAGAAGAGTGTTCAATATTAGGTTCACTTTAATCTAGATTATAACAAAAATAAAATTTAGGATTAGTGAGTTACACTTATTTTTTATTTATTATTATTATTATATATATATATATATATATATATATATATATTATATATTTAAACGGGGCAGGGCGAGGACACCTAAAACCGTCCTCATCCCATATCTACATGGGTTTTTTTTTCCCAACTCCATCTCTACCCATATAGTATACACGGAGAGCCCAAAATCGCTATGAACGGGGCGGGTACCTAGCGGAGCGGGGCAAATTGCCATCCCTGCTCAAAATGGACCAAAAATTTTCAAAAATCAATATAGGAACCAATCGTAAAACATAATTACTGTTTAGGGACCATTGAAGTGTAATTTTGTCCTTCATCATTCTCTCTTCAACTCAAACCTTTAAACATTCTCTCTCTACACTTTTTCTCTCTCAAATCACACCCCATCACAGTTTCCCTGTATAAGCTTCTTTAACTATATATCATGGTACGAACTATGAAGGAAGGTAGGAATAGCCAGATTTTTCAGTTGTTAATTATTTGTTTGCCGGTAATATGGAAAAATTATATTGTTATTTATTTTTAATTAAATATTATATAAAAGAATTCCTCTCACTAGAAGACTCATTATTTTCTTTCTCCAACTAATTAGTTATTTTCTTGTACATTTATTATTTCTTTTATGTTATTATGTTTTTAGTTTATTATTAGATGTAGAACTCCTCAATAAGAAAGATTAAGGAGTGAAATTAATAATAACGTTATGTTTTAATTAAACAGGAAAGAGAAATGAGTTAGATTTTATAAACATTATCTTAGTTATTTTTATTTTGAGAATTCTCTTTAAATTGTTAATTATTATTAGCTCCTAATCATTAGGAGTTTTTCTTATTTTAAATACTTGAAGTGTTTGAACTAGAAAAATGTGATATTAGTGGTTTTGGATATATATAAAACCACTAACTACATTATTGATTGGTTTTAATATCAGTCATTGGATGAAATCCAACGACTTATAATAGTTTCACGTATATTGCTCCATGCTCACCAGGGAGCAACTGAACCCGCTATATATATATATATACTAGTAAAGTGCACGTGGGTGAAAATATATAATAAATTATTATACAAAAAATTAAATTAATAAAGAGTTATGAAAAAAGTAAAATATTACAATAGGTGGTGATATAATCTATAGGGGAGAAAAATGTATAAAAAATAAATCATTAAATATGGCAACACAATACACACTTAAAGACCACATACATACAACACAAACATGAATATATTGGATGTACATAGGTAAGAAACTAATGTCTCCCTCCAAAATTAGCAATGATTAATAAAACATATGAAATGGAAGAGATAATCATGTTTACAAAAAGACGTAAAGGAAATGGTGAGTATTAATTGCAATAATATTATATAGGTATAAAAGAATTGTAACCGAAGTTAAAAAAAAACATGAAACTTCATAAATAAAAATGATATGACAAGGAATCCAAAGTGTAACTACATTCAACATTTTATCCTTTTTGAATCCCTTAATTCTTCTTCAAATAGAACAGTCTCGAGATGAACTTCTTTGACAGCTAACACCACAAATTGATTTTTAATTATGTCAATTTTGGTATTGTTTATCTTTACCATAAAAAAGAATGATTCCTTTTTCTAGCTTGTAACTTTTCTAATGAACTCTTTGGTCTCTACAACACAAATAAATTTATTGGTGAGTTATTTCGATATTGAAATAAATTAGTTTCTATCTATGATGTTATTAGTCGACATAAATTAGTTTGTTTCACCTCTTCTTTTAGTTGTAGTAACTCTTCAAATGAACAATTCAGCATCGATTGACAGTCATAAAAAATTGTTAGATGTGCTTCATTTTTGTTACTTTTCACCCGAAATTGTAGCACAAATTTTCATAAATGAGGAAATAGAAAATCAATATGTAATGGTATAGAATCGTGCATTTGCAGTAGTTGAAAATCATTAAAACATAATAATATATAAAACCGCTGAATATATAATAATATCTTTCAAAGCATTTCGGATCAGTTGTGTTACAATTATTACATTTGAGTCGATCATCTTGTACTTCAAGTTTCTTCGTGCATTGTTTACACGCGTTGTACCACGGTTGATCCGGATTTTTAATTTCTTCAATTGTTGCTTTGAAAAAAAATTGTGGTTTCTGTAGGTTGTGAAGTGAAATATAAATTCTTAGCATATTAAATTCAGCAACTGAAAGAAGATTTAAGAAAATATAAAAATTTCGTACCTTAAATGACTTGGCGGGCTTTCCAATAATGTCATCACGGGATAGCTCTTTATTGTCTTCAAACATTTGTTGTTTTGAACTTGAAATGAGAGCACTTATATCTTTATCAGTGATGTTATCTTCTAACCTGTACATGCATAACTTGATAAATATAGATATAATTAACTATATATACATAAACCAAAATTATGTAAAAGAAAATAATTTTATCTAAAAAAATTATGCATAATAAGAATGAAATAAAGAACCAACCAATTTCTCAATGTTTTTACGCTTTTAATATCCATATCGATTTGCAATGTGGATCCCGGTTGCGTTGTAAGTCCCAAACCTAAAATATAATTGTCTATAAGAATAATAACAAAAAATAATGTAATGAACGAATGGAATAATATATATTTGAAGTTACCTTTGTATTGGTTGATCGTTACATTTGTAATTATGAGTATTGTCATTCTTTCTTGTTAATGTTGTTATGTTCTTACCTCTTTAATAAGTAATTTAGTGTGTTACACTTGATTCATTGCCTAAGACTTTATGCCTCCAGGCCATAGCAGGTTATTTTTCCTCATGTTTTTTCTTTTTAACCTTCTCTGTTGAATTTGGATTCGAACAACTCACATGTTTGTTTGAGGGAGCAAGTGAATCAATGTAAACAAACGAAGTATGCATTGTGATGTCCGTCAGAGTGTAGCAAAAATATGTGTTAAAAACCACTATTTATGACGGCCTAGGTTTTACCTATTCGCAAGCGCACGAGTCAATTACAGTATAGAAACAACTTGAGAACGGGAATGTCGAACCCACAGAGACTTTATTCACTTTAGCAGTTCAAAAGTATTGAATTATGTTTTGAAAAAGTATTTGGATTTGATTTTGATATTTGAATGAAAATTAAACTAAGAAAACAATAAAAATGATAGTTGTGATCAAGAAATAGAGAACACTAGGATTTTCATCACTCCACCACTAACTGCATAGTATAATCCTTAATTTGCACAATTACAAGAGGACAATCTATAACTGTGAATCAAGTCATACCGCAAATAGTCGAATATGACCCCCAAAAGAATACCGTCAACCGAATTCGCTACAACTCATCTCCAGACAGAGTATGACTAGTATATGCAAACTATTTTAAACTATTCCTACTAACAGAAATTAAAAAGCATGTTTATATCATCTCGCCGAGGCATGACCTGTGTAAACCTAGAGTTTCAAGTGTTAAGAACCATTGTGTAGAAAATCATGAAGTAAGCATCCGAGTTCTAGCCCATAGTGAATAATCATGATTGAATAGAAAAATATATTTATTTCATCTAAGACAAAAATTCAGAACAAATATAAAATTCTGTATAGAAATTAAAACGATCACTCATCTACAATAATCATCACAGTATAGTCACAATTTCCTCTCTATTACAATTGAAAACAAATATATGAACTACATTACTTGGCTAGGGTTTTGCTAGAAAACCCTAGATACCGGTTTAGTTAGCCATGGAAAATGGTGACTGCATCATGAATGTAGAGACACACTCCATGGTCTTCTTCTCCGTTTCTCTAGGTCTGAGTATGGTTATTCTTCTCCACAACAACAATTCTGAATGAACGTATGAAAACTTAATGAAGCAACCGCCACCACCCAATTCTGATGTATGGTCATGTATATATAGGCAATGATGTAGAGAAACCATTTTCAGTCGTTTCACTTTAAAACTCATGTAAACCCTAACTTCTCATATATATAAATGTATACAGAGGTCTGAAGTCACATGGCACGTCTTCCAATTAAGCCGGGGGTGAAACAAGAAAAATCCACGCAAAACCATCAACAGTTGCCGCACCTACGCTTCAAGTGTAGGTCTAAGCGTAGGTCCAAGCGTAGTTTTGTGTTTTCTAGCCACTTTTAAGAACTGGAAGTGTAACACCCCATATTATTTTCCCAATTTTCTGGAATTATTTTCGGTTTTTTTTCGGTTGTGACGTCATGGTTATTCTTAATGTTTCACATGTAAATTTTTCGCGTTTAACGTTTGGAGCTGAATGGGCGGTTGGACGATTATCTCGTTGAGGACTTCGTGGACTGTCGTTGGCGATTACATGACTTGACGTGATGGTAGTATTTCGAACTTAGTGAAACGTTTAAGTCGGCTCTTATTATTGACTCAGTGGATTTGTTTTAATGCTTGACGTTTAGTGCTTCGACTGGTTGACGATACGATTTGTATATCCGACGTTAAATGTTTTGAGTCAGTTATTCGAGTCTGATAGTTAGTGTTTCGGACTTGATGAAACATTGACGTGAGTCTTTCTTATCGATTACGTGATTTTATTGTGACGATTCGCGGCTAGTGCTTTGATTGGGTGGCGACACGCTTAGTATCTCCTGCATCCGAGGCTTTAACTCAGTCTTTCGAGTTAGGTATTTAGTGTTGTAAGGGTCCGAGTTTCTTGTTTTCCCTTGTAATGGGATTAGTACCTACTTTGTTTTTCGTGTTTCTATGTGCCCTATGTGTTGAGGTGAATTTATGTGCCTTAGTTGTTTGACTTACGTGCTTATGTGTATTTGTAATATCTTGTCCGTTCTTCATGTTTATACGTACGTGATACGTGTAATACGATTTTGTTTAAACCTGTAGCGTTTAGTACTTCGACTTGACAACACGTTTGGTTTGTTCGGCATTTATGGTTTTGATTCGATTGGGTTAGTGACCACTCCGACAATCGGGTAGTTGATTCTCGTATCCGGAGTGTTTATTTTGACTTGTATTATTTCTTGACTATCTGTAGAGTTTACGGGGGCGCAAGATTTACATTGCGAGTCGATTCGTGATTTATTTTAGTTTATATCCGACTATATAGCCAAATTATTTATTCCGGACTTTATTAGTTATTCGGTGTACCGTGGGGTTTTCGGTGATTAAATTGGTGGATAAATTTTATGTCCCAGAGTTTTATTTGGGCCTATATTATTTATTTGGAGTCCGGTGAATTTTATGGGCTCACGTGAAATTATTCGAGTGTCCCCGGTGTATTTTACGGGACTTATTTTATTTATGCGAATTTAATTATGATTATATATATATGGATTTCATACCCTAGATTATTTATTTCAATTATATTATTTATTGGGCGTCCCGTTTATATATACGGGCTCGTGTGATTTTATTTGGGGGTTCCCGGTACATTTTCGGGATTTATTATACCTATATTATTAATTGGGGGAAATATATATATATATATATATATATATATAGATATAATATATGTCTCGGGGTTAAAGTGTGAATTGACAAGACATGAGAGTCACACATGTAAATATGGGAATTGGAGAATTATTTTAGTAATTATGAAAAATAAAAAAAGTCACTTGTGCAATTATGCTAAGCTGGAGAGTTGGTTTTATAATTGACCTAAATATATCTATAAGTGTATCAGTATGGCAAAGACAAAAAAACGGCGTGCACTTTCTTCTTTATTTCTTTCTCTTGCTCATGCGAAACCAACCACCTCATTCTCTTCTTTAAGCCGAACAAGCATCTCCCTCTCTCGGTCGGTCACTGATTTTTTTCTTCCATCGCCGACCATGGCGACGAGAGAGAGAGAGGAGCTGAGATGCGTGACGTGACTGCCTTCTAGTAAAAGAGAGAGACATGAATTGGTAAGGGTTTTGACCTAAGTTGGAGGTCGTCGGCTCCAATGAAGGCTGGGCATGAAGGTGATGGTCGCAGCTCAACGACAACGCGTTGGTAGTGGTATAGTTCAGCCGTGAGTGACCAGTCCCGTGTTCGGTCGGACTGAGTCGGGTCGACTAAGTGACGAGTCGGGCTTTGTTTGGCACGAAACTTTGAGGGTAGCTTGCTTCCGATGTCGTACACGATATATCCAAAATTGGTGCGAAACCGTTGAGCGGTTTGCCGGGAATTTCAGATTTTGGTATGAATTTCAGTTTCGTTTTTTGTAGATTTGTTTAAAATTGTTTATCGATTGTTGACGGGTTTCAACTATATTGAATAGGACGTTAAGGCGGTCGTTTTGACATATTTGAAATGATTTTCGGACAACTTTGGGCGGCGAGCACTATTCACGGCCTGTACTATCACGGCGGGACTGTTTGTAAGCAATTAAATTATGTGAGAATTTATATATATATTCATATCTGGCACTCACTAATAGTGCATAAAAAATGCTAATAAATCCTCGTTGCATGTTTTTGGGTAAATAAATACATTTAAATTAAATTTCTAGTGATAGACTGAAATCTAGGAATTTTATAAAATTTATAAAATAACCATAGTTGGATTAGATGATTGGTGGAAATAGAAATACTTCGGAGAAATTAAATAGATTATTTCCCATGAGAAATTGAATAGATTTTATTTCTCGAAGAAGTTAAAATAATTATAAACCTATTTAAATTAAATTGATATAAGCGCTTTAGTATCCCCTTGAGCTCAAAATAGGTTTATAGAAAGTGTATATGGAAGTAAATCCGATTAATAAGTTTTCCCCTGTTGTTGATATTTTATTTAAATTAAAAAAAATACGTTACAGGGATTCATGAGAATGAGGGACGTTATAACTTAGACTTGATTTTAGTTCCCTTGTTGATTTTCTCATAAATTATAAAGAAATTAAATTATGAATTTAATTGTCTAATTTTCCCTGAGGCGAATTAATTTTGAAAACAAATTATTGGGAATTAAATTAAAAGCATGCTGGCATATAAAAATCTATAAAGATGGGGTAATTGAGAACCCGAGTATTTTTGTGATAAATGGAAATTAATTACTGTGTGATTTAAATTGTGAAGCATGCTTGGTATGAGATTTCTTGGCTTTTATGCCGTTTTATTGAGCATATTAAATTCATATGGAGGCATTTTGCATTCATACAGCACCATGGTATATATATTGTTTCGGTGCACATTGCATGCCTCAGTTATATCACGTGCATGTCTAGATCGTTTGGAATGTCGCAACAACTGGCCAGGGGGTGGTCTAGCACCCAGGGAGCTAGTAACTCTCAATTCTCTAGACATTTGGGGGTGAGGGCTTGGGCCTCACTTGCTGGTTCTTGGGCGAACTTGTGGTCTCCGCACTCTCTTTGGTGACGCCCACCCTTCTTGTTGTGGGTTTGTTGCCCCAGCAGTGAACGGTTTGGGATTCCTGGATATTGGTTTCACCCTCTAGTGACTAGGGTTGCATTGGAGTTGCATTGTCATTGCATTGACATTCATATTGAGCATTTATTTGACATGTGATTATATGCTATTATTGCTTATTGATATTGAGTATGTTATATCTGAAATTTCAATAAGAAATTTGTATTATTCTCTTAGGCGCTATGGCGCGATATTTGTGATGGATATTGTAACCGTGGTTAAATTATAATAAAAGTTGTGAATTTCTTAGTGTAAAGGAAACCGTGAAAACTTAAAATTAAAAAGTGAAAAGTGACCTTGGGGCGTAAGGATTCCCCGTATGTTAGGCTCTAGTTGAGCTGGGTAGCAGTATATTGTGATTTTGGCCACATAGGCCTTTGTAATTGGCGATTAGTATCATCACAGGATGATTGCTAGACCTCTCCGGTAGTGTGGAGTATTCTTGTTCCCTTAGCTTTTGAAATTTTGAGCTTATCGCTTATTCTCTCACTTTGTCAGTGTATGAGTTATAGATGGTTCTTTGCCGTGTTTATTGAAAATCTCTTTCCGTAAGTACTCTCGGGAAGTGAAGTGAATTCAGGGTATGGTTTGTCCTGTTCTTGAATCTTCGGTTATATCTAGGATCTTTTGAGCCAAATATTCATAGTTTTGAAAACTTAGAACTTGGGGATTTTTATAAAACGTATTCTTCGTTTACCCCGAGATTTGTTAATTACTTTTGGAAAAACCAAAGTTTAAATACTTGTTTTATAAAATAAATGTTTTGAATTCTCAGTACCGGGGGTATTGGTAGAAATCTATTTTTGAAAGAAATTTCAGAAAATTCTATTTGAAATTGTTTTGTAAAAATCGGTGAATTAGGGCACGGCTTGCCCCCTGTTTTAGAAATCTCGATGTTATTTCCGAGGTCTCGGTATCGTTAGAGGTTGATAAATCCCAGTTTCTCCTAGCTTGTTGTCTGGGATTCCTTCCTGTGCCCGATTTTGTTTAGGCACTCTTATTGGATTATTTTTATAAAATTTTAAATAAATGTTAAAGGTTTTCGGACCAGATTTAAAAGAAGTTTAAAAGTGATTTTAAAATGGTTATCGGTCGGAACTCTAGTAGTTCTTCCTGTCCGTATAGTTATTCCTTGGGCTTGAGCCCGGACTGGTGATGTTGACTCACACACACCTAGTGTGATTCCTGTTGTTTCGGTTGGGTTCGGAGACGTTGGAACCAAATAAGATTTGACCGGGTCCTAACTTTTTCTTAAAAACCGGTTGAATCCTCCGGGGTTCAACATTTTTCTTTAAAAACCCGAGGACCATGACATCTGTTTGGGACTAAACGACTCCAATACCCCATTCTAGTGCCTAGATAGGCAGTGTGAGTTAGAGATAGTTAGGTTGGTTACCGAATCCGGTGTGGAGATAGTACATTCTCTTTTTATGTTTCTTCGAGTGAACGGGTTGGTTCATTGATTGTTGTACGTAGAAGAATGGTTATTCCCTTTCGGTAGTCCTAAGGAGTGACCTATTTACCTCCTAGGAACCTTGAGCAGCGTGTTAGGTGCACGGTATGGTGGATAGCTAGTCTTGTTGTATCTCTAGATGAGAGTGGAGTTCAGATTGTTTGTCTATAGGCCTAGGCGACATGCTTAGTTACGTACATGATGTTATATGTATATATGTACGTAGATATATGTGTTTTTTATGTTTTCGTTGATATGTAGTTCTTATGAGTTTCATAGTTACTCGAGGTTAGTGATGAGGTTATTGATGGGGTCTCAGATTGGCGGGGTGCCACATGAGACAACTGACCGACCTAGGATAGATGCATGCACACGGGATGGTTAGTGTTTTCTAGACGGCTATGAGTGTGATGTTTTGATATTATGGTGAGCCCCCGAGGTTGTGCTCACCCCCACACAGGTTGCAGGTTTGTAGGTGGGCGCAACACGGCTTATGCTCGGCAGCGACGATACGGGTGATTTGGGACGGTAGTTTTATTCCTCTTTCCGTAGTCATACTCGTATATTTTTTCATTCTCTTGGGAGCCAGGTTGTTGGCAGATCCCCTTGTGTTGTATCTTCATTCTGTGTATTTATTATTTTTGGGGTGCCTTTGTATCATTTCGGCACTACCACTGAGTTTTATGTATTCTTATTTGAGCTTGGTGGCTCAGCCGGTAATTGTTGTTTTGGGGTTCCTTTATACCTTTTCGGCATCGCCATGTGGTTTTCTTTATATTTTCATTTGAGCATTTGGGACTCTATTGATTTTAGAAGGGTTTTGGAGAGGTATTGGTGTTCTTTTCCACTACCTCGGCCCTAGTAGGTTTCTGGAATGTTGGGCTAAGTGCCATTGCTTTTATTCTTGTTATTATGGGCAGGTTGTTTTGTTGTGTTGAATTTGGGTTGTCCGGATATTCCATTTATAAATGGAACTCTGCCGGATTTTTGTTAGAATTCTTTACTGAGTTTCTATCACTCAGGTGACATGAAATACTTCATTTTCATTCATATTCCATGTATTTCAATGTTATCGTTGATTTTGGTTGTCGTTTTATGTGACGTCATACCTCGGGATTCGCTGATTCTCCGGATTGGAGTCTCTGGAATAACGGGGCGTGACAGGAAGCGTAGGCAAAAGCGTAGGGAATTTATGAAAACTATTTTTCTCATTGAATGCACCAAAACATCCGTATCGAACCCACGATACTTTTTGTTGAAGATGACGGCTTCTGAAAATGTCGTTTTTGCCCTCTAGGAGCCATTTTTGTCTCGGATTGCCTTTTTGACTCTTTTCTTGGATAGAAAGAACACACTCTTCAGTTAATTCACCGAAGTTAACTTCATTTCTTCATTAAGTTCCTGAAATATGCTTTAACACGCAAACAATATAAAAATACCAAATAATGGAATGAAAAAACGTAACAATAGTGAGTTAAGGGATAAAAAATGTCTAATATTTGACACCTATTACATTGATTTTTTTTTTAATCTTCATATTTTCTTTATTAAATAAGTGTTAAGTATGTGCTAAAATAGATATATCAAATAACACATTAGTCTATATATTTATTTTCTTTGGTAACAAAGTTCAATCTACCCCAAATGAGAGAGAAATACCTGAAATTTGCTAAGGAGGTGGAAAATGGTTCTTACAAAAATCCCACTACACAACCATTAAATGTGTAGCTGAATTTTAAGGATTCATTCTCTTTCTCAAGCTTTCTCAGTACTCAAACAGAACATTTATACCATTGGATCCAAGATAATCTAACATTTCATCTAATGATATAAATGTCCCACCCATAATCGTACTTCATAGTGAAATAAAGTAAAAAATCTTGAAAATAGGTCATTGCTTATATGGACTTATCATATAAACTTAGGGCCCATTTGGTAGGCAGTCCGGTCTGGTCTGGTCTTATCTGGTTCGGTCTTATCTGGGTAGTGTTCTGAAAGTCTGTTTGGTAAAGCTGTCTGGTCTTATGGTCTTATTCAAACTGTTTGGTCTTATGTTTGGAAAATAATACAAAAAATAAAAAAATAATATATAAAATTCAAAATATATATTAAGTATGAAAAATATATAAAATTTGAAAAATATAAAAAATTTGAAAATAATATAAGAAATTCAAAAATAATATATTTTTCAAATTTTATAAATTATTTTGAATTTTTATATTATTTTTTGAATTTTATATTTTTTTTTTGATTTTTTATATTATTTTATATTTTTTTATATTTTCTCAAATATATATATATCTAATTTTGTATATTATTTTTGAATTTTATATTTTTTTCAAATTTTATACATTATTTCAAATTTTTTATATTATTTTTCAAAACTTATATATTATTTTATAAATTATATATATATATATATATATTTAAAATTTGATATATTAATTTTGATTTATATATATATTTTTCGAATTTAATACATTATTTTAAAAAAATTATATTATTTTTCAAATTTTATATATTATTTTTGAATTTTATACATTATTTTTTATTTTTTATATTATTTTGGAATTTTTTTATTTTCCCAAATTTTAAATATATTTTTTGCATTTTATATATTAATTTTGAATTATATATATATATTTCAAATTTTATACATTATTTCAAATTTTTATATTATTTTTTTAATTTTATATATTATTTTCAAAATATATATATTTTTTAATTTTATATATATATTTCAAATTTTATGGTCTCATGTGTTAATACAATTGTATATAAGACCACTTGAGACCATCATTTTTGGTTGTCTCAAATTACCCCTTTTGGTCCCAAGTGATTCTTGTTTTTTTGAAACCGTGTTGCCAAACAGTGTCCGGTCCCAAAAAATCCATTATGAGACCGGACCACATGGGACCGGACCGCGAACCAAACAGGGCCTTAGTTTTGGACAAGTCGTGGTACTTTCTCGGTCCAAATTTCATTTAAGCCCGTGCTCTATTTTTGCATTTGTTGTATCTATTTTCTTAGATAATTATTTAAAATATCAATCTTAAACTAAAGAGAGTAAAACTGAGGATATCATTTTTTTTATTGAGAAATAAATGGTCCATGGGTAAGATATAGTTCATAATTCTCTTACTTTGTTATCTTGGTCCAAATAAGTTAGCCCCATATTAGGTCAGATTTTGAGCATATGAATTTTTCCAGAAGTTGAGGTATAATATTAATATTGATTAGTACGTAGCATGTGATTTGCATACTCCGAAATGGTGCATGAATGTTGCATAATTTTATGTTGCTAGATCAGTTGCTTTTGAGGTCATGGAAGTGGTTGCGCCTTTTTTTTTTCCTGGGGTAATGGGACTACTTTTGTATATGCTTATTTTGATTGTTATTTTAGAAATGTTTTGTGGGTTTTGTTAATTGATTTAATGGATGTCAATTACAGATGAAGAGGAAGATGGACTTGTTATATAATGGGGGAAGTATTGGGTGATTGAGAAAGAATACTCTATTAAGATAATCATCTTTGTAGTTTATCCTAGGGTTTTTCTTGATCTAAAGAACTCTTAATTTCATATTATTTTCTTGATATGCAGGATTATTCGAAAACATCTTATGCTTAGGGCATACTATTGTGTTATTCGAAAAGATCAAAAGGACTTGTTATATTTTTTTCCTTATATTCTTAAAAATAAGACAGTCCATAAAGATTTTATTCTAAGACAAATTCTAGCTCTAATGTTCTATCTAACCATTGTTCAGGCATACTATTGGGTTATTCAAAAAGATCAAAAGGACTTGTTATATTTTTCCCCTTATGTTCTTAAAAATAAGACAATCCATAAAGATCTCATGCTAAGGCGAATTCTGGCTCTAATGTTCTATCTGACCATTGTTTTCCCTCTTAGTTTTTGTTCAAAGTTTCATTATTTTTTATTGGTTAATTTTTTGAGAAATTGTAGCAAGGAATGATCAAATCATTGAGATTGGGGTTAGTATTTTTTTCCTTATGTTCTTAAAAATAATACAGTCCATTGTCAATAGTGAAACTGAATGGATTCTTTAATAAATAGGTCATCGGGATAAGAGGCTCACAAAGAGGGAGAACAATCCACTGTCGATAATTACCCAAGTTGACGAAGAGAAGGGGAAATAGCAACAGTTAATACAGTAAACAATAATCGTTACAAGGAAGAAAGCAACAAGTTTTTTGAAAACTAACCAAAGTGAACCCGGGATCTTGTCCTTTTTCGATAACATATTCTATTCCGGATCTTGCCCTCTTTCGATAGCAGATTCTATTCCGAATCTTGTCCTCTTTTCTTCGCCCTACAACTACAAGTGCAGAACCTTGATTGTATTAGCATTGTATTATAATAGAAATTTGTTGAATCGAATTGTGCTTGGAATTTAAATGTTTCTATATTGTTTGAGGCATTGGAGATGTGCAGAACCTTGATATGGTGTTGTTATTCACCGTATTTGAATCTTTTATTATAATTAGGATCGAGTTTTCAGTTTAGTTGTGCTCTTCTATTATAATTAGGATCGAGTTTCCAGTTTAGTTGTGCTCTTCTATTATGATTAGGATTTTATTTTTTGTAGAGTTTAATTAAATCGAGTTTCCTTTTAAACAATTTAGTTGTATTTTATTATATTTAGGATTTTAATTTTTATAATTTTAAATTAAAAAATTGGGTTTCCAGTTTAGATGTGCTCTTCTATTATAATTAGGATTTTATTTTTTGTAGAGTTTAATTAAATTGAGTTTCCTTTTAAACAGTTTAGTTGTGCTCTTCTATTATAATTAGGATTTTATTTTTTGTAGAGTTTAATTAAATCGAGTTTCATTTTAAATAGTTTAGTTGCCTTTTATTATATTTAGGACTTTAATTTTTATAATTTTAAATTAAAAAATTGGGTTGGAAACTCTTTGAACTTTTAATAGTAGTATAGATATATACCTTTGCAAACAAACCTGATTAAAATGTTGCTGAAGCTTTTTATTTGCCAAATTGATACGAAGTCTAAATTCGTAATTTGGGACAAAATATGGAATCTTGAGAAGACCACAAGACGAAACAATGGATTATTCTTCTAATGAGGGACTTAGGAACCTTTCTGGTCGTGGTAAAGGGGGTCGAAGGGGTGGTGTTATGGAAGGGCTGTTGCCGGTGGAACTCGGAGAATCATGACCCCTATTCCTGAGGATACTATGGTCTCCACTGGTGAACGTGATGGCACAGTGGTGGCGCGTCAACAACAAACGAAGGAGGGTGAGGTTGAGCAACATGCCACAAATGTTTTGGTCGTCACCCAACCTGACACATGTTGCATGGAGCCATGTGTTGTAGGTGGGGTTGACGTGACAACCTAAGGATGCCTTGAAGGGAATTCCTTGACTCCTCACTTTGAGAAAGCTTCACCTACTATCTGTATGCTAGGTGAAAGCACATGCATGCCTGGCACCAAAGAAGCTACTGACCCTAAGGCTACTTGGGCTAGCCTGTTGACTGTAAAAAAGAAGAGGAAAATGCAGCTGCAATTTCACACGCCAAAGTCCATCTCTCCACGTACGGCTTCTCCCCCAAAGGAAGTTGCTGAAAAAGGAGGAGTGGAATGGGAGAACTGCTTGGTGGTATATTTCCTTGATAGGAAACTTCCCTTCTTCACAGTGGAAAATATTGCTAAAAAGCTATGGACCAAAGAGGGTCTAAATGGTGTCTTTGGAACTGAAAGAGGTTTCTTCTACTTCATGTTTGATAATGACAAGGGTAGTGATGCAGTGCTGGAAGGGGGTCCTTGGCACTTTGCAAGCCACCTCATGATTATTCAAAAATGGAAAAAGGGTATGTCTTTTACAAAGGAAACAATCAAAAGAGTTCCCATTTGGGTGAAGTTCTCAAATATCCCATTGGAGTATTGGAATGAAGAAGGGCTTAGCTATATTGCTAGTATCATTGGTCATCCCTTGTATGTTGATGCTCCAACAGAGGAAAAGAAAAGACTGAGCTTTGCAAGAATATGTGTTGAAGTGGATGCTGAATCAGAGTTGATTAAAGAATTTCTTCTTGAAACCTCTACTGGAGAACTGGTTCCTATATATGCCGACTACCAATGGAAGCCCCTCAAGTGTTCACAATGCAAAGTTTTTGGTCACAGTTTCAGCAAATGCCCTCTCTCAAATAAAGTTGATGGAGGGGCTGTTACTAATGGAAAACAGCCCAAGACAACACAACAATGGACAGTTGTGAATAGGAAAGGGAAATCCCATGTTGAAGAGACCCCCATTGTTGAAGAGTTCCCCACTGTTGAGGAGACGCCTAGCTCTTCTGATCCTTGCAATGACAACACCTCTATGCCTGATGATGTTGATCTGCATGTGTATCCAGTCATCTCCCCCAATAAATTTGGATGTTTGAAATCCACTGCTGATTTGGATGATGATGATAATGAGGACCTTCCTCCTCCATCTGCTATCCCCTCTCCTAGCAAGGTATGCTCTAGTCCTGATCCTCAGAACTCTCTTGACATTAGTGTGATTATTCCTTTGAATGCCTCTACTAAGTCTACTGATATTGATGTTCCTAAGGCATCTAATAATAGATCTAAAAGAGGAAAGAAATGGGCCAAAACTCCTTGTGTTGTGGCCAGTCCCACCCACCCAATCCAATGATCATTGCTTGGAATGTTAGAGGCCTCAATGGGCCTGCTAAGCAGAAGAAATGTAGATCTATGTTACAGTCTATGAATATTTCTTTGATTGCTTTTATAGAAACAAGGGTTTAATCCCATAATAAATGTAGGGTCTTAAACACCATTTGCCCTGGGTGGAATTGTTTGGACAATTATTGCAGTGCTGAGTTAGGCAGAATTTGGGTTTGTTGGGACCCCTTAAATGGCATGTCATTCCTTTGGGAGTCTCTGCTCAAGTTGTTCATTGCCAAATTGAAAGCAACAATAGCTCCAGTTCCTTTTATGTGAGCTTTGTTTATGGGAGTAATGATGCCACTACTAGAAGAGAGCTTTGGCATGACCTCAGTTCTAAGTCTTTGTTATGGTGAAATCTGTCTTGGTGTGCTCTTGGAGACTTCAATGTCATTAGGGTTAGGGGTGAGAGATATGGTGGTTCTGACTCTTGGTCCCCTTCTATGAGAGAATGTGGTTCTTGTCTTGATACTGATGGGCTCCATGAGCTTAAGTTTACAGGCCTTAAATATTCTTGGAATAACTCTCATATTTTCAGCAAGATTGATAGATGCACTGGTAATGATAAATGGATTGAGTGTTTTCCTTCCTACCAGGTTCATTTTGGAGCTCAGGTTATTTCTGATCATGCCTTTATTCTCCTAAAGCTTTCCTCTTCTTCTCAAAAGAGCAATAAGCATTTTAGATTCAATAATTTCCTTGTTGTTCATGAAGGCTTTCTTCCTACTGTGCATTCTGCATGGGCTTGTCATATTAAAGGCTCTAAACTGTTCTCTATTATGAAAAGGTTCAAGTTGGTTAGGGATGGTCTTAAGAGACTTAATAAACTTCACTTTGATAACTTATCTTTGCAAGTAGATAAAGCCAGAAGGAAAGTTTTGAATGTTCAAGTGCAAATTGATGTTTGTCCTAATGATCAGAAGTTAATCAAGGTTGGGAATAATTGTCTTCACAACTTTTACAGCCTTGCTATGGCTAAAGAAGGGTTCTTTAGGCAACGGTCCAGAATTAAATGGCTTAAGATGGGGGATCAGAACACTTCCTATTTCCATAAAATTGCCATACAAATAAGAGCTTCTAATGCCATTCACTTCATCACTGATGAAAGGGGTCACACTGTGAGAGATTGTGATTCCATTAAAAGTTTGGTTGTTGGATATTATAAATCTATGCTCTCCAAGAACCAGAACCAACAAACAATTCCAAATCTAAAGCAGTTTTTTAAGAGACCTTTGTCCCCTTCTCAAAAAGAGGGGGTGTGTAGGGTGGTTACTGCTGAGGAGATTAGAGGGGTCATATTCCATATGAATGATGACAAGAGTCCTGAGCCTGATGGTCTCAACTCTGTCTTTTATAAAGTTGCATGGCCCATCATTGGGGCTGATATTACTAATGTCATTTTGAGTTTTTTTGAAACTGGCTCCATGCTTAGAGAGGTGAACTCCTCTTCCATTGCTCTCATCCCTAAGATGGATAACCCTTCCAGAATTGAGGACTACAGACCAATCTCTGTTTGCAACATTCTCTATAAATGCATAGCAAAGCTCATTGCTAACAGACTGAAACCAGTGCTTGATGAGTGTCTTAGCCAAAACCAAACAACCTTCATTCCTGGCAGAAGCATTGTTGGCAACATCCTCCTTGCTCAAGAAGTCATGCTCCACTATTATAAAGACAAGAATCCTAGTAGAATTGCAATGAAAATTGATTTGATAAAAGCATTTGATACTATCTCTTGGGACTTCATACAAGCTTCTCTCATTGGTTTTGGAGTTCCTGACCATCTCATTAGACTTATCATGTCTTGTCTCCAAAAGGCCATGTTCTCTATCAATCTCAATGAATGTTTGGAAGGTTACTTTGGAAGTGAAATAGGCCTCAGACAAGGAGACCCCCTATCTCCATACTTGTTTGTTATTGGCTTGGAGGTCCTATCTGGGCTTTTAAATCAACTTGATGAAGATGTGAATTTCAACTACCATTGGAGGTGCAGCAAGCTGAAGCTAAACCATCTTATGTTTGCGGATGACCTGCTCATCTTTTGTAATGGAGATTTGCATTCTGTTGAAGCTCTAATGCTAAAAATTAACTACTTTAGCTCTCTTTCTAGCCTGATACCCAATCCTAGTAAAAGCTCTATCTTCATGGCTAGAATCCCTATCATTCACAAAGCCACTTTTCAATCTCTCACTCATTTCAGCTATGGAGTTTTGCCTATGAAATATCTTGGTGTTCCGCTTATATCCACTAAGCTCAAGTCTGATGATTGCTCTGATCTTGTTCAAAAGATCACTAGAAGAGCGCATTCTTGGAGTTGCAGGTTCTTGTCTTTTGCAGGCAGGCTTCAACTCATCCAATATGTTCTCTTTTCTATTTAAGTCTATTGGTCATCCTCCTTTGTTCTCCCTAAAAGCATCATGAAATATCTTTCAAACATTCTAATAAAGTTTCTTTGGAAAGGGCCTGATCTTACAAGAGGTGGTGAGAAGATTGCTTGGGTTGATGTTTGCTGCCCCAAGATTGAGGGAGGGCTTGGGATAAAGGACCTGACCACCTGGAATAATGCAGCCATGACCAAGCATGTCTGGAGATTGCTGAAACACCCGTAAGGCTCTCTTTGGTCTAAATGGGCTCATGTTTACTTAATGAAGAACAACAACTTCTGGCAGCTCAAAAACAATAATAATAGGTCATGGGCTTGGAAAACACTTCTAGGCCTAGGGAGTAAATTTGAGGGTCTGTTTAAAGTAAAGATTGGCAATGGTTTGAAAACCTCTTTATGGTATGATCCATGGCTTTTTGACAGAAGCCTTATTGATATCTATGGAACTGATATCATTCACATTTCTGGGTTGGGAAAAAGAGCCAAAGTAAGCTCTATCATTGCTAATTCATCTTGGAATTGGCCTGTGTCTTTAGCAATCTCTCACCTCTTTGAAGCCACCTCCCTCATCACCATTACTCCTGCTTCTGAGGACAAGTTTGTCTGGACTTCTTCTTCTATTTTCAGCATTGGCCAAGCTTGGGATAAGCTTAGGTTGAGAAAGCATGAAGTGAGTTGGTTTTCCTGTGTTTGGTTTAAATGAAACATTCCAAGACATTCTTTTATATCTTGGACAACTATTCATAACAGACTTTACACCCAAGATAGATTGCAAATGATGGGCGTCACAATTTCTAATAGGTGTGTTTTCTGTTCTGGCCATGAAACCAGAAACCACCTCTTTTTTTAATGTCATTTTACGTCAAGGATGTGGGCTAACATTTCCTCTAAGGGCATTCTTCACTGCTCTTTCTACAAATGGACTGATCTCATTAGTTGGAGCTCCACCATTCTTGGGTCTGACTTGCTTTCTCTCCTCTGCAAATGGAGCTTGCAAGCAGCAGTTTATGTTATTTGGAGTGAAAGGTGCAAAAGATTTTACACAGGGGCCTTGAGAGCTGACTCTCTCCTCCAAGCTGAAATCCTCGACACTATTAAATTTCGTGCTTTCTCTCTTCAAATGTTGTCTCGCTCTGCTCGTAATATTTCATATGCTCATGCTTGGGGACTGCCTGAATCCATCTTCAGATAGTGGGTGTTCGTCTTGGTTTGGGATGTGTTGGTTCGTCTAGTTTCTTCGCAGATGGGTTTGCCTCAGTTTGTTTTGGCTCTGCTATGTTAGTATAGGTTTGCATGCTAATGTGGGATGTTGCTTCTTGAGTTTTTGGTCTTCTTTTTTGCCCCTGCCCATGTTTGCTAGAAGAGTTCTCTTTTGCTCTTGGCTTCTTTGTTTATGGTGGCAGTGGGGTATTTTCATTGGGGTATGCCCCTCTTAGTTTGTCTTGTTTTTGCCTTCTATAATATCTGATTTTTCAAAAAAATAAAAAATAAAATAATCCACCAATATTAAGCAAAAGAGCGAATGCAACCAGAATTGATCAAAAAATGTCATTTTCATTGTAAACAAAAGCTATCCAAAAGGAATAAGAAACCAATATTTATTAGGAATTCCATCATTTAGACATATTGCTAGTTTTTAAATTTCCTTCCACACTTCATAATTAAGGCAAACATAGTGAAACACAACCTAAATATTAGTGTATATATATTTATGTATGTTTTGTGAGTTTGTGTATAGATGGAAAAAAAATAGGGTTAGGGTTTGTGAAGGGAATGAAGAATGAGGGTTTTTTTTTTTAAGTGAGAGAAAGAGTTACAAAAAGATAGTTTTGTAACTATACCTTCAATGGTCCCTAAAGAGAAATTAAGTTTTAGAATTGGTCCCTATATTCTTTTTGAATTCTTTTGATCCCTTTTCAATTATTAAATTTGATTTTGGTCCCTAATAAATCTAATTTTCCCTTGTTTCTTCAGTATAAACGCGTTACTGTGTATTATGATACACTTTCATATGTAGCAATGTTTGATGATGAAAAATAGAACTCTATTTATTTAGTTACATGTATGCATATTAAAAAAAAGGCAAAAGTGCAAAATACCCCTTCTAAACTATTCTCAAGTGAGCAAAATATCCCTTGTACTATAAAAGTGAGCAAATCGGTCCATCAAATTCTCAAAATTGAGCAAGTTGCCCCCTGAACTCACTTTTTGAATGTCAAATTATCATTGTACCCATATATTAACCTTTTGTAAAAATATAAACAGAAGGGTTAACTTCATTTAAAACCCTAAGATTTGTTTTATCTTCAGTCATACCACATCAAGTTTGACAAACTTCATTTACACCCCTTATTTTTTCAAACCCACATCAATTATACCCCCTAATGCCACTTAATACCTAAACTACCATCAATGTTGAGATATGTGGTGTTTGGAAATAAATATTTAATTTATTTATTACCCACAAATTTTATTATCTCTATCTAATATTTTCCCACTTTTAAGATTATTATCTAGTTATATAAATTATTTTTTATATATATTTTTTACTATAAACGATTTTTTTATACCGAAATAAAAAATTAATGCCAAAGTACTTTTTTTATATTTATTTATGCCCAAATGGACTATTCTCAGTATCTAAAATTACGACTCTGTCGCTTGGCAGTTTGAGTCATTACCACTGAAACATAAAATGTGTTTTAAAATCATCAAATTTTAGGTGTCAATTGAGGAAATTCGTTTATAGTAAAGTATATATATAAAATAATTTATATAACTAGATAATAATGTTAAAAGTGGGAAAATAATATGCCCTAATTGGTAGTTTGGAAAAAAATATTTTGGCATTAATTTTAATTTCGGCATATATCAAAAAACAAATTCGTTTATAGTAATATATATATATATATAATTATTTTTTTTATAAATTTAAAAAATCCAAAAATTAATTGGCATGAAAGTGCTAAAAAATTCGAGTAATCCGAAAGTAATTACTTGTTTGAGTATTATGTAATCCAACTGTTATTATCACATCATGTAATTGAACATCAAACATGTCTAATTCAACACACTCTTCAACGTATTATGAATCTCACTGTAACTGTTCAACAAATATGTAATTTAGGCATTATGCAATTGACCCGGGCAATACTTCACTGCATTTGTCACTACAAACATTCCAAACTGGGACAATTCCAGTAATGTTTACAACCATTAAAGAACATTAAAGTTTGTGATATTCAAACATAATTCACCACTTTAGCAACCAAAATACTTTAATGATATGCCTGAGACAACTCTAGCACTTCATGTGGAGGATTTGACAACTCCGGCCCTTCATTATCTTCAGGTAAAGTGCATTAAATTTTCCCCCACTATTTTCTCTTTCTCAATTAATCCCCTGAACTATATTTTTTACACAAAACTTTTTAAATTATACCAACTTTTACAATTCACTTCATTCCGTTATAACACCGTTAATTAAATGAGAATAATTTGCACTCAGATCTCCTGAGATTTCGGTCAATTACACTCGCCCCCTGAGAGTTCATTTTCCTTGCAATGACACCCCCTGAAGGGGAGAAATGACCGGAATGCCCTTGGGTTGTCTCCCTTATTTTATGAGACAAATATCTAGGTGGTGAATTTACATTCATGCCCCTAGATGAAAACCCTATAATGTATATATATCTATAACAACTATTCTAAAATGTGAGGGGTTGTGAATATTTTCAAACATTTTCTTCAAAATAAAAATTAATGAATTAATATATATTAGTTGAAGTGCAACTCTAAGGATTATGTCAAAACGATATAAAGTAAAAGAAAAGGGATTGAAAATATTTCAATACTTTTAACAAATAATATTAATTAATTAATATGCATTACTTGAAATGTAACTCTAATGAATATTTCAAAAGATATACGACAAGGGGTTATAAATATTTTTATTTTTTTAAAAAAAATTAATTAATTAATATACATTAATTGAAATGTAACTCTAATGGATATTTCATAAGATATAAGACAAATATATTTCGGTAAGGAAAAATAATATAACTTAAAATACAGAAATCTGTATACTTATCTAGCTATCTATATACTACTAATAAAAACACAAGGACTGTCTAATATTTCGATTCATTATCAGTTTTTACAATATAAAAAAGGGTTAGTTTCATAAAACCCCCTATACTATCCAATTTAATCAACTAACCCCTCTTGTGTCCACTTTGCCTCATATACTATCCAATTTCATCATTATGCCCCACCCTCCTCACATTTAGAGTCAAAATGTCTAAACTATCATCCCTTAATAGTATAAGGGGGTTTAGTGAAATCAACCCTTAAAAAAATTATTTTTCGAAAATAAATTATATTTTTCGTAAAAACTATAAATTTCAAAATATATATATTTCAGAAAATATGATTTTTTACGAAAAATATTTTTTTTGCGGAAAATATATATTAAGTTCCAAAATATGATTTGTTTACAAAAAATATTTTTTTTTGTGAAAAATATATATTATGTTCCAAAATATGATTTTTGTTTTTGCAAAAAATATATATTATGTTCCAAAATATGATTTTTTTTTTGCGAAAAAGTATATATTATGTTCCAAAATATGAATTTTTTCCAAAAAATATCTTTTTTGCGAAAAATATATATTATGTTCCAAAATATGATTTTTTTTCTAAAAAATATTGTTTTTGTGAAAAAGTATTTATTATGTTCCAAAATATGAATTTTTTTCCGAAAAATATTTTTTTGCCAAAAATATATATTATGTTCCAAAATATGATCTTTTCTGAAAAATATTTTTTTTACGAAAAATATATACTATTATGTTCCAAAATATGATTTTTTCCAAAAAATAATTTTTTGAGAAAAATATATACTATTATGTTTCCAAAATATGATTTTTTTTCGAAAAATAATTTTTTTTCAAAAAATATATATTATTTTTTCCGAAATAATTCATATTTTGGAAAATAATATACTCCCTCAGAAAAATAATTTTTTTGCGAAAAATATATATATTGTTTTGAATTATAATTTTTGTGAAAAATATAATTGATTTTAGAAAAATAATTATTTAAAATGGTTGATTTCACTAAACCCCCTTATATTATTGAGGGTAGTTTAGGCATTTTCACTCAAAATGTGAGGTGTGGGGGCATAATGATGAAATTGAATAGTATAGGGGGCAAAGTGGACATACTGGGGGTTAGTTGATTAAACTGGATAATATAAGGGGGTTTCTTGAAATTAACACTATAAAAAATTATAACAAGTAAAGTTTGACATTATTTAAAGTGTAAGGGCTTAAATTAACTTTACAAAATAATTAATAAATAATAAACCATTTGTCATATTTTTATATAAAAAAAAAATTACAATAAGTGAAGTTTGTTATTATTTTACAGTGTAAGGGCTTAAATTAATTTTACACAAAGAATAATAAATTATAAACCATTTGTAATATTTTTATACATTTATCACCTCTTACAATACAACAAAAACTATAATTAAAATGTATTACTACTTGTTTAAATTGTAGGAGTTGTATATTATTTATTTTGTAAATAAATAATATACAACTCCTACAATTTAAACAAGTAGTAATATATTTTAAAATAAATTAAATTATATGAGCTCACAAATATTTTATACATGTATCACCTTCTAAAATACAAAAAATATATATATATAATCATAAATAAAGTGTATTATTATTATTTAATGTAAAAGGTCACAATATTAGTTTTAGGGGAAAATTAAAAAATAATAACTTTTGGGGCCTATATTACAAAAATGACAATTTAAAAAAATAATTAAAGAATGTGATAATATTTCAAAAATCATTGTATCCAAAGTAGTTGAAAAGTTTTTCAAATTGAGCTTAAGACACAAGGGTTGTTTGGTCCATTAATTTAGCCAACATGCCTTTTACACTAAAGCAAGGGCACAAGAGTCATTTCATGGGGTCTTCACCCCTTCAGGGGGTGTCATTGCAAGAAAAATAAAATCTCAGGGGGCGAGTGCAATTGATCGAAACCTCAGGAGATCTGAGTTCAAATTATCCTAATTTAACTAACGGTGTTATAACGGAATGGAGTGAATTGTAAAAATTAAAATAGTTTAAGAAATTTTGTGTAAAAAAATATAATTTAAGGGAATTAGTTAAAAGAGAGAAAATAGTCCAAAAGAATTTAACACACTTTACCTTATCTTCATTCACAACTGTTTGCCCCTCATCATTCACCATTTAATTATCTGGCAGCATAAACAACTAACTAAAGAACAAATTTGAGCGCAAAAAAAAAAAAAAAAAACTAAATTCTTTCCATATCAATACACTACATTTTTTTAAAAAAAAAAATCACTAATTTTTAACCAAAAGTTAAAAAAAACAAAAAAACAAAAAAACAAAAAAAAACTAGTATCTATCAATATAAATCAAAACAAAATTTCTAAAGTAGAATAATAAAATTTATGAAATAAATACAAAATTTGGCATTTAATATTGATAGAGACCACTCCCTTATTCTCTCAATATAAATCAAACACCAAATGATTACTGGGACTAAACTTTAGGATGTGTTTTGGGAAACCTCATGATTGAACTTCATAAATAAATAAATAAAAGGAAAAAAAAAAACATATAGTTGAACAGTTAGATGTAGACTTCAAAGTTTTTTTAGACTATGATTAGGATGGAAACATAATATCAGCTCTGTTATTGTAAGACATATTATGGTTTGTATAAGGTTAAATTGACAGGTGGTTGGGGATTTCTTATCCTGATTCTAGTGGTTTACTACAGATATTATATTCAAATAATTATTATTTGTTGTTGTTAGTAAAAATAAAATAAACGAAATTGTTTTTTTTATAAGGACTCAGTATAGGTCATGTTTGTTCATTTAAGGCTCTATTGAATTAATAATATAAGTTTGACTGAACAAAAATCCATATCAACACACTACAATTGGCATAAAAAAATTTGTTAACTAAAAAACTGAACAAATTTTCTAGCTCTTCTCCAAAATTAATTGTCATGCCAACTAATTGATCCTTATTCATGCCAATTAATTTTTGATTTTTTTAATTTAGATAAAAAAAATAACAAACAAACTCTTGTTGTGGGTATGACAAAATCCTAAACTCAAATATAAAAGAAGATCCACAAGGGTAGTTTGGTCATCAAAGAAGACCTTAAGTTGTCATGTGAGTCTCATGTGCATTAAGGGACATTTTTTTCCATAAATTTTGAACTTTAAAGGTCACATGACAGAGACATGTCTTTCAACTAACGAAAGTGAACGGAAATTAGAGGGAGGGGGTAATTTGATCAAATTGAAAATTGTAGGGGGTTTTCTAAACTAGAGGGGACTAGTTGATTATTTTTGAAACCACAAGGGGGTTTTCTGATAATATCCCTTATTTATATAACTAGATAATAATGTTAAAAGTGAAAAAATATTGGATAGAGATAATAAAAATGGAGGGTAATAAAGAAATTGAATCCTTATTTTCAAACACCACATATCTCCTCATTGAGGGTAGTTTCGGTATTAAGTGACATTAGGGGGTGTAAATGATGTGAATTTGAAAAAATAAGGGGTGTAAATGGCTCTAGGGGGCAATTTGCTCAATTTTAAAAATTTGAGAGACTGATTTTCTCATTTTATAATAGAAAGGGTATTTTTCTCATTTAAAAATAGTTCAAATGGTATTTTTCACTTTTACCTAAAAAAAAAAAAAAAAAAAAGTCATTTGCGTGGTAACTCATAACTTCATATTTCCTAACTTGTGTCAACTTCTGGGGGGCGAAAACCACTTAACCTCCATTAGATTAATGAAAATGTAAAGTAAATTAAAAATTAAGTTAATAAGGTCAAAGCCCAATTATGCTTGATGATGATGATGTGGGATGAAGAGAGACCATTCCCTAAAGTTTAAAAGAACAGTATTAGAAAAGTTCGCCCCAGGCAGGAGCAGCCTTCCCCCACTGGATTTTTTTTATTTCTATTATTACCTTTAAACTTATAATAATAGGAATTATGCTCTCATTGAAAGTTTTTAAAAACCCTTAAGGCCCCACCGAATTAAAAATAATAACGATTAAATCCTCACTCACCTAAATCTCTAGGTCCGTGTCTGGTTCATCCCCTGAGGTTTGAAAAAATTGACAAACACCCCCTAACTACCCAATCCCCCATTTGACACATAATGAAAAGTCATTTTTACCCTTTGACTTTTATCTTCAACCACACTATCTATATTAGTATGTCTTTTTTTACCATTGGTCCTTACGTTGATGAATTAAAATAATCCTTCTATAAACTAATGGTTGGATATGTTATTATATTTGTTTGTGCAAAAAAATAATAATATTAATTTAATAATTAAGTAATTAAATATAAATTTTTAATCTTTTAACCTTTATTGGGTTAAATACATAACAATGTGATCAATTTCATCGTGCAACTGAGAAAAACAAGTCAAATATAGAAATAACACACAATGTTAAATTACATCAGCTACATGCAACCTAACAAAAGTCTTCACTTTAATAATATCTATTTGTGTTAAATTTTAACAATTTATTACAATTAAACAAAAAATTGAAACTATCAAATCTAATCGGATCAAATTTCATTAAGACAATATATTTATGTGTAATAAAATTAAAATTCTAATATAAAATAAGTACATAGGGTCAAATTTTATTTATTTTAATTAGACAAAAATTCTTAATTTGTCAACACTAATTAGATAATCTATTTTAACCCTAATAAAATAAAATAACAAATAATTTCAAAATATTAGATAAGATCAAATTTCATTAAACACGATTAAATAAAAAAATTCAAGCTATCAACCTTAAGAATTAATTATTATTTTTTAAAAAAACCCAATATCATAAATCCTATACCGCCTTTTTTAAATAAGTAAAATTACATAAATAAACCAAATGTCTTGTAGTCTGATGATATCACATTTCCTATCCAAAGGGAATGTTAAGGGTTCGAGCCCTATGAAGCTCATGTGGGGGTGTGTGTGTTTCTTACTATTCAAAAAAAAATTACATAAATAATATCCCAAGAAAAAAATTAATATATAGGGAAAAATTTCATGTATTAAGTGTAACTAAATAAAAAGATCAAACATGCCAACATTTATCAAGTGGAATTTCTTCAATTAACTCATAAAAAACAAATTCCCAATTTGAAAAATAATAGAGTACTCGAATTAAGGTCAATGAATTAACACATCTGATATTCCATAATTCTTTTGTTAATTTTATTAAGAGTATTGTTGACATTTCACACTCTTTTGGACCAAATTTTATTGACAGGATCTGAATATTTACAAAATAAAAACGTTACATCTAATTATAATTTCATTAAATCTCAGAAGGTGTGACTGTAATTCACCCAAAATATTAAGAGCGATGAAAACATGGACTTCGTCAAATAAGTTGCACTTATGTGTTACACCTACATACACGAACCACGTTATAATTATTCAAAAAAGGCAGCTAACAGATGAAAAAGAACCCCTACTCCGTTTAACTTAAATTAAGCTTAATGGTAACGCTACCTACCAATATAAGAGTTTAATGGCAACCATAGTTCTTGTATGGGATGTGAAAGCGGTTGCAGTAACATTGTAACTGATTCGGAAAAGATTGGTTTTAAATCATTTTAACAATTTATTATAAATTAGATGATATGTAAGGTATTGATGATACCAACTACCTATGATTGTTACAGTCATTGAGTTGTGCCAGTGTGGAGTAATTGACTTTTATTCTTTTGAAAATTTCAACATTTTATAAATTGTATTGAATCCAAACAACGCCAAAGTCTTAGTCAATCCAATGTAGGCATGGTCACATCAATGACTTATGCTGTGTTTTACATCATTTCTATTTCTGATTTTCTGTATAAGAAAAAAAAGAATAATAAACTGTTTTGAGAAGATGGTACCCTCAATTTTTTTAAAATATTATTATAATGCCCAAAATTTTTTTAAATTTTTTATCAAATACTGTTCAAAATAGTTTTTTCCTCCAGGAAGACAAAAATATCATTTAAAAAATCAATCCAAATAAGGTCTTGCTATTTCTTCTTTTTCTTTTCTCTTTCACTTTTTAAATTAATTTTCAACATTTTGAATTGTAAGACACGGCGAAATTAGAGTAAATTACAGTTCCCTCACTTTTTATTAAGATTTATGAGACTTATCTATAATGTGATTTAAGTTGTTACAATTAAATCTAAGAGTTGAATTTTGTAACAAGATGATTCTTCTTGTCAATTTTATAAAAAGATGGTTAATGTTGATGGGGCAAGATCTTTCTTTTTCGTGAAAATACTTTTATTTCTCTGATGATTTGTTCTATAAATGACAATTATACTTTCAATTTAAAGCCCATATTTGTTATCTGAATTTTAAAAAAATTAAAAAGAAATAAACTTTTCACCAGAACCTCTTGCCCTTACTGAAACCGAGAGTATGAAAAATATTATTTCACGTATAATTGAAAGGGAAGTAGTCATAACAATCCACAATCTAAGTGCTAGTTAATTTGGATGGCGTTATGTTTTTCATTAAAATAGAAGTAATGTTTTATTGTAGAGTGATGTGAATCATAATGAAGGTATGTTTAGAGCGGGTACTATGCTATGATTTTCTTAAAAAGAATTGGAGTGGACGGTACTCATTTATCCTAAAGTACCAAAACATAACTTCCAAATATTATCTTTTTGTGAGGGAATATTTCACAATTATTCAAAACATATCAACCGCGCCAAACATGTTTTTATTTTTATTGTCAAATAATGGTGTTGTATCATTCTAAAGCAAAAGTAACTGAATCCTAACTATAGGACCTAAGGGAGGAGAAGGTGAAATAATTCTCACTATAGGGGAGAATGTAAAATATTTCAATAAATTCAATGAAATGAAGTTGGGCTTCACATTTTCCACATGATTCATCAAGACCAGGACCAAAAAAAAAAATGAATATAAAGTGCACTCATATGCGAGTCTTGCAATGAAAAAGAACAGTACTAAGATAATATTTTAAGACTTGCAAGTAAAAATATTCCAACAAATATAAAGATTTCCTGCGAGTAGCACTCACTATCAAAGACTTTCTCGTACATTAACCATTAACAAATCAACACTAATATTACAGTTCAATATTGCCGGCTTAATTAATTTAAATTAATGCAGTCCATTGAAGACTATGTAGTTGAATATTTTTCCCATATAAACATGTACTTAACTTTTCATTCAAATCATTAGTCTCGCAAGTAACATATTCATATTTGATCATCCATGGAGTTCTTAGTGATATTAATCGCTCTCGTAGCCATCTCTCTCACCCTTCTATTCTTCGCTTTCGCTAGCCGCTCCGGTGGTGGTGCCATCCTCCCACCGGGCAGCTACGGATGGCCTATCATGGGTGAAACCATCGAGTTCCTGTTTGGCAAGCCGGAAATTTTCGTGGGCGATAGGATGAGAAAATACTCTCCCGACATCTTCAAGACCAACATTCTTGGAGAGAAGACGGCTGTCATATGCGGTCCCAACGGCCACAAATTCCTCTTTACCAACGAACAGAAGCTCTTCACCGCCTTCCGTCCTCACCCCATGCAGATGCTCTTTCGCTCGTACAAGACAAAGGCGCAAAAAGCCACGGCCCCAACGCATACGGACAAGAGCAAAGTGATCCGATCCCCGGGGTTTTTGAAGCCCGAGGCGTTGGTTCGCTACTTGGGGAAAATGGACTCAATGACACAGCAACAATTGCAAACCTATTGGGAAGGAAGAGACACAGTGAAGGCCTTTGGTCTATGCAAGACCATAACGTTGACTCTTGCTTGTAGATTCTTTTTGGGCATTGACAATCCTGAGAGGATTGCTAGGCTTGTGAACCATTTCGATGATGTTACCTTGGGAATGCATTCTATTACCTTTAATTTCCCGGGAACTATATTTTACAGGGCTAATATGGCGGCCACAGCGATTCGGAAGGAGCTGGTGGCTGTGATCAAGGAGAAGAAGGCTGCGATGGCTAAGGGGGCGCCTATATTTTTAAATTACTATATGTATATTCAAGTATAAAAATTATATTATAGGTATATTGGCCCCCCAAAAAAATACTTACAAGGTCAATAAACTTTGTGAATAATTTAAAAAATAAAGAAAAAAATTTAAAAGTCTCTATTTAGCCCTATTTTTCTAAAAAATAATGCTAATATTATATTATAAATAAAAGAGTTGTAAGGTTTTGTCATCAAATTATTTTCATTCTAACCTCTTTGATTATTGAATTTTCATTTTAACATTAATTCAATTTTTATTTATCAAAAAAATACTCATACTTTTTATTTTGTTATTTTGGTTACACGTCGGATCATATATATGTTCATTAACATTATTTATGATTATCCCATAAAATTAATAATGTATAACATTTTTCAATTAAAGAATATAAATAATGATGTGCAATCTGCTTAAGTTATTAAATGTTACCAACTTGATTGTTTTTAATAAAATTGAGACTAGTAGAGGAGCTAAACAAATTGATATCTGAAAATTTTCAATAGCGCATTTTCTAGGATGGAATTTATCAAAACACAATTTCGTTACAAGATGGAAAACAAATTTCTCTTACAGTTTACTTGAATATCAATATTGGAAAAGAAAGCGTTCAAATTTTTAATTTAAATTGTATGATAAATTATTTTTATTATTTAAAAAATCTTATAGTTCGAAGTAATCTTTTGAGTTTTTTCTTTTGGTAATAATTGAATAAGGCCAATTTTTTTTTTCCAGAAAAACAAATATGTCAAACATTTGCTAGTTATTGATTTGTAATAGATATAATTAATTATTAAATATTTATAATTTTAATATATTTGTATAAAAAAAAATTTTGTTCGGTTGGCCCCATGTTGAAATCCTGGCTCGGCCCCTGGTCGTGAAGCCAATAAATTATTTATATCTAGTAAAAATCTAACATGAGATGTAATGCTTCATGATGATTCATATGTTTGAAGTAGGAAAGCAAAGTATTCTTATCAATTGTGCTTAATCTAATGGGGGTTTTCGTTTTGAAACAACAGAGCAAAAGGAGATTGCAGCATCAAAGAAGGCAGGAGAGTTATTAGATTGGGAGGACATGAACAAAATGAAGTACTCATGGAACACAGTGTGTGAAGTGATGAGATTTAACCCTCCACTTCAAGGGACTTTTAGGGAGGCCTTGGTTGACTTCACCTATGCTGGTTACACTATTCCAAAGGGCTGGAAGGTATATATATATATATATGTATATATGCAACATATATATCAAATGAATTAAACGTGTTTCTATATAAAAAGATCTATATTCCAATGTATGAAGGGTTGAATTGATCAGGTGTATTGGACAGTGAGTACAACAAACATGGATCCAAAATATTTCAAAGATCCAGAAGTGTTTGATCCAACAAGGTATGAAGGTGGTGAGGGACGTGTTCCATACACATATATCCCATTTGGAGGAGGACCAAGAATGTGCCCTGGTAAAGAGTATGCAAGATTGGCAGTGCTAGCTTTTGTGCACAATGTGGTCACCAAATTTAAATGGGATTTATTAGTTCCCAATGAGAAGATCATAGGAGATATGATGCCTAGCCCAGAAAAAGGACTTCCCATTCGCCTTCACCAACACTAGAAGAATTTGCTTGGAGTCAACTTTACCCCCAGTCTTACTTGGACAGTTGGACTTTTCCAAAAGCTCACCTACCAATCTTCTTTATTTTATTTTATTTTTACAACAATCTTTCCTTCTGTGATATTTACAAAATAATATTAATATTACGAGCAATGTTGTTTGTACCTATTTCGCAATGCATGCGGTGAATAGACTCACAAATAGATTTTGATTCCAACAATGTAAGGGTGTTCTCTAAATTTTTATATATTCCTTTCATAAAAGAAGTCTCAGCAAACTCCTGTTTAAACATTATTTATTTTTACTTTTTAATAAAAATTTTTGTCATTTGTGACGCCGGACAGAATAGAGATTATTCTGCAGGTTAGTGCAATAGGTAATTTGCAAGGAAAAGAACAGGAGAATTCGACCCAAAATTTCAGAGAACACTCTGGAATTCAATAAAATTGTTTATAATCAAGAATAATAAAAACAACTCACAAGCCGGGTTTAAATAGCTGAAAATCAAGGATTTTACCAAAAATAGCAAAACCCTAAAAGTCTTACCAAAACGAAATACAGAAAGAAATCAAAAGATTGCCAAAAATATGGCCCAAATCGGGTTCAGAATCAATTCCTAATTGATAAATAGAAAATTACCATAAGTAGTAAAAATTAACTAAAAATAGAGGTTTGAAAAGGAAAACAACATATCACGATTTCCTGCCATCCTTGCGCTGATCCTCCTGCATCAGTCACCCTGGGTTGGAAAGAACTCGTCTTCGAGTTCACAGCAGCATCAGCAGAATCCGCAAAACAAGGACTCGGGTGTTTCACATTAAAGACATCAGATGTTTTCAAGTGACTAGGGAGACACAACCTGTATGCGTTGTCATTAATCTTCTGCAATATCTCACAGGGTCCAATCTTCCGCTCCTTAAGCTTATTATACTCGCCAACAGGGAAACGATAACGAGTTAATACAACCCAAACAAAATCACCAACATCAAAAAGTACCTGACGATGATGACTGTCCGCTCGAGTTTTGTAGTTGGCATTGCTCTCGTGGCTGGCCAGTTTCACCTGCTCATGGATGCCTCGAAGATGTTGGGCCAACTCACCTGCCCTAGGATGTAAACGGCTCGTGGGTAATTCTGGCGGCAGTCCAGGATGAAGGTCTTCTGGCATCAAAACAGAGAATTCTGAAAACAGCTGCTGGACCTCCATGGGTAATTCTGAAACCTCACCTGTTGCACTATTTCCACAAGGCATAAAAACAACTTCCTTCTTTGAACCTGCTGCTGGGATCACATTCTGCTGAGATTCAGGAGGATTGCTAAATGGGATCTCAAGATTTTCCATGCCAGTTATATCGTCCTCCAGTAAGGAGTTCAAGAAAATGTCTTCCATCTGATCAACTTCAACGAGGTTATTGACTTCATAATCCGGCCACTGGTATGGAAGCGTCCACTGAACTTTAGTCGACGTGCTTGCATTGAACACATCTTCATCTCCTTCTTCGTCATACACTGGCTCTCCAATGAAAATATTGGTTTTCAACCAATCATCTTCGGAATCAGAATCTTCCGAAAATATTGGCCCTAACTGTGGATATGGATTTTCGAAGGTGGAATTGTCGGTATCAGAATCTTCCACATCATGATTACCGATTTCCTGCGCCGCCAGGAGCTGGATTAACTCTGCCACTTGCCTCTGCAAATCCTCAATCATAACATCCTGAACATTACGATCACGGTGCGGGACTTCCTCAATCCGAACCTGCCTACGATGACCACCACGACCACGACCACCAGCCATAAAAAACTGATGAAAATACCGCCTCAGGAAGATGTTGAGCTCTGATACCAATTGACGCCAGACAGAATAGAGATTATTCTGCAGGCTAGTGCAATAAGTAATTTGCAAGGAAAAGAACAGGAGAATTCGACCCAAAATTTCAGAGAACACTCTGGAATTCAATAAAATTGTTTATAATCAAGAATAATAAAAACAACCCACAAGTCGGGTTTAAATAGCTGAAAATCAATGATTTTACCAAAAATAGCAAAACCCTAAAAGTCTTACCAAAACGAAATACAGAAAGAAATCAAAAGATTGCCAAAAATATAGCCCAAATCGGATTCAGAATCAATTTCTAATTGACAAATAGAAAATTACCATAAGTAGTAAAAATTAACTAAAAATAGAGATTTGAAAAAGAAAACAGCATATCACGATTTCCTGCCATTCTTGCGTTGATTCTCCTGCAAGGAGCATCAATTTGTAATATGTTGTGAACATGAAAAATGGTTCATTAAGAAATTGGACCAATCAGATCCCAAGATCTGATATTCAGTAATTCAATCAAATCTTTGGTCATGTTTCTACTTTTCCAAATCTTTATAGACAAAAAAGTTGCGAAAGTTGTATTGAAGGTGGACTTCAAGATCAAAATTTTGATGCCAAAGGAAAGAAGCAAAAACTTGGAAATTCCACCATTATACATGAACATTAAGAAAGTTTGATTGAAGTAAAAAAATACATTTTATATCACACACAAATGTATAGCCATATGCTTTATTAGACTGGAGATGAATAGACTATATATATACACTGGATTTTTTTACCCACAATTAAAATGGAGAAAATATACATCTTAAAAATATAATTTACAATAAAAGAGTAGTGATATTTACACCGAAGTCGTAGATCGATTTATTTGGCAGAAACTACATGACAATCTAGCTGGCAATAAATCTTTCTTCGTATTTTTATTCTCCTGGTCCTTTCGTTTTTGGCACCTTTTTTTTTTGACATCTCATAGTCATTCATCTTCCCAGCTGAAGCTATTAGTGCATGTGCGAGGCTTCACGAATGTTAGCAGCTTTGATTTAAAGTCAGCCACGGCCTTTTGTGGTACGAATATTATGTCATACTGCGAGAGCAATATCGACCATTTCTCCTTCGTCCGCGCAAGAGACTTCTATGCCAACCGGGAATAACCTAACTTTAAGTAGGCCTCGCTTTTCGGAGCTGCTCCCAGCTCACACTATTATCTCAACTTCTTCAACAACTATCATTCTCTTCCTTGTTTTCTCTTTCTTTTCAAATAATTGAAAATAATTTTCAGATAAGTAAAGAAAGTTTCTTAAATCAAGGTACGAGTTCAACTTCATCTACAATCCTTTATTTTTAATTATATTTTCTAAATCACATTACCAATTAATTTAATTAGGTTAAAACTTGAACGTTATATTTATGTATAATTTACTCAAATATAAGAAATAATTCTTCTAATTGCTTAATTTTAAAAGTATTCAATTAATTACCCAATTCTACTGTGTCCAATTAAGAACTATCAGAGAGGAGGTGGGGGAGATAACCGTGTGGAAGGGGAAAGAAACAGGTTAAGTTAGAACAGACAAATGTTAATATAAGAAATGATAGTTTACAAAATTCAATCACAACATTGGTTCTTAAATAGGATCGATATTTGTAGAGTTAACAATTGCGTTTGATTTATTTGAAAAGATTCATTGTATATGGAAAATATATGGTTCTTTAGAATGTTGATATTATTCTTTAGAAGACGGATTTTGGAGGAAAAAATCAAATAGAGTGAGCAAACTAATGAATATATACAAATGAAGTTGAAAAGTATCTCATAAAAAGTTAGAGATCAACAAACTTGATTGAAACTCATCTTAAGCCTAACATATATGAAACCATCTCAGAACAAGTTGAGATTAACTAACGTGGTTAAAACACATCTTAAGCATGTATGTGAAAGAGAGGGGTAACGTATATGAGAGAGAGAAGTATACGAAAGAGAATGAGATGAAAAAAAGTTGAGATTATAAGTGTTGAAGAGATAATAAGAAGTTTAAGTGTGATAAGTAACCTATAGAAAATATATAAAATATGCTAGTCAAAGAAATTTTTAAATACGTAGATCTGCCTAACCACTCGGAGTATAACTTTCGGTGCAAGTATTATTTTCAAGTGAGAGACTTTTCTTAAGATATACTTAGAGTACATTGAAACTATATATTATGGTAAGTGTTCGTCTCTACTCTCCATTTTTCCTGATAACCGAAGTGTTGAATTCTTGAAAAACAATAAGATAGTAATGCAATGCCACTGCAAAATCATATATATATATACACACATGCACATGTACATAGGTCATGCGTTTACAGATATTGGAATGGGATTATACAAATGTAGAAATACATGCATGTGCAGAAAATCAGAGGAAGATTTGCTTGTTCTGAAATTCTCAAATGCTATGAATTTTTATATTAAAAATTAATCAAATTCTCTAATTTTCTATGTATAGTAAAACTTAACATGTTATTTTAGTTTCTTGAAAGAGACTTGGTAACAAATTGAACAGTGTTATTTTAGTAATTATCCTATCGATCGATACATACAAATTAGACTATATACATGGGAACGCTTTATTTGAATATTCAAGAGTATGGATCATGTATATATGTTGAATTGTATGCGAGGAGAATTCATCACATGTCCCATGCATTATTTCATGCTTTACTAATATGTCCTTAATATTAGTTATAAAGTTTAGTTTCTTTGACTTGGCAAGAAAATAAAGACACTCATAATTTGATACTATGTGTGTATCACATCTTAGTTGATGCATTAAAACATGGTTAGGTCAAATATATGTTTAATCACCTGATCATTCCATATAAACTATTCCAAACACTTCACTGATTTGAATACTTCAAGAAAATCAGAACTATGAAGAGTACAATAAAGGCACCAAAGTTGTTTATTGTAAAGGAGCAGATATTGTTGTGATTTTCAATGAATAAATTTTCCACACCCTTCATTGATAGAAGTTCTAAAATATATACAGAGTGATTGGGAAGCTAATTTAGGAAACATGTAAATGGTAAGGCTAAAACTAAGCTACTGTTACAATATACAGCTATAGAATTCAAACTTGGAATCATCTCCAAATATAGAATTAATGACAGAATATTGGACATGATTTTAGGCTAGACATGCTCTGTTTTGGTTTGAATAGGATCCACGCATGCTTCCCTTATACGCCCCCGCAAGATTGAGCTTCCATCGGCAAGACCAATCTTGTTACGTAGCAATTCCGTGCGTTGTTTTGACAATGGTTTTGTTAACATATCAGCCAATTGGTCTTGAGTATGTACATGTTTAACTTGGAGGCTTCCTTTTTGCACTAAGGCACGCACAAAATGAAGGTCGATTTGAATATGTTTCATGCGCGAATTGTTGATTGGATTAAAACTGAGATGTGTGGCTCCGAGATTATCACATAGCAGCTGGGGAGATTCTGTGACTGGAAATGCTAGTTCCTTGAAGAGGATAGACAACCACATTGTCTCGGAAGCCGCATTACCTAGTGCCCGGTATTCAGCCTCTGTTGTGGATCGTGCAATGGCTCTTTGTTTCTTTGAGCTCCAAGAAATGGGATTAGAGCCCAAAAAACTAATATATGCAGATGTTGACATGCGGTCATCCACATTTCCAGCCCAATCAGCATCGGAGTATGTCCGTAATACGGGAGTTCCATCTTTGCGGATCTGAATACCATAAAAAATGGTTTGTTTTAAGTAGCGGAGAAGCCTTTTGGTTGCTGTCTAGTGATTTGTAGTCGGCTTGTGCATAAATTGAGAAAGTTTGTTGACTGCAAATGAGATGTCTGGACGGGTCAAGGAAAGGTATTGAAGGCTGCCAATGATTCTCCAAAACTCTGAGCTGTCCACAGCAGCAGTGCCATCAACCAATTGAAGAGATTGAGTTGTAGAGAGAGGTGTTGAGACATCTTTTGCACCACTCATACTCGTGTTGGCTAAGAGTTCATGAACATATTTATGTTGTGAGAGGAATAACCCAGCCCGAGTAGGAATTACTTCAATCCCCAAGAAAAAATGAAGAGAACCCATATCCTTGAGAGAGAACATATCACCCAGCTGCTTAATAATGTTGGCCACAAGGATTGAATTATTTCCGGTAATGACAAGATCATCAACATAAACCAGGAAATAACAAAGATTTGAGCCTTGGCTGTAAATGAAGAGAGAGGAGTCGGCTTTAGAATTGTGAAAACCCAGCTGAAGAATGACATTTTTGAGTGTTGTGTACCAAGCCCATGGGGCTTGTTTAAGTCCATAAATTGCCTTTTTTAACCTGCAAACATGGTTAGGTTTGGACAAATCTTTGAACCCCGGGGGTTGCGTCATAAAAACAGTCTCAGTTAATTCACCATTTAGAAAGGCATTGTTGACATCCATTTGCCTCAAATCCCATCCATTCATGACTATAATAGATAATACAGCTCTAATAGTTGTTGATTTAACCACATGCCTAAAGGTTTCTTTGTAATCAACACCAGGACGTTGATTATAACCCTTAGCAACTAGACGGGCTTTGAATCTATCCACTGATCCATCAGCTTTCCTTTTTACTTGAAAGACCCACTTACAACCCACGGGTTTACAGTTTGAAGGGGGAAAAACTAGGTCCCAAGTCCCATGTTTCATTAGAACAGTGAGCTCATTGGACATGGCCTCATGCCAGTGAGGTTGAGAAATGGCTTGGCTCACACTCGTTGGTTCTATGGTTTGGGGGAGTGGGTATTTGGACACTGTATGGATCTATTTTGGTTTGAAGATTTGGTTCATTGATCTTGTGGTCATGTTATGAGCGTGTTGGGGAGGATTAGTTGTTTGGGGAGGGTTTGTGAAATTCGGATTTTGGAGATGATGATCTGGACCTAGATGTGTATCCGTAGAAAAAATAGGAGATTGTGGTGGCAGATTTAATGGAGAAACAGTCTGATCGTTATCCAAAGGGGGATTCGGATGAGGTGTGGTGTGATCTAGAACTTGCAAGGAATCATGAAGTGAAGAAACAGAGGGTCTGAAATTACCTGTGGAGGACGCGACAATGGCAGGTGGACCTTCCGGAGGGTGCGATGATGCTGGGGCGCCGAACACCATGGATGAAGGCACTGCAATCTGCTGGGCACCGAAAAAGAGAGGAAGAAATTGGTGAGGTTCTTGATTTTTCTGGGATGATACGGAAGACAAGGGTTGAGAGGGACGGGAGTGATGTTGATTTTCATCAAACAACACGTGTCTTGAGAAGAAGAATTTTTTTGTTTGAAGTTCAAAGCACTTGTATGCATTTTGAGTTGGTGAATAACCAAGAAAAAGACAGGCTTTGGATTTGGGCTACATTTTATTTGAGTTATAGGGCCGTGTGAGAGGATAAAAAATACAACCAAATTTTTTTAATTTCAAATAATTTGGTGTTTGACCAAAAAGGACTTCAAAAGGTGATTTTTCCTTCAGAAGAGGCGTGGGTTGTCGGTTTATGAGGTAAGAGGCTGTTTGAAAAGCATAAGGCCAGTAAGAGAAATCAAGATTTGCATCATGAAGAAGCATCATACCCGTTTCAACGAGATGACGGTGACGACGTTCAGAGACACCATTTTGTTGCGGGGTGTGTGGAGCAATGGTGTAGTGAGTTATACCATGAAGCGGGAGGTATGATTTTAAGGCGATAAACTCACCTCCATTGTCGGAGTATAGTGTTTTGATTGATTTTTGAAAACGGGTTTCAACAAACTTTTTGAAGTGCGGAAAAATATTAGAAACACCGGATTTAGTGACCATTGGATAAAACCATATATATTTTGTATAATGATCCACAAAAATAAGGTAATATCTTGATCCATCAATTCCAGTATAACTAGCAAGACCCCATACATCTGTGTAAATAAGTTTAAGTGGCTCATGACTTTGAAGACTATTGACACGAAAGGGTTGTTGATGAGCTTTATTAATAAAACATGAATGACATAGGGAAGACAAATTTTTATTCGATGAAATAGGAAGAGAAAAATTCTTAACAAGATGATGGACAATTTTAAGAGAAGGATGCCCAAGACGCTTGTGCCATCCATCAATAGAAGTCCGTTCATGCACATTAGCAACCTTTTTGGACGCCACCATTGATTCCGGGAAAGTGTAGATGCCATTGTTACATGCTCATTTTAGTAGAATCGCCCCCGTGATCTTGTCCTTCACAAGAAAATAAAGAGGGTGAAATTCAACAAAGACATTATTTTGTTTAGTGAGATGATGAACGGAAATTAAATTTTTGCAAAGGTTTGGAACATAAAGAGTATCACGCAATGTAAAAGTTCAGTGAGGAGAGTGCAAAGCCAAAGAACCAATGTGTGAGACTGCCAAACCTGAACCATCACCGAGAATTACTTCATCAGTTCCATCATATTCAGAATGAATAGATACATTGAAAAGATCACCCATGATATTATGAGAAACGGCTGAATCAAGCAACCAATTTTTATCCTTTCCATTAGAGGTTGTGGCACAATTGATAGAGACATTCTATGAATGGAATTGAGGACAGGACTTAGCAATATGGCCCAACTGGTCACAAAGTTGGCATTTGGGCTGGTAATGCCGATTGGAATTATTGAGCTTGCCAAAGTTATTGTTGGAGCGACGTCCATCACGCTGGGCTCCATTAAAATTGCGGCCTGGGTTGGAGCCTTGAGACCCACGTGCAGTGTCATTTCTCTTGAAGGACCACAATTGACTCCCCCCTTGCGCAGATTGCTTCGTCTACGTGAAGTTGGCGGAAGCAACCAATTATTGTGTTGCAGCTTCCAAGCGCCTCAGATATGCTTCGTGTCCAACCAGCAAGTCGTGCAACTCCTCAAAGGCCAGTGATGATTCTCGGGCTCGAATAGGCGCTGCGATCTCCCGAAAATCTGGACCTAAACCATTCAACACATAAAGGGTTAGGTCATCATCCGAAATTGAATGATCAATAATGGCTATTTCATCAGCCAAGGCCTTCACAGCATGGAGATATTCTGTGATTGACCGATTTCCACGCTGGATTAAGGTGAGTTCCTCCTTTAACTGCATAACACGAGTTCTTAATCGGCTAGCATATAAATTTTTGAGCTTTTTCCAAGCTTCATGAGAGGTCTTTGCCGTAGCAATGAGTGGGGTGATTGAAGGAGATGTAGAGGCTAAAATAGCACTTAGGATAAGTTTATCCTGTCGGACCCAGTAGGTCTTGCGCAGCTCATCAGCTGCTGTACCAGCGGAAGGGGGACACGGATGGGTGTCGTCGACATAGTTGAGTAAATCATAACCAATAAGGAGTGCTTCAAATTGAGCACACCATTGAGGAAAAGTGGAGGGAGTTAATTTTTCATTGATTTGGGCAGTAATGTTGAGAGCAATGAGTGGTTTATCTGTTGTGGAAGGAGGTTGGGTGTTGAGATTAAAGTTTGGATTTTGATCGGAGGAGGAAGACATGGTGGTGACTTGAATCGGAGACTCATTAGAGATCGGCTCTTCTGATACCATGTAAAGGAGCAGATATTGTTGTGATTTTCAATGAATAAATTTCCCACACCCTTCATTGATAGAAGTTCTAAAATATATACAGAGTGATTGAGAAACTAATTTAGGAAACATGTAAATGGTAAGGCTAAAACTAAGCTACTGTTACAATATACAGCTATAGAATTCAAATTTGGAATCATCTCCAAATATATAATTAATGACAGAATATTAGACATAATTTTAGGCTAGACATGCTCTGTTTTGGTTTGAATAGGATCCACGCATGCTTCCCTTATATTTATCACACATCATTCTGAAATAAGATAAGCATGAGTGTTACTAAAATAATTTTTTAAGAATATATATGGTACAGCAAAAATGAATCAATCAAAATCTTATAATACTCTCATAGAACAAGTTGCTAATTAATTGCTTTTAATTTTTAGCCTTGGGCATGCCGAAGTTTTTATTAAAAGACCATTGTTGTTGAAAACACGTTCTCGTAACATTCCTATTAAAAAGAAATTGACATTCCATGCTTTTCAATTTTATCCTTGGGCCATGGTTTGACATTCCATGCTTCGGGCCTGTTTGAATTCATTTTGTTTTGGATTTTTTTGTTTTAATGCATTTTTTTTTAAGTAAATCAAGTTTGATGTGGTGCGTTTTGTTTTTAACAATAACGTGAACTCTTTCAGAAAAAAATAAAAACCCCAATTAGTTGTTTTTTGTGTTTTTGCATGGTTTGCTTCAATATTATATCTAAAATATATTTTGGCTAAACTTAAAAGAAAAAATAAATAAATAAAATTACATTATCAAACATCATTTAATTTGATTTTAACTAAAATTACACCCTATAACAAAAATGTTTGTTTTGTTTTGGCTAGAAACAAAACGTGTAAGGCCCCGTTATTCCTGAGACTCCAATCCGGAGAATCAGCGAATCCCGAGGTATGACGTCACGGAAAATGACCACTAGAATCAATAACAACAACGACATACATGGAATAAGAATAAAAATAAAGTATTCCATGCCACCTGAGTCATAGAAACTCAGTAACAAATTCTGACGAAAATCCGGCAGAGTTCCATTTGTAAATGGAACATCCGGATAACCCAAAAACAACACAACAGAATAACCTACCCATAATAACAGAAATAAAATCAATAGCACGCAATCCAACATTCCAGAAACCTACTAGGGCCGAGGTAGTGGAAAAGAACACCAAAACCTCTACACAACCCCTTTCTAAAATCAATTGAGCCACCAAACTCGAATAAGAATACAGAAAGTCATACTGTAGTGTCAAAATGATACAAAGGCACCCCGAAGACAATAAATACACAGACTGAAGATACAACATAAGGGAATCTGCCAACAGCCTGGCTCTCAAGAGAATAAAAGAATACACAAATATGACTACGGAAGGAGGAACAAAACTACCGTCCCAAATCACCCGTATCGTCGCCGCCTAGTACGTCGTGCTGCATCCACCTGCAAACTTGCAACCAGTTGTGGGGGTGAGCAAAACCACGCGCTCACCATAATATCAAAACATCACACTCATAGCCATATAGAAAAAGCTAACCATCTCGTGAACATGCATCTATCCTAGGCCAGTTAATCGTCTCACCTGGCACCCCCGTCAATCCGAGACCCCATCAATAACCTCACATACACTACGGATATCATAAGAACTACAGATCAACGAAAATATAAACTACACATGTATACGTGTATATATATATATATATATATATATATATAACGTCCTGTAATAACTAAGCCTGTCACCCAGGCCAATAGACAACCAATCTGAACTCCACTCTCATCTAGAGATACAACAAGGACTAACTATCTATGTAACACCCCATGTTATTTTCCCAAATTTCTGGAATTATTTCCGATTTATTTTCGGTTGTGACGTCACTTGTTCATGACGTCATGGTTATTCTTAATGTTTCACGTGTAAATTTTTCACGTTTATGTCTTGATACGACGGGATGACGCGGCCATTGTCTTATTGACTACTTCGTGGAGCTTCTTTTACAGTTACGAGAATTGATGGTGAATTTAATTTTTTTGAGCTGGTGAAACGTTGACGTGAGTTCTGGATTCGACAACACGACTCTGCAGTTGTCTCTTTGGTGACTTCATGGGATTTCTTTGGTGGTTACGCTATTTGACGTGATGTTTTGTGTTTCGGACATGGCTAGAGGTTTGTGTGGGCTTTAGTGTCGATTACGTGGATTCGTTTAGACGCTCGACGTTTGGTGTTTCGACTGGGTGGCGACATGCTTAGTATGTCCGACGTTTAAAGCTCCGACGCTGTTGTGCGAGTTCGGCATTTAGTGCGTTAGGGGTTCAAAATTTTGTTTTCCCTTGTAATGGGATTAGTGTTTACTTTATTTGATTGACGTACTCTGTGTTCGTACGTATGTGCCTCTATGTATTGTTTGATGTATGTGTTTAGGGGTATTTGCGTTAGCTTGTTTATTTCCCCGTATTTGTAATTGTGTGATATGTACTTTTAGACTTATTAGGTTTTTACCCCGAGCTAGTTATATCAGTTATAGTAATTATTGGGCGTCCCATTTATATTTACGGGCTTACGTGATATTAATTGTGGGTCGATCGGTTATTTATTTCAGATTATATATATTTATGGGTTTCATACCCTGGATTATTTATTTCAGTTATATTATTTATTGGGCGTCTTGTTTATTTTTCGGGTTCGCGCGTTATTATTTGGAGGCCCCCGATATTTTTCGGGATTTATGATGTATATCTATATGTTGGGGTTATTATGTAATTTATGGACAGTATGAGGGTTGCCTTTGTAATTTAGTTATATATGTATATACACGTGTATCTGTATCTGGATCCACCGACAACCTTCACCTCCTTTACACTTCTCAGCCTCCATCTTCTCCTTCTCTCCAGCAACCGACCACCCTCTTCTTCACCATCAATACCAGCGACGGAGATCGGGAGAGAGAGGTGCGGACAGAGAGATTTCGCGTAACCTAGAGAGAGATTGGAAGAGGAAGAGAGAGGTTGTCGACCAGGGGTGGTTCGCGACCTAGGGCTAGGGTCGAGGTCGTCGGACATGGCGACGACAATGGGTCTTGGTGTCGCGTCGTGTGGCGGCGTGGTGGTTGAGGCTTAGCGATTTAGAGCTGGGGTTTTAGTTCGTCGCTGACAGAGGCGACGACAGTGACAGCTAGGGCTAGTGTTCGCCGGCTGTAACAAGCAACGGCGGTGGATTGACGGCGGCAACGTGGAGGTCGCTGGTGGTGGCGACGCTGGTTCGCGTCGTGATGCGCGTGACGATCAATGGCGAGTTTGGCCAGACCGAGTTGGGTTGACTCAGTACTGATTTGGGCTTCGTTTGGTGTGAAACTTTGAGGATAGCTTATTTCCGATGTCGTACACGATATATCCGAATTTGGTGCGAAACCGTTGAGCAGTTCGCCGGGAATTTCATATTATAGGTACGATTTTTTGGTTTGGTTTTCGTTAGATTTGTTCAAATTTGTTTATTGATTGCTAACGGGTTTCAACTATATTGAATAGGACGGTAAGGCGATCGTTTTGGTCCGAGCAGGAAAATTTTTGGACAACTTTGGGCGGCGAGCACTGTTCACGGCCGACACTGTTCACTACGGGACAGTTCGAGGCTGTTCTGTAAGCTTTATTTTATGTGGGAATTTACATATATATATTTTTATATATATGCATATCTGACACTCACTAATAGTGCGTAGAAAATGTTAATACATCTTCGTTGCATGTTTATGGGTAAATAAAAACGTTTAATTAAATTCCTAGTGATAGACGGAAATCTAGGAATTTTATAAAGTTTATAAAATACCCATAATTGGATTAAATGATGTCGGAAATAGAATTAATTTGGAGAAATTAAATAGATTTTATTTCTCGGAGAAGTTAAAATATTTATAAACCTATTTAAATTAAATCGATATAGGCGGTTTAGCACCCCTTGAGTTCAAAATAGGTTTATAGAAGGTGTATGTGGACGTAGATCCGGTTAATTGATTTTCCCCTATTATTTATATTTTATTGAAATTAATAATGTGTTAGGGGATTCACGAGAATGAGGGATGTCAAAACCTAGACCTGATTTTAGTTCCCTTGTTGTTAATTATAAAGAAATTGGATTGCGAATTTGAATTGTCTAATTGTCCCTAGGGTGGATTAAATTGAAAATAATTATTGAAAATTAAATTAAAAACATGCTAGTATATAAAAGTTATAAAGATTGGATAATCGAGAACCCAGATATTTTTGAGATAAATGGAAGTGATTTGCTATATAATTTAAATTTTGAAGCATGTTTTGTATGAGATTTCTTGGCTTTTATGCCATTTTATTGAGTATATTAAATTCATACAACACTGTAGTATATATATTGTTTCGGTGTAAGTTGCATGCCTCAGTTATATCATGTGCATGTATGGATCGTTTGGAATGTCGCAACAACTAGCCACGGGGTGGTCTAGCACCCAAGGAGCTAGTAACTCTCGATTCTCTAGACATAGGGGGTGAGAGCTGGGCCTCACTCCCCGGTTCCCGGACGGACTTGTGGTCTCTGTACTCTATTTGGCGACGCCCACCCTTCCTGTTGTGGGTTTGTTGCCCCAGCAGTGAACGGTTTGGGATTCCTGGATATTTGTTTCACCCTCATGCAGTTAGGGTTGCATTGGAGTTGCATTGACATTCATATGGAGCATTTATTTGACATGTGCTTATCTGTTATTATTGCTTATTGATATTAAGCATGTTATGTCTGAATTTTAATTAGAGATTTGTATTATTCTCTTGGGCACTAGGGCGTAGTGTTTGTGATTGATATTTTAACTGTGGCCAAATTACAACGAAAATTATGAGCTTCCTAGTGTAAAGGAAATAGTGAAAACTTGGAATTTAAAAGGTAAAAAGTGAAAAGGGGATTATTAAGAAGCCACAGTTGACGATTATCTTTGGTAGTTATGGAAAAACTAAGTGAAAATGACTTTGGGGAATAAGGGTTTCCCGTATGTTAGGTTCTAGTTGAACTGGGTAGCAATATATTAAAACTTAGTTGAAATTGTGATCTTGGCCACATAGGCCTTTGTGATTGGTGATTAGTATCATCACAGGATGATTGATAGACCTCTCCGGTAGTGTGAAGTATTGTTCGAGTAAGGGTCGGATATAGCTTATTAGTTTGACCCTATTCCCTTGGCTTTTGAAATTTTGAGCTTATCGCTCATTCTTCCACTTTGATAGTGTATGAGTTATAAACGGTTCTTTGCCGTGCTTATTGAAAATCTCTATTCGTAAGTACTCTTGGGAAGTTAGTGAGTTCAGGGCATGGTTTGTCCCGTTCTTGAAACCTCAGTTATGGTTCGGATCTTTTGAGTCAAATATTCAAAGTTTTGAAAACTTAAAACTTGGGGGTTTTATAAAATGTGTTCTTTGTTTACCCTGAGACTTGTTAAATATTTCTGGAAAGACAGAAGTTTAAATACCTGTTTTATAAAATATGTTTTGAATTCTCAATACCGGGAGTATCGGTAGAAATCCGTTTTTGAAAGAAATTTCAGAAAATTTCATTTGAAATTGTTTTGTAAAATCGGTGAATTAGGGCACGGGTTGCCCCCTGTTCTAGAGATCTCAATATTATTTCCGAGATCTCGGTATCGTTAGAGGTTGATAAATCCAAGTTCCTCCTAGCTTGTTGTCTGGGATTCCTTCATGTGCCCGGTTTTGTTTGGGCATTCTTTCAGGATTATTTTTATAAATTTTTAAATAAATGTTAAAGGTCTTAGGACCGGATTTGAAAGAAATTTAAAAGTGATTTTAAAATGGTTACCGGTTTGAACTTTAGTAGTTCTTCCCTCTAGTATAGTTATTCCTTGGGTTTGAGCCCGGACTTGTGATGTTGAGTTACGCGCACCTAGTGTGATTCCTGTTGTTTCGGTTGGGGTTTGGAGACGTTGGAACCAAATAAGATTTGACCGGGTCCTAACTGTTTCTTAAAAACTGGTTGAATCCTTCGAGGTTTAACATTTTTCTTTAAAAAAACCCTAGGACCATGGCATCTGTTTGGGACTAAATGACTCCAATAACCCTTTCTAGTGCCTAGATAGACAATGTGAGTTAGAGATAGTTCGGTTGGCTATCGAATCCAGTGTGAGGATAATATCTTCCCTTTTTATGTCTCTTTGAGTGACCGGGTTGGTTCACTGGTTATTGTAAGTAGAAGAACTGAATTGAAGATAGAAAATGTGAGAACGACTTTCTCTCTAGGAATGATTTGATAGCGATGCTAGTTATGAGCGATGATCGAGTTGTGAGCATGGTTATGATGATTCACTTTCGGTAATCCTAGTGAGTGATCTATTTACCTCCTAGGAACCTTGAGCAGCGTGCTAGGTGCACGATATGGTAGATAGTTAGTCCTTGTTGTATCTCTAGATGAGAGTGGAGTTCAGATTGGTTGTCTATAGGCCTAGGTGACAGGCTTAGTTATTTACAAGACGTTATATATATATATATATATATATATATATATATATATATATATATATATATATATATATATATATATATACGTATACATGTGATATTTATATTTTCGTTGATCTGTAGTTCTTATGATATATGTAGTGTACTTGAGGTTAGTGATGAGGTTATTAATTGGGTCTCGGATTGACGGGGTTCCATGTGAGACGATTGACTGGCCTAGGATAGATGCATGCACACGGGATGGTTAACCTTTTCTAGACGGCTATGAGTGTGATGTTTTGATATTTTAGAGGGGTTGTGTAAAGGTATTAGTGTTCTTTTCCACTACCTCGGCCCTAGTAGGTTTCTGGAATGTTGGGCTACGTGCCATTGATTCTATTTTTGTTGTTATGGGCAAGTTGTTCTATTGTGTTGATTTTGGGTTGTCCGGATGTTCCATTTACAAACGGAACTTTGCCGGATTTTCGTTGGAATTCTTTGTTGAGTTTCTATCCCTCAGGTGAAATGGAATACTTCATTTTCATTCATATTCCATGTATTTCGATGTTATTGTTAATTTCAGTTGTCATTTTCGGTGATGTAATACCTCGGGATTCGTTGATTCTCCAAATTGGAGTTTCAGGAATAACGGGGCATGACAATCTACCATACCGTGCACCTAGCACGTTGCTCAGGTTCCTAGGAGGTAAATAAATCACTCACTAGGACTACCGAAAGTGAATCATCATAACCATGCCCACAACTCGATCATCACCCATAACTAGCATCACTATCAAATCATTCCTAGAGAGAAAGTCGCTCTCACATTTTCTATCTTTAATTCAGTTCTTCTACTTACAATAACCAGTGAACCAACCCGTTCACTCGAAGAAACGTAAAAAGAGAAGATACTATCCCCACACCGGATTCGGTAACCAACCAAACTATCTCTAACTCACACTGCCTATCTAGGCACTAGAAAGGGTTATTGGAGTCATTTAGTCCCAAACAGATGCCATGGTCCTCAGGTTTTTAAAGAAAAACGTTGAACCCCGAAAGATTCAACCGGTTTTTAAGAAAAAGTTAGGACCCAGTCAAATCTTATTTGATTCCAACGTCTCCGAACCTAACCGAAACAACAGGAATCACACTAGGTGTGCATAACTCAACATCACAAGTCCGGGCTCAAACCCAAGGAATAACTATGGGAGAAAGAAGAACTACTAAAGTTCAAACTGACAACCATTTTAAAATCACTTTTAAACTTCTCTCAAATCTGATCCTAAGACCTTTAACATTTATTTAAAAATTTATAAAAATAATCCCGTAAGAGTGCCCAAACAAAACCGGGCACATAAAGGAATCCCAGACAACAAGCTAAGAGGAACCTAGATTTATCGACCACTAACAATGCCGAGATCTCATAAATAAAATCGAGATTTCTAGAACATGGGCCAACCCGTGCCCTAATTCACTGATTTTACAAAACAATTTCAAATGGAATTTTCATAAATTTCTTTCAAAAACGAATTTCTATCGATACTCCCGGTACTGAGATATCAAAACATATTTTATAAAACATGTATTTAAACTTCTGTCTTTTCAAAAATAGTTAACAAGCTCGGGGTAAACGAAGAACACGTTTTATAAAAATCCCCAAGCTTTAAGTTAACAAAACTTTGAATATTTGACTCCAAAGATCCGAACCATAACCGAGGTTTCAAGAACGGGACAAACCATGCCCTGAATTCACTAACTTCTCAAGAATACTTACAGAAAGAGATTTTTAATAAATACGACAAAGAACCGTCTATAACTCATACACTGTCAAAGTGTGAGAATGAGCGATAAGCTCAAAATTACAAAAGCCAAGGGAACAGGGTCAAACTAATGAGTTTTATCCGACCTTTACCCGAACAATACTCCACACTACCGAAGAGGTCTATCAATCATCCTGTGATGATACTAATCACCAATCACAAAAGCCTATGTGGCCAAGATCATAATTTCAACTAAGTCTCAATATATTGCTACCCAACTCAACTAGAGCCTAACATATGGGGAACCCTTACGCCCTAAGGTCACTTTCACTTTTCACTTTTTAACTTTAAGTTTTCACGATTTCTTTTACACTAGGAAAATTCACAATTTTCATTGTAATTTAACTACGGTTAAAATATCAATCACAAAACACCGCGCCCTCACGCCCAAGAGAAGAATACAAATCTCTAATTAAAATTCAGACATAACCTGCTCAATATCAATAAGCAATAATAACAGATAATCTTAATAGATAAGCACATGTCAAATAAATCCTCAATATGAATGTCAATGTAAAGTCAGTGCAACTCCAGTGTTAAACAAATATCCAGGAATCCCAAACCGTTCACTGATGGGGCAACAAACGCACAACAGGAAGGGTGGGTGTTGCCAAATAGAGTACGGAGATCACAAGTCCGTCCGGAACCGGAAAGTGAGGCCTAAGACCTCACCCCCAATGTTTAGAGTTCGAGAGTTACTAGCTCCCTGTATGCTAGACCACCTCCTGGCCAGTTGTTGCGACTATCCAAATGGTCCATTCATATACATATATATAATGCAAATGAGGCATGCAACTTACACTGAAACAATATATACACTACAGTGCTGTATGAATGCAAAATGCATCCACATGAATTTAATATACTCAATAAAACGGCATAAAAGCCAATCAATCTCATCCAAAGTATGCTTCAAAATTTAAATTATACAGTAATTCAGTTTCATTTATCTCAAAAATATATTCGGGTTCTCGATTACTCAATCTTTATAACTTTTATATGCTAGCATGCTTTTAATTTAATTTTAAATAATTATTTTCAATTTAGTCCACCCCAGGGACAATTAGACAATTTAAATTCGCAATCCAATTTCTTTATAATTTACGAGAAAATCAACAACAAGGGAACTAAAATCAGGTCTAAGTTTTGACGTCCCTCATTCTCGTGGATCCCCCAACACATTTTTAATTTCAATAAAATATAAATAATAAGGAAAAAATCAATTAACCGGATCTACGTCCACACACACCTTCTAATTTAATTTCTCCAAAGTATTTCTATTTCCGATATCATTTAATCCAATTATGAATATTTTATAAAATTCCTAGATTTTCGTCTATCAGATTTACATTTAAAATATATTAACGTATTAATATATATACCATCTTTGCTACATATCGATAATATTACAAGCAAATTTTAATATAAATTTTAATTACACTATATATACCTACTCTACTTATATTCATTGATCACTTTTAAATTAAGTTGAACATAACAATTCATATAGTAATAAATATGCATTATTATAAAACGTATTGGAAAGGTGTTAATGTCCATTGGTGACACCAAAATTTGAACACACCGATCTATAAAATGAAACTTTCAAAAACAAAAAAAAAAATTAATAAAATGAGGGGAGAGGGGGTCAAATTGATAAAAATTGTATCCTTATTTCTAAACACCACCTAGTTAACACATTGAAAGTAGTTTAGGCATTAAAATAAAATTCCAAGATGATATCATATTGAAAATAACATTAAGGGATATAAATGATGTGTGTCGAAAAAAATAAGGGGTGTAAATAAAAAATTTCAAACATGGAAAAGTTTGATTAAAATTAAAGTAAATTTAAAAAAAATGTAAATGAAGGTAACCCTAATATCTAATATTTTAGGATAATAAATAAAATTTTTGAAAATTTTGGGAAGGGGCATGGCCCCCACCGGAGAAACACATGGCTACGTCCCTGCCTTAATGCATAAACACCTTACCTGCTCAAAATATTCCAGTTAAGTAATATATTTGGAGATGAATATTGGAAAATTCACCACCTAAACTAGATAATGCAAAAAAGGCATATTTCGTTTAAATACTGTTATGTTTTTATCATTTTTTAATGGCATTGGTTGGTGATTTGATAATATTTGTCGTTGTTTCACCAAACTCCGGTCAACAAAATTTATAATACCTACAAATACTTTACTTAAAAATAGTATAGCAATAAGTAGGGTCGAACCACTCTCAAGTTGGAACTCGTTTTAAGACTAGGATCCAAAACTTTAATTTTCAAGATTAAAAAGAAATTACTTAAAACAATTAATGAATTTTTGAATAGTAAACTAAAATAACTAGATAATTATCAAATGGTGGAAGAAATCTCAAGGGAAGAGAATCCACCACCCGGGTCTATATAAATAATATTATATATTTCTATTGCAAAATTCTCCTCCAACCTATTAAACATAAACATAGATATTGGTAGACATTCCCCGTATTTTCATTAATTGGTAATCACGAAAAATTCTCCCTCTAATGTTTTGGTTTAAAAATAAATAAATATAAATAGTGGTAGGCATTCCCCGTATTTCCATTGATTGGTAATCACGGAGAATCCTTCCTCTATTTTCAACCTCTATTGTAGGTTTTGTCACTTGAAAGAATTATTTCGGGAAGAGAATTAACAATAAGAAATAAAATAAAATTATGTATATCTTACCCAAGGTGGCTTCATCACTCCCTTGAGAAGATGTTTAAGCTAGCATAATGATGTAGAAATAAAACATGATGATAGAAGAAATTTTCATTAACTAAGAAATATATTACAACAAAATAAAAACTTGATACAAGACTAAACTCTCTCTACAATTTCTCACTCTCTACCATCTAACTCCTCACAACATCTAACTACTCTCCTATTTATAGAGAAATTTGGAATATAATGACATCTTGTAAAGTGAAATTGGATCTACTTTTATTTTCTTTTTCTTTGAATATTGATGCTTTCCAAGTCATTTTCTTCTTTTCTTCATGTGCATTATATTCTTCATCTTCCATCCATGTGCATTCCTTTCTTCACTTTAATATATTTTCTTCATCTTTTCCAATTCAAACCTATAAGAAATAAAAAGATATATATAAGAACATTTATGCAATAAAATGGTGAATTAAAGATTTATTTTTGACATTTAAAATAGTGATTTGTGAACTTATCAAATTACCCCCAAACAAGCTCTTGCTAGTCCTCTAGCAAATATGGGCAAAAAAGATTAGTTCACAAAATTATGTTTTTATTAAATTTAACTAAAAATGTGCCACTTTCGCAAGTTGCTTTCGATTGCATTTACCATATGCAACAAGGCCTTAAACCCCTAGGTTACCCTAGTGGACGAGCAATAGCCACGTGAGGGTTGGATATATTACCCACAACTTCTTCATTTTTCATTTTCATACATTCATGCATTCACATATTTGTTAATTAAGTCATGATACAACATATAAGATAATATGAATACAAATACTACCACTCACTACCGAACAATAACTATCTCAAGCTAATGATATGAATGATCCCCACTGAAGTAAATAATTTCGTTATTTTCTACTCCCAATCTAGACAACCTTCCGTGTTTTTGTGAACATTCTACTATGGTATGTCAATCTCTCTTCTTCTACTTCATTGATCAAACTTTGCCATATTTTTCGTAAAAACTCATTATTTCCATCATTTCACTTCCATCTCTTTTTGTATTTATAAGCTCCGGACTTTCCAGCGAGGATTTTTAGTCCCGACCATCTGGGCCTGAGCTTCTTTCATGGGATTTATGCTCATTAGTTTTCTCCCCTTTTTACGCGAACAATGATATTGGTGATACCAAGGTCCGGTTACTCAGATCGAAGAACTACTTTTTGCATTTCTTTGAAAATAATTTTTTTAAAATTTTCTCCATTTTATCTCCCCTTCTCCTCTTTTATAGCGGCAAAGCTAATTTTTCAACTCCATAATCAAAGATCAATTGTTTTTCCCATAGTGAATGTGTGCATGTGCTTATAGGTCAAAGTTGTCCTTTTCGGTTTCAATTTCACTAATTTATTTACCTATGTAAAACCACATCATTTCACTAACTCAATCTAATCATTACTCTCATGAGCGGGAATATCGCATCACAAACTCTTGATATATCATAAACACAAACTTAATCAACTTATAATGCAAAACACTCATGCATAAAAACAAAAACAAAATTCCAAACAAAATCAAATTTTCAAATTTTTTTTTTTAATAATGAAATTCTATTTTGATTAAATAGATATCCACCCCCAAACAAAAATAACAGAATCCCTAGTGTTTAAAAATACATTTAAGAGACAAGTTGGAACAATTACCGCAATTGAGGTGGTTTTTTTTTTTTAATAATGAAATTCTATTTTGATTAAATAGATATCCACCCCCAAACAAAAATAACACAGTCCCTAGTGTTTAAAAATACATCTAAGAGACAAATTGGAACAAATTACCGCAATTGAGGTGGTGTTTTTTTTTTTTTGAGTATAGTCCCTGCAAAGATTCTTGGCAAAAGAAAAGTCAAGTGATTGAAAATATTATGACAGACTTTACCCCCAAACAAAATCTAAACATATCCAAATAGAGTTCAAAAATAAAATTGATAGAAAAATTTACACAACTGACTGGGCTGCCTCCCAGTAGCGCTAAGTTTAACGTCTTCAACCAGACTCAACAGATGTGCTACCCCTAAATAGATCAGTCCGAATAAATCGGATCAATGAGGAGAATTTCCTCATTTTCAGAAGTTTCAAGTTCTAGGAAAGGCTTTAGACGATGAGCATTAACTTTAAATAACTGTCCATTCTTAGGGCCTTGTAACTCAATGACACCATGACTAGAAATGTGATGGACATAGTACGGGCCTGACCAACATGACCTTAACTTCCCAGGAAATAATTGAAGACGGGAGTTATACAAAAGAACATTTTGTCCTATGAAAAACTCCTTTTTGAGAATGTGTTTGTCATGTTCCAACTTAGTCTTGGCTTTATAAATTCTTGAACTCTTATAGGCATCATTTCTGATTTCTTCTAACTCATCAAGTTGAAGGGTCCTACGTTGACCGGCTTTATCATAGTCAAAGTTCATGGCCTTGATGACCCAATAAGCATGGTGTTCGAGTTCAACAGGCAAGTAACAGGCTTTGCTATAGACCAATCGATATGGGGACATTCCTATAGGGGTCTTGTAAGCAGTTCGGTATGCCCATAAAGCATCCTGGAGACGAAGACTCCAGTCCTTCCTTGTGGGGTTAACTGTTTTCTCTAAGATCTGTTTAATCTCCCTATTAGATACCTCAGCTTGACCATTGGTTTGAGGGTGATATGATAGGGCCACTTTGTGATTGATTCCATATTTGGACAACAGTTTCCAAAGACTTTGTTGCAAAAATGTGAACCATTGTCACTGATTATGGCTCGAGGTGTTCCAAATCGAGGCAAAACCTGGTCTTTGAAAAAACGCACCACAACTCTATGGTCAGCTGTTTTGGAGGCTAAAGCTTCTACCCATTTTTAACATATAATCAACTGCTAAAAGGATGTAGAGATTGCCAAACGAGGATGGAAATGGTCCCATGAAATCAATACCCCATACGTAAAATATTTCAACGACGAGAATCGATTGTTGAGGCCATTCGTTTCTTTTGGTAATCTTACCTAGCAATTGGCATCTATGACAAACTAGACAGTATGTGTGGGTGTCTTTGAAAATGGTTGGCCAATAGAATCCTGATTGCAAGATTTTTGCAGCAGTTCGTTTGGAACTGAAATGGCCACCACATGCCTGGTCATGACAGAAGGAAATGACAGACTTTTAATCTACCTCAGGAACACACCTACGAATGATCTGATCTGGACAATATTTAAACAAGTAGGGGTCATCCCAGAAATATTCCTTAGCCTTGGCCAAAAATTTATCTTTATCTTGTTTGGACCAGTTGGAAGGAATTTGACTAGTCACAATATAATTGACAATATCTGCATACCATGGTGCATGGGATATTTCAAATAATTGCTCATCAGGAAAATAATCAGAGATGGGAATGGAGTCACTAGTGGATTCAATAACAAGACGAGACAAATGATCAGCGACTACATTCTCGGAACCTTTCTTATCTCGAATCTCAAGGTTAAACTCTTGAAGGAGTAAGATCCAGCGTATCAACCTAGGTTTTGCATCAGATTTGGACAAAAGATGTCTTAACGTTGCATGATCTATATAGATGATGACCTTAGATCCAACCAAATAAGATCTAAACTTCTCAAAGGAGAACACGACTGCTAGCAACTCTTTCTCAGTGGTTGAGTAGTTGATTTGGGCATCATTTAAGGTTTTGCTAGCATAGTATATGACATGTCGTGCTTTATCCACTTTTTGGCCTAAAACAACACCTACTGCATAATCAGACGCATCACACATAATTTCAAAAGGCAAGTTCCAATCAGGTGAGCGAATGATAGGTGTAGTAGTGAGTGCTGACTTTAAGTACTCAAAGGCGAACTTACAGGCATCAGTAAACTCAAATTGTGCATCTTTAGCTAGAAGATGGGTCAAAGGTCTAGCTATCTTACTAAAATCTTTGATGAAACGCCTGTAGAAACCGGCATGACCTAGGAATGCTCTAATATCTCGAACAGATTTGGGGATAGGTAGATTGGAGATTAGATCAATTTTTGTTTTGTCTACCTCAATTCCTGCACTAGAGATATTATGACCTATGACAATTCCCTTTTGGACCATGAAATGACACTTTTCCCAGTTAAGTACCAAGTTATTGTCACGACAACGTTGAAGTACGAGAGAAAGATGGTCTAGACATTGCTCAAATGATGACCAAAAGACAGAGAAGTCATCCATGAAGATTTCTAGAAACTTTTCAACCATGTCACTAAATATACTCATCATACATCGCTCAAATGTAGCTGGTGCATTACACAAGCCGAATGGCATGCGACGATAGGCGAATGTACCGAATGGACAGGTGAAAGTAGTTTTGTCTTGTCATCAGGGTGGACAAGAATTTGATTGTAACCAGAATAACCATCTAAAAAGCAATAGAAGGCCTGACCAGCTAATCTTTCTAACATTTGGTCGATGAAGGGAAGTGGAAAATGGTCTTTTCTAGTCACACTATTCAGTTTCCTGTAGTCTATGTAAACTCGCCATCCAGTTTGAATGCGAGTAGGAACAAGCTCATTATGGGTATTGGACACAACAGTGATGCCAGACTTTTTAGGAACTACCTGGATTGGACTCACCCATTGACTATCAGAAATCAGGTAGATGATATCAGCGTCAAGAAGTTTGATAACTTCTCCGCGGACAACTTCTTTCATATTGGGGTTAAGTCTCCTTTGAGGTTGTCTACAGGTTTTCGCATTATCTTCTAAGTGAATGCGATGTTGCACCACTAGAGGATTAATGCCCTTGATATCATCAATGGACCATGCTATGGCTTCCCTATTTATCTTAAGAACCTCAATTAATTGGGACTCTTGTTGCTCAGTTAACTCAGAAGATATTACCACTGGAAAAGTCTCAGATTCACCAAGATACGAATATTTTAAAGTTTCGGGTAAAGGCTTTAATTCAATATTAGGTGGTTTCTTTGTATTTTCAGATTCAGTGTTAACTGGCAAGGACAATGATTCGAATTTGGATTTATACTTGGATGCTTCAAAGGTTGGGGAAAAGTCTAGCAAATCATTTACTTGGCTAATGTTATTAGCTTCATCCAAATTATCATCAAAATGGGCTAGACAATGCTGGAGTGGATCCTCAGGATATGAGTGGTTAAAGGTGTGGTTGGTCAATGAATCAATGAGACAAACATCTTCAACAAACTCTGATTTAATGGGTTGTTTCATCAAATTGAACACATTGACTTCCACTTTCATGTTCCCAAAGGTTAAGGTCATGCTACCATTTCTACAATTGATCAATGCATTGGCTGTGGCTAAAAATGGTCGACCTAAAATGATTGGAATTTGTTTACCTTGGGTTGGTTGAGTGTCTAACACAATGAAGTCTACGGGGTAATAAAAATCATTAACTTTTACTATCACATCCTCAATGATACCCCTTGGAATTTTGATGGATCGGTCAGCTAACTGAATTCTAACATCAGTTTTCTTCAAATCAGTCAATCCCAAATCCAAGTAGACTGAATACGGTAACACATTGACACTGGCACCAAGGTCCAATAAAGCTTGACCTTCAAAATTTTCTCCTATCCTACAAGTGATAGTTGGACTACCAGGGTCTTTGTGATTAACCACGGCTTGATTTTATAGGAAGGAGGAACAATGTTGGGCTATGAAGGCTTCCTTAGGGATATTGGTTTTCCTCTTGACTAAGTCTTTAATGAATTTTGCATAAGAAGGAATTTGCTTAATAGCAGTGAGAAATGGAATGTTAATCTGGAGATTTTGAAAAATCTCTAAGATTTCACTGTATTGAGAATCCTTTTTATTGTTGACTAGTCTAGAGGGAAAAGGTGCACGTGGAATAAACAGCTTTGGAATGACCTCATCAAGCTTAGGATCTTGGTCCTTTTTGGATTTTTGGGAATTGGGTGGAAGAGATTTGGATGGTTCAATTTCATCACTAATGGGTGGCTCAACCTTATTATCAATTTTGTTTCCTGACCTCAGGGTAATTATGGAATTTACATTGGCATTTGATTGGTCAGAATTGGAAGGAGTCTCTACAAGATTAACTCCTTGTCTTTTTGGATTGATTTCGGGTTGGCTAGGCAATATACCCCTTTGTCTTTCAGACATAGCTGCAGTGAGTTGACTCAACTGATTTTGGAGAGACTGCTGAAATTGCAGTTGATTTTGAGTCAAGAGATCAAAATTATTTTTTAACTTTTGAAATCTCTTATTGGAATGCTTATTGGATTGATCAAGATTAAAGGAAAGCATTTTCAAAGTGTCCTCATAATTGGAAGTATTATTGACTGGTGAGACAGGAGCAACATAGTTGTTCATGGGATCAACTGCTAAATCTCGGCTTGGATTGAACTGGTTATTCCTAGGGAATTGATTTTGAGGAATTATTGGTCCTTAAGTTGGAGGTTGCCTATTGGAGTTACCTTGAAAACCAGACTGACCACTTAAGTTTTGTAGAGGTAAATTTTGCCTCCATGAAAAATTAGGATGGTTTCTAATATCAGGATGGTAACTTTGGCTAAATGTATTAGGCAATGGTCTCTTAAAGGTATTGAAAGCACAAACTTGTGCATCCGAAGATTCAGATGTACAAGAGACCGGACATTCCTCTGTTGGATGGGATAAACTAGAACAAACATTGCATTGTGCAGGGGAAGATATTAGGGCAAATGCATCAAACTTTTTACCTAAGTCTTTCACTCCCTCAGCAAGACTTTGCATCACAGACTTTAACTCATTTTCAGGTTTGATCTCATAAAAACCAGATGTTCTATTCATTTGATCATTCCTAGAAAATTCATTATTATTTTGGTTTCAATTCCAATTTTGGGCATTTTCAGCTAGTTCCTCCAAAAATATATAGGCTTGGTCAGGGGTTTGGGCCTTGAACTTTCCTTGGTGCATTGACTCAATCATGGTTCGGTTCATAGGTGAAAGTCCTTTATAGAAGAAATGGACTAGTTGTGCTTTATCAAAGCCATGGTGTGGGAATTTGAGTAGCAAGTCATCGAATCGGTCCCAAGTTTGATGGAATTGTTCCTCAATTTTCCCTCTAAAAGTACTAATGACATCTCTCATTGATTCGGTCTTTTGCATGGGATAAAACTTACTCATGAATTTCCTTGTAAGTTCATCCCATGATCGAATGGAGTCGGGTGGAATGGAGTTTAGCCATGATGCAGCTCTATCTTCTAAGGATAGGGAGAAAAGACGCAGTTTGACACCCTCTTCATTCAAATTTTGATTTTTGAATGTGTTGCATATTGTTAAAAACTTCCCTAAATGGATATAGGGTTGTTCGCTTTCAAGTCCATGAAATTTTGGCAACATATTGATTGTGGCGGGTCTAATCTCAAACTGGGGTGCATCATTCTCAGGTAGAACAATGCAATTGGGTAGGTTGGCTGTGATTGGGGCAAAGTAGTCATTAAGAGTTCTCGGTGCAGCCATTGATGAATTATTGGTGGTTGACAGATTTAACAAGGTAGTTGATTTTTCTTCTAAATCAAAGAGTGAGAGATCACTAGGAAACCTAACTAAACGTTTGTTAACTCGTAATCACTGGGACATAAACAAAAAGAAACCTAAAAAGGCTAGATGATGGGCAAATCACACAAAAAATTTGGCTTTGTTATCTTGAGCTTAAATTCAAGGGTAGTGAATTTTTAAATCTAATATTGTAGAGAATTAATAGGATGGTGTCCAAATTAATTCTCTCCTAATTAGACAGCTCCTACTCTATTTCAGATTAAATCGATAGATTACCAGTTAAGGATCATCAAACTAACAACGGAGTAGTTCCCAGGAAAGTGTGGCGAGGCACGTGGCCTGCTTAATGGCGCGTCAACCACACTTCTAGAAAGAATTTCCTACCATTTATCAATTTGATAATGATTCACTGGAGTGACTACCAACCGCTTCCTTCCTAGAGGGCCTATGAGCTCGTAACCCTAAATTGGATTATTGCTAATGAATTTTAAAATTAGGCTCATGGTTTAACAAATGCAAGGATTTTTGTGATTTGTGGGCCACGGAAACGGGTGATGAAATCCCGACCGTATTTTGTGGGAATTTTGCCCTTAAGTATCTTATGCAAAATGCTAATTAAAATATGCACAAACAAGAAGAAAAAGAAATAAAAAATAAAAAAAAAATTTAAAACCAGCTTGAACCTTCCAAACTTCCAGGAGCAATGTTACATTTGGGTTCTTAAAAAATAAAAAAATAAAAAAAAATAAAAAAAAATTCAAAAGTCAAACGTTTCAAACTTCCAGTATACTATTACAGCATATAGTGTAAGGTTTCATTTGAAAAAAAAAACAGTAGCTTAAAATTTTCTCTTTTTAGCCTTTACCATTTTGATAGTTAGTTATATATATATATAAAAATATGAGTTGAGGATCTTTGACTCCGAATTCTTAATGTTGAAGCGGCAACGGCGCCATTTGACGGTTGGTGATTTGATAATATTTGTCATTGCTTCACCAAACTCCGGTCAACAAAATTTATAATACCTACAAATACTTTACTTAAAAATAGTATAGCAATAAGTAGGGTAGAACCACTCTCAACTTGGAACTCGTTTTAAGACTAGGATCCAAAACTTTAATTTTCAAGATTAAAAAGAAATTACTTAAAACAATTCTTGAATTTTTGAATAGTAAACTAAAATAACTAGATAATTATCAAATGGTGGAAGAAATCTCAAGGGAAGAGAATCCACCACCCGGGTCTGTATAAATAATATTATCTATTTCTATTGCGAAATTCTCCTCCAACCTATTAAACATAAACATAGATATTGGTAGACATTCCCCGTATTTTCATTAATTGGTAATCACGAAAAATCCTCCCTCTAATGTTTTGGTTTAAAAATAAATAAATATAAATAGTGGTAGGCATTCCCCGTATTTCCATTGATTGGTAATCACGGAGAATCCTTCCTCTATTTTCAACCTCTATTGTAGGTTTTGTCACTTGAAAGAATTTTTTCGGGAAGAGAATTAAACAATAAGAAATAAAATAAAATTATGTATATCTTACCCAAGGTGGCTTCATCACTTCCTTGAGAAGATGTTTAAGCTAGCATAATGATGTAGAAATAAAACATGATGATAGAAGAAATTTTCATTAACTAAGAAATATATTATAACAAAATAAAAACTTGATACAAGACTAAACTCTCTCTACAATTTCTCACTCTCTACCATCTAACTCCTCACAACATCTAACTACTCTCCTATTTATAGAGAAATTTGGAATATAATGACATCTTGTAAAGTGAAATTGGATCTACTTTTATTTTCTTTTTCTTTGAATATTGATGATTTCCAAGTCATTTTCTTCTTTTCTTCATGTGCATTATATTATTTATCTTCCATCCATGTGCATTCCTTTCTTCACTTTAATATATTTTCTTCATCTTTTCCAATTCAAACATATTAGAAATAAAAAGATATATATAAGAACATTTATGCAATAAAATGATGAATTAAAAATTTATATTTGACATTTAAAATAGTGATTTGTGAACTTATCAGACATCTACGCCTATGATTTGTGTTGTTAATGTTGAAGATCGTTTGAACATAAATTCATTTACATCATCTGAATTTTGTAAATATTTCAATTAGACCTCCAAAGTGTACATAAATTTAATTAGACCCCATACTTTGCGAATACACATTATTTGCACCATCTAATGTCATTTTCATAATATTTCAGACATGACATCACCAAAATTTTAATTTAATACCTAAACTACCCCTCAAGAAGAATTAGCCATATCCCAACATTTTCTCGTCTTTTTTCTTTATTAATTTGGCCTCATTTCTCTACTTTAATTTATTATTTTTCCAACTCTTTTTTGGATAATCAATCACCCACAAAATAAAATAATAAAAAGTTGTATGATTTTATTACAAGTTTATCACAGGAAAAATAAATTCCACCAATAATAAAATTTTAAATAAATAAATTTTAAATTATTATTATTTTTATTTCAAAATTTAAAAAATTATACAATTGAATACGCAATCAATCTACGATAATGAACATCTAGGGTCTTCCACATAAGTAGTCTCCACCGTGCATATCGATCGTGGTTGCGGTATAATAGACTCGTGTTAGTTATCGAAGTTGAGAATTTTTTAAAAACTTGCACATGTGGATCCAAATGCATCTATACATTATTTTTAGCAACATAATTAAATAAAAATAAAATTTTGGTAAATTTTAATATATATTTTAATTATAAATTATTAAATATATAAGTGGATTTTTTTAATGAATTTTACAGTATTGTGATATGATTATTTTTTTTAATTATACCTCATGAGAATATGGAAATGAATGACTCAATTAACTTAATTGCATATGTTGCAATGTGTGAATCTATGATGATGGAAAATATAAGTCTACTTATTTACTTACATGTGTATATATTAAAAAAATAACAAGTCATTTTTAATATACAGCTACAATTCATTTTTAATATACAGCTACAGTTGCATATGCTGCAGTGTGTTATGATGGAAAATAACTCTATTTATTTTAGGATTATTTGCGAAAAACTCCATATAGTTTCGTACTAGTTGCGAAAAATTCTTATTTATTACAAAATGTGTGTATAAATTTATTATATTTTCAAAATGTTGCAACTTACCACCATTATGCTTTAAAATAATATGCAATTCCTAAAATACCCTTTCTAATCTAATAAAAATAACAAATATTGAATTAATAATAAATAATATAAAATAAAAGATAAAGAAATAAAATAATTAACTAAAAATAAAAATTTGAAAGAAACCGGCTTAATTCTTTTTAATCATAAATAAATAAATAATTGCTTGTTTTTCCCAATTTTTTTTAATATTTTTGAAAATTAAATTGAATTTTATTTTATTTTTGAAAATATGTTTTTTTTGTAATTTTATTTTATTTTTTTTAAAAAAACTAAACTAGATTAATATTTTTAATCAAATTTTAAATAAACAAAAATAAATTATTATTTTTTATAAAAATAGGCTTAATTCTTTTTCAAAATAATTTTAATATTTTTGAAAAAAAATGTGTAATTTTGTTTTGATGATTTTCTTTATAATATTTTTTATAAACATATTTTTTGTTTTTTTAATTATTTTTAAAAAAAACTTATTCTAAGGGTATTTCAAATAATTCATATTACAAGGGCAAAACGCATAAATTTTCGAATAATAAGGTCTCAAAGAACCACAGGGTGTTATGCACATTATATACATACAACAGGGGATGTTCCCGACCCTTTATTTTTTAGGGTTAATTTCATTTACACCCCCTGAACTTTGTTCAAAAAGTATTTTAACCCCCAACTCTGCATAAATGCATTTAGACCCCCTAATTAGGCAAACTTTCATCAGTTTAACCCCTGACCACTTTTGGGTGTTGACTAGGTAGGAAAAGACAAATTTGCCCTCTATCAAACAACTATATTTTAAATATAAACCTATCCATTTACAGGATTAAGGATATCCTTATTCCAATTGAGGGTTAAGGTAAAACCCATCCCCAAACACCCTAATACTATATGGGTTAATTTCATTTACACCCCTGAACTTTGGTCAAAATGCATTTTGACCCCCTTAAAATATTATTTTTCGAAAATCAATTAAATTTTTCGCAAAAATTATAAATCCAAATATATATATATTTTTCGCAAAAAAAATATTTTTCGGAAAAAATAATATATATGTTTTTGAAAAAAAGTTAATTTTGCAAAAAAATCATATTTTGGAATATAATAGTATATATTTTTTGCAAAAAATTATTTTTCGGAAAAGATCATATTTTTGACCATAATATATATTTTTCACAAAAAAAATCATATTTTGGAACATAATATATACTTTTTCACAAAAAAATTATTTTTCGAAAACAAAAATCATATATTGGAACATAATATATCATTTTTGGAAAAAATTTATTTTTTGGAAAAAATTCATATTTTGGAACATAATATATACTTTTTTGCAAAAAAAAATCATATTTTGAAATATAATAGTATATATTTTTCGGAAAAGATCATATTTTGAAACATAATTTATCTTTTTCGCAAAAAAATTCATATTTTGGGATATAATATATACTTTTTCGGAAAAAAAATCATATTTTGGAACATAATATATTATTTTTGCAAAAACTTTATTTTTCGAAAACAATTCATATTTTGGAACATAATATATACTTTTTCGCAAAAAAAAATCATATTTTGGAACATAATATATAATTTTCGAAAAAAAATCATATTTCTGAACATAATATATAATTTTTGCAAAAAAAATAGTTTTCGGAAAAAATTCATATTTTGGAACTTAATATATACTTTTTCGCAAAAAAAATTATATTTTGGAATATAATAGTATATATTTTTCGCAAAAAATTATTTTTCGGAAAAGATCATATTTTGAAACATAATATATATTTTTCGTAAAAAAAATCATATTTTGGAACATAATATATACTTTTTCGAAAAAAAATTAGTTTTCGGAAAAAATTCATATTTTAGAACTTAATATATACTTTTTCGCAAAAAAAATCATATTTTGGAATATAATAATATATATTTTTCGCAAAAAATTATTAAGGGAGTCAAACTAATGAAAGTAGGGATAGGGATAAGGGTATTTTAGACATTTCGCACACTGCCAACTTTGAAAATGTACTAAAAGTTCATAAGGGGGTCAAATTGGTGAAAGTTTACCTAATTAGGGGGTCTGACTGCAATTATGCAGAGTTGGGGGCGTCAAAATGCTTTTTAAACAAAGTTCAGGGGGTGTAAATGAAGTTAACCCTATTTTTTAATAATAAGAGTGTAATTGTAAGGTGGTTGGTGTAATGGATAAAGTATAGAATTTAGGTATGGGGTAAGTTAATATATGAAAATTAGAATAATCAGTGATACTAAAGTTATTTTATGCCTCCAATAAATATTATTATAATACTTTATAAATCTTAAAAAATATTTATATAAAATAGTGCGTTCACCACTATATTCTTTATCAATCATGAGACGGTGTTATTTCAAATTACCCCAAAAATAACAAATCATTTGCGTGGTAAGTCATAACTCATAAATCATATTTTCTGACTCGTGAGTCAGCTTCTGTGGGCCGAAAACCACTCAACCTCCATTAGATTAATGAAAATGTAAAGTAAATTAAAAATTAAGTAAATAAGGAGTCAATGATGATGTAAGAGAGACCTCAATATATATAAATATAAAAAGCTAAAGACTAGGAAATGTTCGAGTGTGATGAAAACATGCACTTCGTCAAATAAGTTGCACTTATGTTTTACTCCCACAAAAACGAACCACATTATAATTATTCAAAGAAGGCGGCCAAAGCCTGCCTGATATTTCGAAATAAGTCCGGGAATTAGGGAAGAGCAAATGTAAAATTATTTTATATATAAGATTTTACGTGCTTAAAAATTATAAATATAAAAAAAAAATCTTAAAATATACATTAAATTTATTAATATTTAAAAAGTAAAAAATAATTTCCATTTTGATATTGTCGTGAAAATTTGTTGTTGCTGGGGAAGTGCAACAGTCGGGTGAAAAATTATTGTCGTTGTGCGAGTGCGGCAGTTACAAAAACCTTAAGTGCATGTTTGGTACGTTGGAATGGAATGGAATGGAATGCCCATTCATTCTATTCTTTAGTTTGGTACAACATAATGAATGAGAATGACCATTCCCAATGAATGAAATTTCATTCTTGGGAATGAATTTTCATTCCATTACTAAAGTTGTGGAATGGTCATTCCATTCCTTTAGGAATGCTTTTAAAATATAAAATTACTTAAATAACCCTCTCACATTTAAAAAAAATAAGCCACCACCACCGCCATTTCGCCACCACCGCCGCCACCTTTATTATCCATCATTATTATTCTCGTTACGTTTTACCATTTTTTTGTAAAAAAATTAAAAAATAGTAGTATTTTATTTAATTTTATATTTAATACTAAGAAGGATATTTTTGAGAAAAAAATTCAAGTTCATTTCATTCTCAATGTGCTTCATATTTACAACCAAACAATAGAATGAGAATGGTTATTCCATTCCATTTTCATTCTCACTTTCATTCCATTCCATTCAACCGTACCAAACATGCACTAAGTGTAGTCACCAAACATTGTGCAATTGTGAGAAAAATCTTTTAGAATTAATCAGGATAATAATTTGATTTGAATTAGACTTTAGTTTCACTAAGTTGAAAATTTGAGATTGTTTCTTTTTTGTTTTTAGTTTATAGTAACTAAAACATAAAATTTTGGGACCCAAAATTGTAAAATTGGATTTGAATTTAATACAAATGGACTGTTAAGTAAATTATTACTTTTTTTTGGATCTATAGTAAAATAATTTTTATTCTAAAAAAAATAAAACCTTTGAATTGGGCAGAGAAACTAATTAAATTCTTTAAAAAATTATAAAATTATTAATATTATTTTAAAAATAAAAAAATACCAAAAAAATTAATTTTGAAACCCCCGAACTCGGAGGCCCTAAGGGACCACCTTAGTCGCTTAGCCTCAGGGTCAGACATGAAGGCATGCATCTAACAGATGAAAAAGAAACCCTAGTCCATTTAACATAAATCAAGCTTAATGGTAACGCTACCTACCAATATAAGTGTTTAATGGGATCCATCTTGGTTAAGGTATGGGAAGTGATTCCGGGATTCTGACAATATCATTTTTTTAAATTTGAGTATTAGAACGGTATTTATACTAAGTAATAATTAATCACAATTTTTATAAATAGTATAAATTAAATAAGAGGTAACGTATAGGACGATACCAACTGAATGCACTGTTGTAGAGGTTATGAGACTCTGTTTGCTTTGATTCTGTAAGTACATTTGTTATTTTTGGCATGTTCTAGTCAATAACCATGTTGAGTGAATTGTGAGATCGGGTAAGTTTATAAAAATTAAAGTGACCAAGCAAATGCGTCAAAAAAATATCGACAAGCTTCTTCAAACTCAAATCAAGCTTAAAGTAGCAAAATATACAAAAGAAATGAAGTGGAAGCAAATTTGAAGCATGAAACACATCACGAAGGGTAAAACAAATATTTTACAAGTCTTATATAGTGGTATGTGTGCCATACAAACAAACAACATCCGAAAATACCAAATATTGCAAAAAGTCAAATTTTGACATATTGGTGCGCAAAACCTACGCTAATAGTAGCCAAAAGATGCCCATAAAGTGGAATTTTACACAAAGTTGTGCTTTGCACTGCGCTCTAGATTGGGCTTAAGCGCAATTTGAGGTGCGCTTAAGCATAGGAGAAGTTGCGCTTAAGTGCAACAAAAAAGTAGTATTTCGCAGATTCTTGCCATCACTGGAAAAAAAAATTGAGCTGTAGGCATCAAGGTAAGGGCTGAAGCGGAATCAAAGGGGTTGGTTGAAAGGTAAGGATAACGTCATTGACCGATTGGTTAAAAGGTAAGGATAACATGATTGATTGGTTGCGGGTCTTTTGGATCATGGGCCACAACTACTTGGGTAGAGACCGCTGAACATCATTTGGTCGGGCCGAGGCTATATGAGCTTAGGCCTTAAGCACAAGTCACCGACATGCATTACCCGAAATTCTTGGTTTGGTGTAATTTCACTTGTTATGACCCATTATGACTTAGGTTACACTCCAACACATCCTAAGGTATATTTCCACCAAAATCGGTTGGATTCACTCCTAATTACAAGAGGAACACTCAAGGAAGAATCCTAGTCCAAGAAAAAAATAAGTCTACTCAAACTAGGATTCCTCTCTCTATAAATAACAGTATTCAATACAGATTTTTTGTGTGAGAGTTCTGCAATTATATTATAGATCAGATCCGTTTGTAGAGAGATAGAGAGAAAAAAAGATTGTTTGATCATACTATATCAATGTTTTCTCTAGTTTGTGAAGATTATTCAATTGTACTTCAACACTCGAGATCTTTATGCACAATTGAATGATCTAGATGCTGAAAAATCATCACACCACCATGTGTAACATGTTTGCATCACTCCGTTGAGAAACGGAACCGTTAAAGTACATAGATTGGAGCGCGAAGTTTCGTGAAAAATTAATCCACAGAGAAGTAGAGTTGTTAGAGTACGGAGATCGAAGCGAAAGATTTGTGGAGCGCGAGTGGATCAATATTTTCGGATGTTGAGTGGGGAATGATAGTGAGAGCTATTGTAAGTCTTGCATTCATAGAGTCTGTACAATTTCTTTGATTCATAGTGCATCGGTATCCCTGATACCTGTAATTTTTTATTTGGAATCTTTCCAAGATTTTTCCACGTATAAATCTCTCCGCCGTCTCTTGATTTACTTTCTGCACTTATATTTATCCTTACTTGATTAATCTCGTTGGAGAATTAAGGTTTTGGGACTAATTAATCATTAAATTGATAAAAAAAAAATAATAATATATTCCTGACTCTAGGCTATCTTTCATTATTTTCTAGGCAATTTCAGATTCTTTTGAAAATTTCACAGTTTATAAATTGTATCGAACCCTAATTAGTCTAAGTCAATCCAATGTATGTAGGCATGGTCAATGACCTAACTTGTTAATCATGATTGGTTTTTTTCCCACTAATTTCAGTAATGGCTAAATCTACTATTTTCTCCTTTTTATTTTCTCTGTTTCACTTGCTTTATTAATTTGCAACATTTTCAATCTTCAAGACACTGCAAAATTACAGTAAATAAGAGTTACCTCACTTTTTGTAAGTTTTTATTATGATTTATGAGACTTACCTATCATGTGCTTGAAGTTGATACAATTACATTTAAAATTCCAAATTTTTTATAAGGTGATTCTTTTTGTCAATTTTATTAAAAGATGGAAAATGTTGATGGATCAAGATTTTTTCCTTTCCGTGAAGATACTTTTAATTCTCTAATGCTTGTTCTATAAAATGACAATTATACTTTCAATTTAAAGCCCATATTTGTTATATATGAATTTGAAAAATAAAAATAAAAGAAGGAAAATAAATAAACTTGTCACGAGAATCTCTGGCCCTCATTGAAACTGAGGGTATGGATAATATTGTTAGACATGTATTTGAGAGGGAGATAACTATAACAATCCAAAACACAAGGAGGAGAAGGCGCAATATTGCGCAATATTTCTGAAGTCTTGTTTGACATAGGTAACTCTATCTACTTTTATACAGAAGAACAAGAAAAAGAGAAGTGATTTTTTTTTTAAAAGAAAAAGAGAAAAAAGAAAAAAGAGAAGAGAAGAGAAGTGATTTTGAGAAGCTATATAGTACCCCTATTTCTTCAGAACTCTCTTTCAAAACCTAAAAATTCTTCTAAAATATTTGCTAATCACCATTCAAAATAATTTTTCACTTAAAAACATAAAGCAACTTTTTTAAAACCAATACTAACTGACCTAACTATAGGAGAGAGAATGTAAAATATTTCAATAAATTTAATGGAATGAAGTTGGACTTCACATATTACGCAGATGGTTCGTTGAGACCAGGACTAAAACATGAATATGAAGTGCACATGATATATGTGAGAGTCTTGAAATGAAAAAAGCAGTACCCAGATAATTTATTAAGACTTACAAATATTCCAACAAATATAAAGATTTCCCGCGAATGTAACACTCGCTATCAAAGACTTTCTCGTACATTAACCATTAACAAATCAACACTAATTTTGCTGTTCAATATTGCCGGCTTAATTAATTTAAATTAATGCAGTCCATTGAAGACTATGTAGTTGAATATTTTTCCCATATAAACCACTCGCATGTACTCAACTTTTTCATTCAAATCAATAGTCTCGCAAGTAACATATTCATATTTGATCATCCATGGAGTTCTTTGTGATATTAATCGCTCTCGTAGCCATCTCTCTTACCCTTCTATTCTTCGCTTTCGCTAGCCGCTCCGGTGGTGGTGCCAACCTCCCACCGGGCAGCTACGGATGGCCTATCATGGGTGAAACCATCGAGTTCCTGTTTGGCAAGCCAGAAATTTTCGTGGGCGATAGGATGAGAAAATATTCTCCCGACATCTTCAAGACCAACATTCTTGGAGAGAAGACGGCTGTCATATGCGGTCCCAACGGCCACAAATTCCTCTTTACCAACGAACAGAAGCTCTTCACCGCGTTCCGTCCTCACCCCATGCAGATGCTCTTTCGCTCGTACAAGACAAAGGCACAAAAAGTCACCGCCCCAACGCATACGGACGAGAGCAAAGTGATCCGATCCCCGGGGTTTTTGAAGCCCGAGGCGTTGGTTCGCTACTTGGGGAAAATGGACTCAATGACACAGCAACAATTGCAAACCTATTGGGAAGGAAGAGACACGGTGAAGGCCTTTGATCTATGCAAGACCATAACGTTGACTCTTGCTTGTAGATTCTTTTTGGGCATTGACAATCCTGAGAGGATTGCTAGGCTTGTGAACCATTTCGATGATGTTACCTTGGGAATGCATTCTATCACCTTTAATTTCCCGGGAACTATATTTTACAGGGCTAATAAGGCGGCCACAGCGATTCGGAAGGAGCTGGTGGCTGTGATCAAGGAGAAGAAGGCTGCGATGGCTAAGGGGGCGCCTATGCAGGACATTCTATCGCATATGGTGGTTGCGAGTGATCCCACCGGGCAGTTCATGGCTGAGGCCGAGATTGCTGACAAGATGATGGGTCTGCTCACTGCTGGTTACAGCACTGTTGCCACTACCATGACGTTGTTCATGAAGTATGTTGGAGAGAGACCTGACATTTACAATAAGATCCTAGCAGGTAATTAAGTACCATATTGTTTTTTCCCTTTTTCGGGGTGTTTAGGGCTTTCACCCCGACTAATACAGGAACGACCCCACACAGATCGAGTAAGGTTAGGATTATGTTCCTGGTTGATCATGAAGCCAACAAATTATTTATACCTGGTAGGAATCTACCATGAGACGTAATGTTCGTGATGATTCATATGTTTGAAGTAGGAAACCAAAGTATTCTTATCAATTGTGCTTAATCTAATGGGGGTTTTCGTTTTGAAACAACAGAACAAAAGGAGATTGCAGCATCAAAGAAGGCAGGAGAGTTATTAGATTGGGAGGACATGAACAAAATGAAGTACTCATGGAACACAGTGTGTGAAGTGATGAGATTTAACCCTCCACTTCAAGGGACTTTTAGGGAGGCCTTGGTTGACTTCACCTATGCTGGTTACACTATTCCAAAGGGCTGGAAGGTATATATATATATATATATGCAACATATATATCAAATGAATTAAACTTGTTTCTATATAAAGATCAATATTCTAATGTATGAAGGGTTGAATTGATCAGGTGTATTGGACAGTGAGTACAACAAACATGGATCCAAAATATTTCAAAGATCCAGAAGTGTTTGATCCAACAAGGTATGAAGGTGGTGAGGGACGTGTTCCATACACATATATCCCATTTGGAGGAGGACCAAGAATGTGCCCTGGTAAAGAGTATGCAAGATTGGCAGTGCTAGCTTTTGTGCACAATGTGGTCACCAAATTTAAATGGGATTTATTAGTTCCCAATGAGAAGATCATAGGAGATATGATGCCTAGCCCAGAAAAAGGACTTCCCATTCGCCTTCACCAACACTAGAAGAATTTGCTTCTTTACCCCCAGTCTTACTTGGAGAGTTGTACTTTTCCAAAAGCTCACCTACCAATCTTCTTTATTTTATTTTATTTTACAACAATCTTTCCTTTGTGATATTTACAAAATAATATTAATATTACGAGCAATGTTGTTTGTACCTATTTCGCAATTTCGCAATGCATGCGGTGAATAAACTCACAATGTAAAGGGTATTCTCTAAATTTTTATATATTCCTTTCATAAAAGAAGTCTCAGCAAACTCCTGACTAAACATTATTTATTTTTATTTTTTGTCATTTGTAATATGTTCTGAACATGAAAAATGGTTCATTAAGAAATTGGATCAATCAGATCCCAAGATCTGATACTCAGTAATTCAATCAAATCTTTGGTCAGTGCACGTACTGGATGTTTCTACTTTTCCAAATCTTTATAGACAAAAAAGTTGCCAAAGTTGTATTGAAGTTGGACTTAAAACAGATGGTCAAGATCAAAATTTTGATGCCAAAGGAAAGAAGCAAAAACTTGGAAATTCCACCATTATACATGAACATTAAGAAAGTTTGATTGAAGTGAAAAATTACATTTTATATCACACACAAATGTATAGCCATATGCTTTATTAGACTGGAGATGAATATAATATAGGGTTAACTTTATTTTGCTTTTCCTTCCATCATATCCCTCATATTTGAGAATTTTCATTTACACCCCTTATTTTTTAAAATTCACATCATTTACACCCCCTCAATGTGTTAAATAGATGTGTTTGGAAACAAGGATATAACTTTTATCAATTTGATCTCTTTCATTTCTAAAAATACAAAAAATAAAATAAAATGATATTTAAACATAATTCTATAATTTAATTTAATATAAATTTATGAATAAACTAATGCTATTTTTTATGAGTTTAAATCAATTAAATTTATTATATGTAAAAATTATTCAATTACTTCACATATTCAATTTTCACATATCCATAATAAAAAGAATTGAATCTCATATATATATATATATATATATTTGAAAATTTTGAATCTCATATAAAAAAATTAATATGTGTATGGAAACTAGTTTATTCTTTTAATTTTTACAAACAATTTTTTTATTTTTTGAAAACTAATTTTTACAAACAAATATTTAATTTTTTTGGAAACTAAATTTGTGAATTTGTGAATAAAAATTAAATCCAAAAACTCCCAACCCCAACCCCAAATATTTAATTTTTACAAACACATATTTAATTTTTTTAAAAAAAAATTTTACAAATAAATATTTAATTTTTTTGGAAACTAATTTTTTGAATTAAATCCAAAAACCCAAACCCCAACCCCAACCCCTCCCACCATCACTGCCACCACCCATGGCCGACACCACCACCACCACCACCCACATCCCCACCATCATCATCACCATCACCAACTTCACACACACACACAGCGTTGTACAGACACGCACACATATATATACACACGTACACACATATATATATAACCCCCCCCCCCCCCGGCGATCCCCACCTCACCATCTACACACACACACACACACACATATATATATATATATATATATATATATAAATACACACATGGCTGGTGGTGGCATTGGCGTGGCGGCGGCGGCTATTTAAGGGGATGATTGATTTAGGGATTAAATTAATTTAAGGGGTGTTTGGTTTAAGAGTGTTTTAGACATTTCATACGATGAGGAGGTGTAAATGAAGATTCTCAAACATGGGGAGTGTGATTGAAGTAAAAGCAAACCTGAGGGGGTGTAAATGAAATTAACCCTAGAATATATACACTGGACTTTTACCCACAAAATTAAAATGGAAAAAATATACATCTTAAAAATATAACTTACAATAAAAGAGTAGTGATATTTACACCGAAGTCGTAGACAGATTTATTTAGCAGAAACTACATGTCAATCTAGCTGGCAATAAATCTTTCTTTGTGCTTTTATTCTCCTGGTCCTTTCGTTTTTGGCGCCTTTTTTCCCACATCTTATAGTCATTCATCTTCCCCAGCTGAAGCTATTAGTGCATGTGCGAGGCTTCACGAATGTTAGAATATTTGATTTAAAGTCAGCAACGGCCTTTTGTGGTATGAATATTATGTCATACTGCAAGACCAGTATCGACCATTTCTCTTTCGTTCGCGAGAGAGACTTCTATGCCAGCCTGGAATAACCTAATTTTAAGTAGGCCTCGCTTTTCGGAGTTGCTCCCAGCTCACACTATTATCTCAACTTCTTCAACAACAATCAATCTCCTCCTTGTTTTCTCTTTCTTTTCAAATAATTTTCAGATGAGTAAAGAAAGTTTCTAAAATCGAAGGTACGAGTTCAACTTCATCTACAATCATCTACAATCGTTTATTTTTAATTATATTTTCTAAATCACATTACCAATTAATTTAGGTTAAAACTTGAACGTTATATTCATTTTTAATTTACTCAAATATAAGAAATAATTCTTCTAATTGCTTAATTTTAAAAGTATTCAATTAATTGCCCAATTCTACTGTGTCAAATTAATTAAGAACTATCATAGAGGAGGTGGGGGAGATAACCGTGTGGGAGGGGAAAGAAACAGATTCAGTTAGAACAAACAAATGTTAATATAAGAAATGATAGTATACAAAATTCAATCACAACATTGGTTCTTAAATAGGATCGATATTTGTAGAGAATTAACAATTGCGATTGATTTATTTGAAAAAATTCATTGTATATATACGGAAAATATATGGTTCTTTAGAATATTGATATTGTTCTTTAGAAGACGGATTTTGGAGGAAAAAATCAAATAGAGTGAGCAAACTAATGAATATATACAAATGAATTCCCAATGGGTTAAAAAGTATCTTAGAAAAAGTTAGAGATCAACAAACTTGATTGAAACTCGTCTTAAGCCTAACGTATATGAAACCATCTCAGAACAATTTGAGATTAACCAACGAGATTAAAACACATCTTAAGCATGTATGTGAAAGAGAGACGTAATAGAAAATATTTAAAATATACTAGTCAGAGAAATTTTTAAATACATAGATCTTCCTAACGACTGGGTGTATAACTTTCGGTGCAAGTATCATTTTCAAGTGAGAGACTTTTCTTTAGATATAAGTATAGTACATTGAAACTTTATATTATGGTAAGTGGTCGTCTCTACTCTCCATTTTTCCCCGATAACCGAAGTGTTGAATTCTTGAAAAACAATAAGATAGTATGCAATGCCACTGCAAAATCATATATATATATATATATACACACCCATGCACATGTACATAGGTCATGCGTTTACAGATATTGGAATGGGATTATACATGGGAACACTTTATTTGAATATTCAAGAGTATGGATCATGTATATATGTTGAATTAGACTATGTATACATGGGAACACTTTATTTGAATATTCAAGAGTATGGATCATGTATATATGTTAAAATTGTATGCGAGGAGAATCCATCATATGTCCCATGCATTTTTTCATGCTTTACTAATATGTCCTTAATATTAGTTATAAAGTTTAGTTTTCTTTGACTTGGCAAGAAAATAAAGACACTCATAATTTGATACTATGTGTATGCCACATCTTAGTTGATGCATTAAAACATTGTTAGGTCAAATATATGTTTAAATCACCTGATCATGCCATATAGACTATATTAATCTTCCTAACACTTCACTGATTTGAATAATTCAAGTCAATCAGGACTATGAAGAGTACAATAAAGGCACCAAAGTTGTTTATCACACATCATTCTGAAATAGGATAAGCTGAGGGTTACTAAAATAATTTTTTAAGAATATATATGGTACAGCAAAAATGAATCAATCAAAATCTCATAATACTCTCATAGAACAAGTTGCTAATTAATTGCTTTTAATTTTTAGCCTTGGGCATGCAGAAGTTTTTATAAAAAGACCATTGTCGTTGAAAACACGTTCTCGTAACATTCCTATTAAAAAGAAATTAACATTCCATGCTTTTCAATTTTATCCTTGGGCCATGGTTTGACATTCCATGCTTAGGGCCTGTTTGAATTCATTTTGTTTTGGATTTTTTTGCTTTAATGCATTTTTTTTTAAGTAAATCAAGTTTGACGCGGTGCGTTTTGTTTTGCATAATAACGTGAAATCTTTTAGAAAAAAATAGAAACCCCAATTAGTTATTTTTTGTGTTCTTGCATGATTTGCTTCAATATTATAGCTAAAATATATTTTGGCTAAACTTAAAACAAAAAATAAATAAATAAAATTACGTTATCAAACATCATTTAATTTCATTTTAACTAAAAGTACACCCTATAACAAAAATGTCTGTTTTGTTTTGGCTAAAAACAAAACGTATACCAAACAGGTCCTTAGTTAATGGAATATATAATAATAATAATAAGAAAAAAAGGATCGAGGAGAAGATTTGTAAATGTATATATATGTATAGAGTTGATATACACTATTTATATATTCATTTAGTTGTATGATAATTTGTAATGGTTTCATTTAAAAGGTCTAACCCACAAGGACGATTTTCCTGTGACGTAGACCCCAAAGAGTTGCACCTAAATGATTTCATTTAGGCATGCATAAGTTTTTATCCTGAATTTGAGAAAAAAAATTCTCAATGTTTCAATCAAAATCCAAAAATAGATGTGGGAGGGAAGGATTGTCAATTGATCTTAGAAGATAGTTTTTTTTTTTTTTTTAGGTAAATGAATATGTATTAACAAACAAGCCAACTGGCAACAAACAACCCTAGAAAGGCGCGCCACCAGGAAACCTAGCAGCAACAACAGCTATAAACAAACATAGCGACAGAAACACAGCACATGCAAAGCCTCAAAGCTTCAAAACAAAGGTCAAACCGAACAAAAACACCAAACCATTACATGATCATCAAGCACTACATCATAACGGAGGTAGGAAGACTCCAATCAGCAGCAATCTGTCTATTCCCAGGAGTATCTTTAAACTTTATCTCCATCAGTTTAATACGAGAGCATTCTTCAACTCTTTTCCACACACTTCTCGGATTGGAAAGTTTCCCAGGAAAGACCTGTCATTCCTTTCTTTCCATAGGAAATAAATAGCAGCGGCAAAGCTTAATTTGAAAGCAGTGGCTTTAATAGAGGTGGTTTGAACATTCCATATATCAGAGATCCATTGGAATATAGAGAACAAATAGAGATTCCCTAGCAGAATTCTGCACCTATCTTGGCACCATTGCCACACTTGGGAGAAAAAGGAACAAGAGAAAAAGAGGTGTTGGTGGTCTTCTAGTTCATTGCCACATAGAAGGCAAGTGGTAGTGGTACAAGGCACACCAGGGTTGTCTTTAGAACTGAGCCTGTTGTGAACAGCTAACCATGCTATGAAAGCATGTCTTGGAATGTGGTGTTTAAACCAAATAGAGTGATGAGAGGTAGTAAGAGTAGTGGGAGGGGAAAGAGCCAAAAAGGTGCATCTAAAATTGAAAATTCCAGTAGAAGAAAGAGTCCAAACCACATCATCAGGACCTTCATGTAATAAGGGAAGATCAATGAAACATCCATAAGGGTTGAGCTCCACAAGTCTAGGATGAACCCTCCATTGATTTCGTCTGATCAAAGAAGCCACTTTTGCATTGTTATTCCAGCAAGAACCCAACCCACTGGTGTTGTTATGCATAGAAGTCAATGGCCCAGCTGGCAGCCACCAATCATGCCATAGGAATGTGTTTTTCCCATCACCAATCTGGTGTTTGATGAATTTCTTAGCTAATTCTCTGAGTTTGAGGACTCTTCGCCAATTCCAGGAGCAAAGGGGAGAGGGCTTAAGACACCAAAAACTGCAATTGCGAATAACATTAGCATGCATCCACGTACTCCACAGCGAATGATCATTATCTTTGAACATATTCCATATGTGCCTTAAAGTAGAGACCTTGTTAAGATTAGTGATGTTAGGAATGCCCAATCCACCACAATCTTTAGGCCTACAGATGTTAGACCATTTTACTTTAGCACCATGGGACTTCAAATCACACCCTGACCATAGAAACTTCCTGAGCATTGTATTAATGTTCTTGATTACCTGCAGAGGAAGAATAATATGGGAACTCCAAAAAATGTGAATACTTTGAAGAATCACTTTAATGAGGTGCAGCCTTCTAGCATAAGATAGAAATTTGGATGTCCAATTTGATATTCTTGAAGTAATTCTCTCCACAATGCTTTTATAGTCTCCAGTTTTGAGCTTAGAAGAAGATAATGGAAGGCCCAAATACTTGAAGGGGAAACTCCCTAAGACAAAACCGGAGTTGTTCAACATGGCATCATGATTGACTTGATCAAGACCAGCAAAGAAAATAATACTTTTAGATGGATTGGGAGTTAGACCAGACAACAATGAGAATATGTGCAGACTACCACACAATACATCAAGAGAATGGGTGTCCCCATGGCAAAAAACCATTAAGTCATCAGCAAAGCACAAGTGAGATAGCTTAGTCTTCTTATACCTCCAATGGTAGATGAATTGGTCATCATTCTCAATTGCTTTTTGGAAAAAGGATGATAGAACGTCCATTACAATGACAAAGAGAAAATGTGACAAGGGATCTCCTTGCCTCAATCCTTTAGCACCCTTAAAATACCCTTCTAGCTCACCATTTATGCAAACAGAAAATGTAGGGCTACATACACAAGCCCTAATCCAGTTGACAAAGACATTAGGAAAGTTCAAAACATGTAGAGCATCAATTAGGAACTCCCAACAAACTGAATTATAGGCCTTATGGATATCAATTTTGATTGTACACTTAGGAGTGGAAGAGTGGATATGATACCCATGAAGAAGTTCCTGAGCCAACAAAAACCCATCACCTAGTCTCCTATTCTTTATGAAAGCAGTTTGGGTGTTGTCAATGAAAAGATGGAGGATAGGTTGCAATTTCATAGCCAACAACTTAGAAATCACCTTGTAAATGGTGTTGCAGCAAGCTATTGGCCTGAAGTCATTGAGGGACGATGGGTTTGCATTTTTTGGCACCAGGGTCAAAGATGTAGAATTTATCTATTAAAGTAGGTGACCATTCACAAAAAATTCTTGAATAGCTAAAGTGACATCTTCCAACCACACTCCATGCTTTCTTAAAAAAGAAGGCATTATACCCATCCGGCCCAGGAGCTCTATTGTTATCAAGATTGAAAAAACAACTTTGGATTACCTCAACAGAAGGAATGGCAACAAGGTTATGGTAAACAGAACTAGGAATATGTTTTGAATAACACTCCAGCAAGGCCTCTCTACCAGGATAATGAAAAGAGGTCTGGCCAAGGATATTTTGAAAATGATTAGTAGCTTCATGTTTAATGACATCAATTAACTCAGTGATAGAGTCATCATCAGGTAACAAAGTACTTATCTTTTTCCTAGTGGACCTTGTATTAAAAGCCTTCATAAAGAACTTTGTATTCATGTCACCATCTTTAAGCCAATTTATTCTGGCTTTTTGTTTGAAGAACACCTCCTCAGCTCTGCTCATATCATTGAAGTTCTTAAGGAGCTGGCCTTCCTCTTTTCTGGCATAGAAATCATAAGGATTAGAGTCAAGCCAGATTTGACAGTCCTCCAGCTTGCTTCTGGCAATGAGGACTCTTTTGGAGATATCACTAAATTCCTTAGTGTTAAGCTGCTTCAGCTTAGATTTGAGATTCATCAACTTCATTGCCACCTGAAACATTATATTGCCATTGACAGTTTGATTCCACACATCAGAAACAGTGGATAAAAAATCTTCATGCTCAGCTAAGAAATTGAATAACTTGAAAGGATAATTCTTCTTTGGAGAAATGATGCCACACTTCACCACAATTGGAGAATGGTCAGAGATTCCCTGAGGCAAAAAAAACACAGTCAGATAATGGAAAAGATGCCAGCCATTTATCATTGACCATGGATTTGTCTAGCTTTCTAAAGACATTAAAAGAACCAGGGCACTTATTAGTCCAAGTGTGGAAAATGCCTGAGTATCTCAAATCAGTGATCTCAGCTTGGTGGATACATTTCCTGAAATCATGTATCCCACCATTCCAAGCACCAGAGCCCACATGACTTTCATCAGGATATGAAATAGTATTAAAATCTCCCAAAGAGATCCATGGGACTGTTTCACAAACAGAAGCTCTTTGTACAAGATCAGACCATAAACATTGTCTTTGTTTAGCAATATTGTAAGCATAAACAAAAGACATATGGAATGTTTTCTGAGTAGCAATTTACACCACATCAACATGAATGACTTGAGCACTATCATAGCACTTAGTGACTCTAAGAAGGTCAGTATTGAAGATAACCCATATCCTTCCAAGACAAGAGAAACCATAATTATGAAAGATGTCCCATGTGTGAGCTATAGCTCTATGAATTTGAGCAACATTCTCAATTTGGACTTTAGTTTCCATGATACCAAAAATTTGAAACTGGTGCTTCTGGATCAGCAACCTTATTTGTTGTTGTTTTGCAGGGGAATTAAGACCCCTGATGTTCCATCCTCCAACTAACATTAAGAGAGGGTTTTGGTGAGCACTCCAGTGAATCCCAAGATGGGATTGATCGTGGGTTCCCCCAACTTCTTCTTCTTGTTCTTTTTCTTCTTCTTGGCAATTGCAGGAACCCCATCAGAAGACACCTCAAGTGAAGTCTGAGAAGCAGCTTGGTCAGTAGAAGAAAAGCTTGCATCATTCTCCTCAGGAGGTTCAGTAAATGGGATTTTCAAACACACAGATGGAATAAGACAAGTTTCCTGCTCTACAAAAGGTGAACTTTGTGGAGAGCGAACCTGAAAATCATCAGGGTTAGTTTGAGCACCAACATCAACAGGAGCAACAATCAAAGGAGGTTCATGGTTGTTAGGGTTGGGGTCATCAAAGCCATTACTCATGGTAAGGTCAATATCATCATTAACATCCACCGAATCATTTGGAGCAGCACCGTTGACCTTACTACTACCACCACCAACATCAACCTGCTCATTGTGAGTCACATTTTTCCTATTACGGACTTCAATCCATGGTTCCTCTGTGGCTTCACTGGTTTTCCCACTAGGCTGGGGAACACTAGGTTGTGCAACAACAATATTTGATGTCGGGCATTTACTGTTCAGGTGGCCAAAACTATGGTAAGTGGCACACACCTGGGGTTTCCACTAGTACTCAATCTTAAGATCTACAGTCAAACCATTTCCCACAATGACTTGGAAAGAATCCTTGAAGGTTTTTAAAGCATCAACAACAATGCAAAGCCTAACATAACTTATCATTTTCCTAGTTTCAATAAGTTTATCAGGGAACAAGGGCTTCCCAATGACACTCCCAATGAAACTAAAGCCTTTCTCTGTCCAAAATTCAAGGGGGAGGTTGAAAATTTTAATCTAATGAGGTATTTAACGACATGTTTCCTTGGTGAAGACAAAGCCTTTGTGCCATTTCTGCAACACCATAGGCCTACCAACCACCATACAAGGACCATTATCAAGAACCACTGAGCATTCATGTTCATTACTAAAACGAAAAATGAAAAAACCTTTGTCATCAGCTAACACTTCTTGTAACCCTTTGTTACCCCATATTCTCATAACACTAGGTTGAACCATATAATAGGGTAATTTCTTCTGGATAAAATTCCCTACAAGACAAGTATTCCAGTGGCCGGCACCTTCCTCTGCTAGCTCCGGTGGTGGCGTAACTACAAAAGTTTTGGAGTTGCAGGGTTCATGCGCGTGAAAATTCAGGCACATTTTGCGTGTGTCAGTGCTAGGTAAGGTGGCTATGGCAGCCCAAGATGGTGAAGCTTGCATGTTGGTGTTAAGCTTTGCATTGGTAGAAGAAGGAAAAGTACAAGTAGGTGTTGTGCTTGTCATACCTTTGTCCATAGATCGAGGTAAAAGTGGGTCAGCAACAGCAAAGTTGGTGGAGTCAACAGGTTGTTTACCAGTGTTACCAGGGTTGGTGGGATGTGACTCAGCATCATCAGCTCTACCCTCACTCGTGCGTGGTGGGCGTGGCGCCATGATAAGCCCTTGACCCCTTCCTTGGTTCTTTCCTCCTCTGGTAGATCCTCGTCCCTGTCCCAAGGGTTGGTTCTTACGACCAGATTCATTGTCCACAATAAACCAGATGTTGGAACTTTTGGAGTGAAGACTTGATAGCAGAGATCTGCATCAACACACCATTGAGTTCCTCATTTGTTGCAGGAAATGCAAGGGCATTCCCAGATGCCAGCACCATTCCACCAGATGGGGAAGTGGATATTGACATGGCAGTACAAAAACAAAGGTGAAGGGTACGTTCAGAAAGTGTGAGTGGTGGTGTTTATTAGGCTGGTGGAGAAAGTTAGAGTGGTGGATGTGGTGGAGGTGTTTGAGGTTATAGAGAGCATTTTTGAGGATAACTATTATTAATTTCAACAACTGAAACTATCTTTGGCAGCATTTGATGTAAGCTTTAAAATCTAACTTCACTTTATTGGCTTAGAGTTGGATTAAGGTATTCCTAAAGATTGGGCATATTTTGGATTATTGGACTTAAATTTGTTAGATATTTTAGCCTTTTATATGGAGTGTCCAACCCTCAAACTATAATTTTATTCCAAAAGAGTCTAAAACACAGGTGAACAGTAGGATGCTATAGAGTCGGTACCACCATACGATTCTACAATTCTGCACGGACTTTACACAATTCTTCTATAATTTTATACGATTAAAGGCTTTAATATATGTAAACCAGTAATTTAAGTACGTAGTTGCCCAATTATATTGGGTTAGCCCATCGACCATGCTATATATATAGTTATATACCCTTGGTTCTACAACATTGTGGTGGTCTCTTAGGAAGAGCTACATAAATTATGTTTTTCTAAAAATCAGGATAAGACTATCTAACAAAGTCTTTCTCTGATTGTTTGTATAGTCTACATAAGTTATGCATTTATTTAAAATTATAATTTAATCAGATCAAATTTTACTAAAATTTTTAATAAGAACCACATCATTCTCCTTAACCATTGCTATACTAACAAGATAGGTTACGTTTGAATTAACCAATTTTAGTTCTCAGAAATGTGTTACACATGAAAAACCAGGAGAACTTTGTTATAGTTAATGTCACCCTCAACTGAAAGGACTACAAAAGTAACAACAACAAATATTAAATTACAATATGAAACTGTAATTTAATACAATAATTACATAAAATTCTTCTATTGTCCACTCTATTACATAACTTTTTAGGTTTTGCGTGACTTCGATTTAAAACTGGCTCTGAAATTTTAATTTCACCATATTTTTAAAAGAAATTTCACCATTGAAAACTCACTTAAATTTATTTATTTTCTGTTTATTTATTTATTTTATGTAACTCAAAAGACCATTGTTGTTGGAAACACCTTCCGTAACATTCCTATTAAAAAGAGTTTTAAGTCCCAAGTGATAGCATCATCTTAACAACATGAATGTCATGACATATAATGGATATATAGATGATACTATCTCATTGAAATCTCCAGAAGGGCTTATCCGATTCCACTAATTAGCATTAAATCTATATATATTAAATTCCAACCCCATTCCTTCCTTTGTACTTTCCTCCAAACATTCAACAGAATAAAAAGAAAATTAAACTACATCCCAATTCCCAAATGCAATGAACCAAGCCAAACTGACGGCAATATATGTGTATACACATATGTATGTATGTATGTATATATATATATATATATATATATATATATTACACTACAATATTACTGTTGTCGGCTGATGGGCTAAAAAGAGAATCAACGCCATACATGGTGTCCGGGTGGTGGACCTCCATACAACTATAGACTGCCCTTGTCCATTCACAGCCCTCTTTGACTTGTATCTCTCCATCACACGTGTACCTTTGTTTTATTCAGTCCCTTGTCACTGTCCTTGCAAAACATCAAAACAAATACCATACAATTTTTTTTATTACAATTACACCAACCATTTAAAAAATAAGAACTTAGCTTTATAATTATTCTCTCCTATCCAATTACAAATTAATATATAGATATGTAATAGTTAGTGGCATTACCATCAGACAATGGAGATTATTTAAAATGATGAAGAGAATTAAAAAATAAGGGATGTAATAATTAAAGGGATTAAGACATGATTAAGAAACCATCTTGTTGTCACGTAGAAAGAGGTGAAAGAAAATTATAAAGAAATGAAAATGAGAGGTTAATGGTGTGGTTGGGTGACAATATTGTTCAATTTCTTTCAGCTACACCTACTGCTTAATTTGGCGGTGTCCCCACTTGGCCCAACACTTTTCATAGCCAAATATCCGGCGGTTGCTTCAATAACTATTTATATATATATACATATATATATTACATGCTACATTAAAATAGAGAGATATATATATATATATATGTATTAATAATTGGACGTATTGTTGTTATGTAGTGTTTACTGCAGCAAGCGTCGGTGGTCTACGACGAAGTACCGAGGAAAGTGAGTGGGCGTAGTAGAGTAAAGATCGGCGACTACATTTGGGACGTGGACTTGTGGTGTGGTACTCATGGTTTAGAAAAAATATAAATAAATTAATACTCCTTGGTCTTAAATTATAGATTATTTTTGAGAATCCAACTTTGTACAGAAAATAAATTTTTTTTTTATTGTAATGTTAGTGAATGAAATATTAATTTTGTATATGATTTTATTATATTGATGTGATGGTTTATAGTGTATATGTTTTATAAGTTGAAGGTTAAATTGGTAAATTTATCAAATAAAATGCGATTTTTCAAAAATTAACATTTATTTTGGGACAAGAAAAAGAGAAAAGAGAAAAAATGAACACTTATTTTGGGACCGAGGAAGTAGTAAATTCATAATTGAGTGTACAAGCCGTTTGATAATTAGTAATGAAATTTTCAATTGTACCAAATCACCCTTACACATTTTAATCAAATCACCATAATTCATTACGTTATCCTAGCAGAATTACGTGAATTTGTTAAAAAATAATTATCTTACAATTACATCCTCATTATCACTACATACATTCGTTAGTCGATGAAGTAAAATTATCTCTCAACTTTATATATATATATATATATATGTTTAGGCAGGGCCGGCCATGACCTAAGGCGGGCACCTTGGGCCTCAGGGCGGAGGGGCATCAAAATAATTTTTTTTTTGTCTTTTTAGTAATAATAGGCCAAAAAATAAATAATTAGTTATGGCTCAGCAAAAAATAAATATTTAATCCACAAACACAATTGTAAATTCATAACCCAATTCAATAATACAAACTTAATAAAATCAGGCCCAAAATGAATTTAATTTTAGTATTTTAAGCTTAAAAATAATAATACTAAAATAAAATAAAATAAAAAATCTATCGAAGGCATACCTAGATTTCAGAAGTTTCTATTCTTGAGAGGAAAAGAAAAACAAACGGAAAAAACACATTTGTTTTAGACCAAGACTCATTTATATTTTCTTTTGATGTAAATAAGATCGTGTTTTTATAAAACGCCATTACTATTTAATTTTTTTATTTTTCATATTAAAATATTTTATATTTTTAAATTAAAAAATTTATTATGACTTTTTTTAATGGGGTCTTGTATTTACTCTCTTGCCTAGAACCTCAAATTTTTTTTGCAATCTCAGGATTGGCCCTATGTTTAGGTTCGACATCAATAAAAAAATCATCTTAGTACCTAACTTCATTTAGGAATCCTCTATTATCTGAAGAGAGCAATGTTTTTTCTTAAATCTTCGTCAGTAATCCAAAACCTTTTCCCTCAATCACATTTCATCTTTTTGTCTCCGCTAGAATCACCAACTCACAAATAAATCATCTATAAACTCAATCTTATTTTATTCCTCGCTAAATCTGTCACTACAAATGACTTGTTCTTTAATTTAAATATCATATCTCATTGAAAATATACTTCTCACTATTCTCAACTTTCTTTTCATTTCAATATACAGGCTTTTGTTAATCCGGATAGGTGGCTGGATAGAAGAGATCCTAAATCTTTTACTGTCCTAACTTCAAATCCTCACAATATAATTTAAACTTTTTCGTTCCTCATCATAAAAATAACATATTTTTCAAGATAACCTTAACTAGTTAAAAACTACCTCCAAGGTAGTAGATGAGACATTGCTCATATATATATATATAACTTTATAATCACTGTATCACAAAATCTTGGATGAATGGACCACAACTCAAGAATAGAGAAACCTCATTTGATCCTCACAAACATTTGTACTTTGCTTTAGCTATCACCATAGATAACAAAATCAATCAACAGTAAGATTTCTTCAATGTGCCTCATACTCTTTTTTGACCTACTTTGAAGGTATAGGACCCCCTTCAGACACTATCTGTATGTACAGATTCACAATTAATTTTTGGTACATATAATATCGAGCCTACCTTGTCATTTAATAAAGAGCACCTGTCATTTAGTTTTCAATCTGGTTGTACAATATATATGAAAGATATACATATTTATGGACTCTAGTTATGGTCTAGATTTCTCTTGTCTTCTTGATAGTACTAGAATAGAAGAAGAAAAAGCAATATATATATGTGTGTAATATGTATATAGCTCTAAGTGTCGGTACTATAACCGTACAATCACAACTCAAAGAAAAAGGGATAACAAATAAATCGAAGAAATGTGACCCGCCACATCTTTACAAGGCCCCATTTGGATTTTTCCCAGTTCAATCACTATATTAAGAGCATTAAATCTAGGGGATACAGGTGAGATCTAGCCCAAAAAAAATAAACAAGTAAAATTAAGACAATTTATTTCACATAGAATTAGTGAAAGGATGGAAATGGAGCTTTATTATATATTTGGTTAATATGTTATCACTGATTTGAGAATTATAGCATAATTTATTAATAGAGTCGCGATATGTAAATCTAATTTCATATTGTTAGGAAATGTGGCCTAATTTTTGAGTGACTATAAACATATGTTTAAAGGCCTCCATCAAGAATCATATGATATATTACGTATTGTCTGATTTATTATATTTTTAATAGATGTTGATATTATTATGCAGTGTCGATACTCATCTGATATTAATTTTTAAAATTAATATTATCTAAATTTTAAAATTATCTCGTTACATCTTTACAACTGCGATCCATGATAACAAAGTTTTGGCAAATTCAAACCATACATGTGTTGGTGAAACTTTTAACGAGGGCGGGCCTCCTGTTCAATGATATTAACTAAGGAAGTGACAAAGAGTACACTGTGAAAAAGTGGGGTGTGTTTGTTTGGAGTTTGAAGTCAAAAAAAGAAATGAATAATTACGATTATCTTCCTCATAAAATAGTTAAATAATATAAATCTTACCTATAGTTTCAAATATAATGCGGATACCCTATATGGTTCAGATCTAAGTAATGCTTATTTAACCTGTCAAAATTCGACACTTTTTCGACTAATGTCATGCTCAAAATTTACTTAAAACTTCTAATATTGAAAATTATATTTTCCTTATAAGTTATCATGGCAAGTAAAAGTACATTGAGTATAATCTATAAATCACGGACACTTCGTCTAGGGTTGTTGTACCCGTGTTAAATACACGTGTCCGTGTCCGACACGCGAAAAATATGTGTTTGACATGCCAAAAACGTGTCGTGAATTTTTTTAAAATTAAACACACGGTGGACACGCGGAGGATCAGTTGATTCCGTGAAAGATAGAGGATTTATGAAACCAGTAATTTGGTGTGTCATTTATGGAACTTCAACACCCCCAATTCAATATTTGGCTTTGAAGGTACTTGGATATTTGTGTTCCTCCTATGTGAAAGGAATTGAAGCACCTATTCAGTTATCCATTCTTTGAAAAGGAACAAGATAACACCACAAAGAGCCAGAAATTTGGTATTTATACATTCCAATCTTTGTCTTTTATCAACAAAATTTTCACAATGTAACGAGAGAAAGACTATGTTGGGGTTGTCCCACATCGGTAAGGCTGTTCAAACCAATTCCGGTTACGGTTCCGTCTACCAATTTTTTCGGTTCCTGAAAAACCGGAACCAGAACCAGAACTGAAAGGGAAACGAACCGAACTGAAAAATCGGTTCGGTTCCGGTTCCTTCTATTTTTTATTTTTTTTAAAAAAAGTCTCAATTTTATAAGATAATATAATTATAAACTAGAGTATTTGAATTGAAGCAAACCCAAAATCAAATATATAATTAGTGGAATAAAAAAAGTAGCTTGAATTTCTACTGTTATTGAAATTTTATTCTATTTTGTAGAGGTTTATTGATAGTCTTTTTGTTTAATAATAAATAAAAAATTAAAAAAAAAATCAGTTTTGGTTCCGGTTCGGTTCCGTGGGCCGGAACCGGAACAGAACCGAAATTTTAGGTTCTTGGAATTTTGGAACCGAAACCGAAACCGAACCAAACCGCCAGTTTCAGTTCTGTTCCTGAATACCCCTACACATCGGTTGTGGAAAGAACTAGTGGTCAGTATATAAGTGTGAAGGAAAATTCCATCCTTTGAGTTAGCTTTTGGGGTGAGAAAGACCCAAGACCATCCAAAACTGGTATCAGAGACAAGATTACTAACAAGTCTAGGCCTAGTAGTTGTCAGGAGAAACGAGTTGTCTCTGCTCCGACCCAAGGCCTGATGTGTGAGAGGGAGATTGTTGGGGTTGTCTCACGTCGGTTGTGGAAGGAACCGGTGGTCAGTATATAAGTGTGAAGGAAAATCTCACCCTTTGAGATAGCTTTTGGGATGAGATAAGCCCAAGACCACCCAACAGACTACTAATATGTGAGATGTTATGGGAGATGCATTTTATTCCTTTGATGATAGTGGAATGAAGAATTTTGAACATTTTAGATATTTTCTTTAACCTATTTATTTACTTTTGTTTGTAATTTTATTTGATTCTCATTGTTTAAATGATAAATAAAGTATTTGTGCAATATAATTCGTATATATTAAAAAAATTATGTTTTTATAAATGTGTCCAAAGCGTGTCGTGTCTTATTTGTTTAAAATTTGTCATGTCATCGTATCCGTTTGGTGTGTGTTCTTGTTCGTGCTTCAACCTTCAACATTAATTGAAGAGAACATGGTCATTTTTGAATTTATAGTGGATGTTTCTGTTATTTAGGCAATCTAAGTGGGAAGAAAATATAATGTTCAGAAATAAAAATAAAAAAAAAGGGTAAATTTGGTAGCACTTGGTAGTCGGTACAATAATAGAGTGTCGTAATTACATAATTAATGAGGCTACATGATGTTTGAGTTCAAACTAATAAACGACTAAAACATATAGAATAATAGACAATACTCCGGCATGTATTCTTCAACTTTTTCTTAATTGAACATAAATGTGCATGAAAGATTGAAATAACTTAGTATTAAAATCTGAGTATTAAAAATTCAACACAAATAGCTTGTTAAAGTTTCAACTAATTCTTGACTAAAACGAATAAAATCGACAATATCTTGGAATGTGTTTTAACTTTATATTGTATTAATTTTAACATGATATTTTGGTTCAAGTTAGTAATATTGAAGTTAGTAGTCATATATATAATGTTATATATACACACATTTTCATATATTAATGAACTTATAAGAGTATTCTTTGCCATGCAAGTTTTCCTTAATTTATATGGGATATGAAAGAATAACACGAGTTAGTATAAAGTTAGTCAGTTTCATACAACACATTGTATATTTGAACCAACACATGACTTAAACGAATTAAATAGTCAAGTGTGCTTCCAACTTTTTCTTAATTTAAACATCCATGTGAAAGATTGATAAAAATTATCATAAAAATTGGATTTTATACACACATTGGGTATTTGACTTTCTAGACTTGCTTCTATCACTTGATATGGACTATAGTGAAAAAAAAAAAGAATTTGCTGGTTGATAACGTTTATTTATAAAGTCTGAAAAGATTCAGTATTTATTTAGTTAAGTACATTTGATAAAAAATTTAAACATCACTTAAAATATTAAGTGTCACTTAAAATGAGGTAAAATTTTAAATAATGAGGTCACCACTTAATACCGAAATATGAAGATTAAAAATTTATAAAAAATTTAAAACATATAATTCTTTTAAGTATCACTTAAAATTTTCAGTACTTAAGATTCAGATCTTAATTTTCAATTTTATCAAACACCACCTTAATCTCTTAATTTTGAATGCAAATTTTGTGATCAGAAATGCTATCCAACTTCAAAGAGATTTCGTGATATTCTCACAAACAGACTTAAGTGAATATATAACCCACCAAATAACATATGATATAAGAGTCTGTCCAAAATATACAAATAAAAGAAATAAACTAAAAATATATATGATAGTTTTTTTGATAATTAAAAATTGCAGTAATGTAAAAAATTATATTCCATTAATTAATGAATGTCATAATAATAATTAAATAGTATTAAACCTTTGTATCTATTGTGTTGTGATAATTAATAAATTTTTAGGCTTGTACCACTGCTCTTTTGTAAATACATCAGGGATGAATCTTCTTTGAAAATGAATTTGTATAGGAGTCAACATAAATTGTAGGGGATTAGAAATTCAACCCCAATCAAGTTTAATCAACTGCGCTCATTAGGGTCCTGTTTGCTAGATTTGCACCATTTTAACCCTAGCAGAAAACAAACCAAGTGGATAAGTAGGAGAGAAGAAGGAGAGAAGATACTTGTTACAGAGAAAAACAAGGAAAAAATAATGTATTAAGGGCTCGTGTGTTTGAAATTTTCTTTTCCTACTCCTGTGATTGAATATGCAAGTACGAAAAAGATCAAATAAATTGAAGGGTTTTGATTTGGGGTGTGCAAGATAAAATATAACTACTATATAACTACTATTCCCTCAGTCCCATTCTAAGTTCCATTTTGGAAACTCAATTTATTAAAGAAAATAATTTTTGGTATTTTATATTACAGTGTAATGAGGTGAATTGCCAACTTTGTTCTTAGTGGGTCCAATGATGTTATAGTTTGTAAATTAGGCTTTTTATTATTTCAATGCAAAATGGGTAAAGTTACTAAATAGAGTACTTTGACTTTTCAAAGTGGACACATATAGGGGGCAAAAAAAAGAGGAAAATGGACACTTATAATGAAATAGAGGGAGTATAGTTTTATGAAAAAACAAATAATCATTATTTATATCCTCTTCAATCAGAAGCTATAAAAATGTCTGAAAACAATTGGGCATACTTGGTTTGCATTTATGAAAACAATTTTCTGAATTCGAAAAATCAAAAAATTGTACAAAAAGTCTATTTGGTTCAGTTTGCTTAAAACATTTTCCAAAAACTCAGTAATAAAAATGTTTGTTTTCCGAAAACTCAATTTTATTGCTTTGATAAAACTGTTTTATGTTTTCAGAATCTCGAGAGTAATTTCAGAGATATATACCAAACAGGCTTATGCTACTCATTTTAACCCAACTCCTCATGGAAGTCTTTTTGAATCTTATAATATGTTGAGACTGACATTATATATCAAAGTTGTCTTGTTAGGATCTGGTTGGTTTGAATCTGTGAAAACTGTTCTCGAGAATTTTGATAACAGAAAATAATTTGTTGAGAACGATAAAAATGAGTTCTCTGAAAACAGTCATTTTTATAACAGAGTTTTCATAAAACTGAACCAAACACACTTTTTTACAATTGTTTGATTTTCAGTTTTTAGAAAACAGAAATTAGTTTTCGAAAATACAAAACCAAGCAGCCCCACCTTTTTGTGTTTTGTGATGTCTGATATTTATTGGATAAAGAAATTGTGATGTGCTGATATATGCATGTGTGTCTTCAATTAGTATGAGACATTTTGAGGAAAGTCTAAAAATAAATTGGTGCGAGTTAGACCTGAAACGAATAATATTATTAAGGTGATGTTACGATTCAAACCATTTATACTTACTTTTTCATTCAAATTCGACGTGGAAAAAGAAAATTACAAAAAACAACGTCCAAATATAGTCTCTTTGTTGACAAAAAATAAATTCATCCACACCAACGTTGTACTTCTATGTTGAGATTAACCTGAAAATTTTAATACCAAAAAATATAATAATCATATAATTATAGTAAATAAATATTTTCCCACATTGATAAATATAAAATTGTTTTTTTCTCTCTCTCTCTCCATATAAATTTTACATATATGTGCATCAAAAATTTGTGCAAAAGTAAATTTCATCCAATTTAATCAAAATTGTCTTATAAAAAAGGAAAGAAGTAAAAGTTGACCATGTATAAAATACATAAATAAATAAACAAAGCTTAAAATTTGGTATTACCAAAAACTCGCACAACTGATTACTCGGCCACGAAGGAATGTTCTTGGCTACATACACTAAATAAATAAATAAATAAGAATAATAGAAAAAAAAAAATAAAAAAAAAAAAACACCCACGAATGTATAGAATTCATAACCGTACGTACCCTCCCCTTCACAATTCCCACTATATAACCCCTTCCACTCCTCTCCCTTTCTCTTCATCAACCCCCTCTTCTCTCAATCGCTCTCACATTCATATATATATATATATATATATATATATCACTTTCTATTCCAGTCACTCACAATCAAATTCACATCAAGTCATCACCAATTCAACTCTACCACCAAAAATGGCCGCGATTTCAACACTCTCTATGCTTGATTCCGACTTGGACGTTGACAAGCTCACCTATGAGATTTTCTCCATCCTCGAAAACAAATTCCTCTTCGGCTATGATTCTCCCAATTTCTCTCCAACTGAGAAACCCACATCAATTCCGGTTAATCAATTCAAATCCGCGAAACCCATAGCCGGAAAAGTCAGAATTCTCTCCATTGACGGCGGCGCCGCCACCGACGGCCTCCTTGCCGCCAAATCCCTGGCCCACCTCGAAGCCTCCCTTCGCCGGAAATCCGGAAACCCAAACGCCCGCATTGCCGATTTCTTCGACGTCGTTGCCGGCTCCGGCGCCGGCGGCGTCCTCGCCGCCCTCCTCTTCACAAAGGGTAGTGATGGGAATCCGATGTTCAACGCCGAGGAGGCGGTGAAATTCGTTGCTGGTAACGGCCGGAAGATTCTTCGGCCGGCGCCAGCGGGGTTGCTCCATCGGATTTTCCCGCGGTCGAAGGCGGCGAAGGCGTTGAAGACGGTGTTCGGCGATGCCACGTTGAAGAACACGTTGAAGGCGGTTCTGATCCCCTGCTACGATGTCACGACGCGATCGCCGTTCGTGTTTTCCCGCGCTGACGCGTTGGAAATGGACGGGTACGATTTCAAGATGAGCGATGTATGTTTGGCCACGGCGGCTCATTCGACGGTGGAGATGAGATCGGTTGATGAGAGAACGAGGATCGTGGCCGTCGGTGGTGGGGTCGCCATGAATAATCCGACGGCTGCGGCTATCACGCACGTGCTCAATAACAAACAGGAGTTTCCGTTTTGTAACGGCGTTGAGGATCTGTTGGTTGTGTCTTTGGGTAATGGGGAGTCAGATTCCGGTGCCGGAGATCTGACGTCTTCGCCGGCGGGGTTCCTTAAGATCGCCGGAGATGGAGCTTCCGACATTGTACGTTTTATATCTACAACATTGAATGAGAATTTTGTCGGCTGAATAATCTGATTTAAAATTCCCAATATACCCTTTGTGTCCTTTACTACACCAGTGGTGGTTGTTCTTTAATTAATTTATTCATTATAGCAGATACAATTATTGGTCTGTGTTTGTATTTATATGCATATACAATTATTTACTTAAAAGTGGTGGTTGGTAAGCTAAATATTGTTTTTGTCTAATGCAGGTTGATCAAGCAGTTTCAATGGCATTTGGTGATTGCATGAAGAGTAACTATGTTCGTATTCAGGTAATTCGATTTTTTGTGTTAAATTAATCAAATTCAAATATATTTTTTCTGTCAAAATAAAGGTCTTCTTGGTAATCATATATGAAAACAGGAGAATCTGACAAAACGAGTTATCTGAAAACACGAGATCTTTAGAAATCTTTTCTCGAAATACAGATTAAGCAGACCTTAATTTATATTTAAAATGTATAACATACTGATTAATACGAGTTTTTTGAACAATGTTACAGGCAAATGGTATTGTAGGCAAAAGGTTGGAGAAAATGGGAAAGCAAAGCAACAAGGGAGACATGTTGAGCATTGCAGAGGAAATGTTAGGTCAGAAAAATGTGGAGTCTGTACTATTTAAAGGGAAGAAGTTGGTGGAGAGCACAAACTTGGAGAAGTTGGAGATGTTTGCCGGAGAACTGATTAAGGAGCGAGAGAGGAGAAAAACTAGCATCTTACCGACGGTGGTTCTGAAAAAGGCGGCAACTTCGCCGAGAACATCTTCGGCCACAACTCTATCGACTATATCATCGTCGTCCTGATTAGTTAAAAACGAACGATATTTAGATGAGTTGAACGTCAGGCAAGTTTGCTGCCACTCGAGATGAATTAGGATATCCGAGTTTGTGCTGTGGCTTAAGAGAATCGATAGAGATATATTCTTCAATATGTTTTTTTTTCTTTCTTTCTTTCTTTTACACTCTTTTGTTGGATGAGTTTGATGTATATTTATGAAATAGTTTGATTTTGTATATAGATTTAACCAAGTGTTTGTTTAGTATTATGAGAGTTGATTATAAGAGAGCTTGTTTGGTTGTTCAAATTCTCTTGATTGGTCACACTTTTGATCCTCAAAATTATCGTTTGGTTTGCTTTTTACCTCTATGTCACAGTAAAACTTGTGGGAAGATTATTTTCACCAGACAGCTAATACTTCTAAGAAAATTACTTTTACTAGACAAATTCGAGATGTAAGATTGTAAACTTGTATTCATGTGGAATAGGCACATACCAATTGCTTAAAAAGTCAATGATTGAATTATGTATGGCAATTTGTATAGCGATGCGATGCCAGAGTTCCGCCCATTTATTTAAGAATTTGGGAAAGTCTTTTATTTCTTAAGATTGGGTTTGATAAAAGAAATTCAACTCGTTAAGGGTTATGGAGCGGGTACGGATTTTGTCAAATACCCGCCCCGCCCCGTTTATATTAAGTTTATTCTATTTTTTACATGTTATATGTATAATAATTTTTATGAATCCTAAATATTTTATTAGTTATTATTCATTCTTTTTTCATGAGAATCGATATCTAAGACCAAAAAAATACGAGTAGCCAACTATATACAAAGAAAAAAAGAATTCGATTGTTGAATGAGTTGAAAGAAATTCATATGTTAATTTTTTATTTTTATTTTTTGTCAATTTCTTTATCTAAGATGAAGATGAGAATTAAATTTTAATGGGGCGAGTATGGTTTATGAAAAGGTAACCCGTAAAAAATCCATGAAGAAAATGATATTTTAAAAAATTAAACAGGGCGGGGATGGATATAGGCGAACAAACCCGCCCCATTGCCATCCCCAGATTGAATAAATATCTTGTTAAAAAAATAAAGAAAAATATGCGAGTAACGATCTCTTATTCATAGGTGAATGCACATAATAATATCACTAATCGAGCTCAATTAATCAATCTTCCCCTTTTGCTCATATAATCTGAGCTACACTTATTGCCAATATAGCTTAAATAAGTCTTTTATTTTTTTCATATTATTTAAATTAATATCATGACATACGCCAATGGAGTTATAGTATGGAACATGGGCAGTTGCTGTTGTATTGATTTTAGTTAAGACGAGCTAACAACATAATGACAGTTTCAGTTTTAAAAGTAAGTATCAAAGCATTTTATGAAAAGGTAACGAACTATTTCTTGGCTCGTTGATGGCTTTATTTTGAACCCGATAATACGTCAAATTATTCCAGAAACCATGAGGCATTGTCCATTGATAATACAGTCGTGCACTTCGATTTCTACCCTAAAATACCAAATCCAAATGATACAGAAGTTACTGGTTGTATCAAAATTGACTGCTTCTTTGGTCCCTATCTGATATTTTGTACATCATTCATGCTTGTACGAGAAGGGTTTCAAGTAAAGCAAGTCCTAGAACCTAGTACACAAATTTGATCCACATAACCGCCTAAATCATAGGGCGTGAATCAAAGTTAACTACCCTAGCACTAGGTGTGGGATGGCCCTACCGAACATTGCTTCAATTTAATTTAGTTAATTTGGGACCATTACCTTTATTCACATGCCATGATTGGAACTACATCATAGATTAAGATAGCTCAATTTATTTATTTATTCCACTTTAACTTTAGGTTGAAATTTTTATCTTCATCATCCTACAATATATACACTTTTTTAGTCATACCAAAACTCTTCATTTCCTTGGATCAGAAGTTTCACACTTCTTATAATTGGGATTTTGAAATTTATCCCAAGAAAAGAAATTGCAAATACTATGTAAAATCCTGTTCCAATATTTTGTACAATATTATTTATTTTGAGTCCAACTAGTACAGTTTTGCTTTTGGCTCACTCTCAAAAATCCTCACATTTTATCTTCATCATCCCACAATGTATACATTTTTTTAGTCATACCAAAACTCTTCATTTCCTTGGATTAGAAGTTTCACACTTCATATAATTGGGATTTGAAATTAATTCCAAGGAAAGAAATTGCAAATACTATATAACACCATGTTCCAATATTTGTTGCAATATTATCCGTTTTGAGCTCAACTCACACGGTTTTGCTCTTGGCTCACTCTCAAAAATCTTCATACCAATTGGAGAGACACATGTACATATAAACACATCACCAGAGATATATCCGGATAATATGGGACGTCGCATACTATCAAATAATTGTTAAGGTCCTTAAAATAGTTCACTAGAACACTACTTGGAATAATTGTTAAAGCCCTTAAAATAGTTCGTAGAACACTACTTGGGTCATACTACATGAGAACGGACGAAATTTGTCCTCCCCACTGAGGTGATTCAATACAATTTGAACAAATAACCAATTTTTTTAAAAGAAAGATAGATGGATATAAAATTCATAAAAACAAAAATTAGTATGAATTCATTTTTAAATTAATTTTTGTCACATGTATAAATTATATTTGACCACAAGGACAGGTCCCAAGTAGTATTGTTTATTTGAGTATATTTTTTGCCCAAGATGGACATACCTGGTCCTTGTCAATTACAAACTATTGTGTGCCTATGTAATTATGGATTATGGTCTTACTTGGAGTAAGATTAGGACAAAGATTAGCACCAACAAACGTCTTTTAAGTGTAGTTCAAAAACCTACCAACTATTCCCCTTTTGCAATTTTTTGTGGAGATTCAAAATGTCTGTGAGGTTAATCTTCATGCAACATGAGGTTGCTCCATTATGATTTAAAAGTTACACGTTCAAAATTAAAATAATAATAATAATAAATAAATAAATAAAATAAAAACTCTTCAGCTAAAGGTAATAAGATTTCATACATCTATCAGACTATCACTATGATGCAAATGCTCAGAGTTCACGAGATCAAAAACCGAAAACAGTATCTTCTTATAAAAGTAAGGGTAATTTTAATATAAAAAAATCCTGTAGTTTTATGATTTAATCCAAAAAACCCCTATAGTTATAAAAACTTCTTTGATTTGCATTCCAATTACAATTATCCCCGCTCCATAAAAAACTCCAATTTACCAGTACTGGAAAGGTGAAAAGACTTAAATACCCATCAGCTTAACTTAAGTGAATATATCTTGAGGATAATTTTTATAAAAACCCTTGCAGTTTCATGATTTAATCAAAATATATATTTCCAAAAAATATATATATTTCGGAAATAATATTTCAGAAATATATATGTATATATTTCGTAAAAAATATATATATTTTTTCCGAAATATATATTTCCTTGAAATACATATTATATTTTGAAAAAATAGATACATTTTGGAATAAAATACATATTTTGAATATATATATATTTCTCAGAATAAGGTATTTTTTCTCCAAAATATATATATATTTCAAAAAAAATACATATTCGGAAATATTTATATTTATGAAATATATATACTTTTTCCAAAATATAAATATATTTTTCCGAAATATATATATATTTTTCCGAAATATATATATATTTTTCCGAAATATATATATATTTTTCTGAAACATATATATTTTTTACAAAATATATATATATATTTGATTAAATCATGAAACTGCAGGGGGTTTTATGAAAATTACTCTTGAAATATATCAACTTAAATTGATGGGCATTTAAGTCTTTTCACCTTTCCGGTACCGATAAATTGAAGCTTTTTTTCGAGGCGGGGGTAATTATAACCGGAATTCAAATCAAATGGATTTTTGGAACTATAGAGGGTTTATTAATTAAATCATGAAATTACAAGGGATTTTATGAAAATTACCCTAAAAGTAATGTTGTATACATCTGAAACTAGGGCTGCAAATGAACCGAGCCGAGCCGAGCTTTAGAATGTTCAAGCTCGGTTCATTTACTAAACGAGCCTAGAAAATGTGTTCAAGCTCGGCTCATTTGCTTAACGAACGAGCCCGAGCCGAACGCCAGATTTAACGAGCCGAGCCCGAGCTTGTTCACGAACGACTCGTTTCAGTGCAACATATATTAATCTCCATAATAGTTGTTTGGATTGAGTTGTTGCATGTTTGTTTTAACATATTTTCACTAGTATAATTTTTTATGAATGAATTTTATGTTATGACCGCCTAATTTCTATAATTTTTTCACAATAATCTTCATAATTTGTTCAATTTGAACACTTTCTTTTGTCAAATATGATATAATTTTACTATTTAACTTAGACGAGCCTGTTCACGAGCTTGGCGAGCCGAGCTTAGTAATGTTCAAGCTCGGCTCGTTTACTAAACGAGCCTAAAAATTGTGCTCAGGCTCGGTTCGTTTACTAAACGAACGAGCACAAGTCGAGCTCTTAACGAGCCGAACCCGAGCCTGCTCACGAACGGCTCGGTTCATTTGCAGCCCTTTCTGAAACTACGAGAGTTTCCTACATTTGATGATCCTCATTCAAAATGTTTCTCAATTCATATCCAATCTCTTTATCTGTTTTTTGTTTTTGTTTTTGTTTTTGTTTTTGTTTTTTAAAAGAAAATAAAATAGAATAAAGATGGGACACAAAAAAGTGGTAGAAGATGTCTAAAAATGTCATAGTATAATAGAAAGTCCCCACAAAATTTAAACAAAAACCAACACAATCATCATCCATTCGCACTTTCTCTTCCTTTTGTTTTGTCCCCAACTTTTCGTTTTTTTATTTAAACCAGGCTCTTTCTATTTGAAATTGATGGCGGGTATAACCACTCGAGTAGAGGCGTGATCCGAGGTGTTGATGCTCTTCTTTTGGTCCCTTGCCTCCATATTTTGAGTCTTGTTTCATTTTGAAGTAATCTTCAATTTTCTTCCAATCAACTTTTCACTTTTACAAAACACTTTTTCTATTTTATTTTTACTTTTTCCGTTACTCTTGGACGTTAAAGCAAACACACAACTATACCCATATCCCTTCATGAGATTTAACTCTCAACGTCTCCTTCGGAAAGGAGATACTATCTAGAGAGCTCTGGTTCCAAATCGAATCCGAATGAAAAAGGTGATTGTGTATGAATGGGTTTGATATTAGCATCAAGTTATAATTTAAACTTGCAGATCGAACCGCAAAGCATATCACCCACTATAATTAGTATCAGAACTAGACTCTGGTACCACTCGAAATGAATCTGGGTACAGGTTGGATATGCAGGGTGATCAAATGGCAACGAGTGTGTTGCACATTCAAGTTGAAGTGAATATTATAGAGCTGGAAAAGTAATTGGTATAAATGTGTTGAATGTTAGTATATCTAACAGTTTAAAATTTTTGGATCCAACCACTAAGCATGCATCCTACTCCTACTCGTGTAATCCGACCGGTTACACTATTCATGCTTAGGGATGGCTAAAAAACCCGCCCCGCTCCGAACCCACCCCGTTTATCCACTCCGCCCCGTCCCACCCAGTTTAGCTAACCAGGGCGGGTATGGGACGAAAAACAATTCCCCGATTATAATCGGGGCGGGTATGGGGCACCCCCGCCCCACCCCGAACCCGCCCCGATTAGCTATATATATTTATCTATATATGTGAATAAACATGTATTGACGGGATGTTTATTATGCTTTTGAAATCTTTGATTTTGATTTCATATAGATTTATTGTTTGATTTTGATTTCATATAGATTTATTCTAGAAAAAAATTCTAGAATAATAATATTATTTTATATTATTAAAAAATATATTTTTAATAAAAATAATACGTAATCGGGGCGGGGCGGGGAGTTGCCGGGGACGGGGCGGAGCGGGAAAAAAAATTAATCGAAAACGGGGCGGGGACGGGGCGGGAAAAAATAATCGGGTTTGGGGACGGGGCGGGTGATACCCGCCCCACCCCGCCCCATTGCCATCCCTATTCATGCTAGAGATTTGGTTGGAGTACTCGTGTAATTCTATGTGCTGAATTAGATGAATTCTATTCTATCACTAAATACAAGTGGTAATACAAAACAATAAATTAGTGTGCACCATCTTTCCATTGCACTCCATAATTTGATCAAATTGCATTGTTTAGTGAATTTATAAGTTAAAACCTATGTATATTGGACTCACCTCCTTTTTCTCTGTTCACATAGTAACTTAGGTGTAATGGGTGGATGTTTACCCAAAAACTTAAGTTATGGGTGAGGCAAACATCCACCCATTTATAAAACCATTTATTTTTTTATTCTGATCCGATGTGAGACACCTCTAACATTCTCCTCTATCCAAACCAGCGCAACGCCCTCGTTGCAGTCGTACCACCCTGTCTGCCCGACCTAGACCCGGACTCAACCCAGGTAGCGGCACCCTGCGGGTGCTTGGCGTGGCACCGAATCAAGGATTTAGTCTGGCTCTGATACCTATTGTAAGCCTGTAACGGTCAGATGCTTCGTGGTTCAACCCAAAAGCCCCATTACACCAGGGGTGAAAAAAAGTGAGTTATCCATCCAAACAACTCTGAAGAGAATACAAGCCCATGTAGCCAGAATATGCATCATTGCACTATCGTTGGCCCAATTAATATTTAGGTGGATTTGGATGATCAGCCTACTGCGCTGTAGTCTATCAGTCCCCACAAGACCTAATTTGTTATATTACCCTTTCTCATCTGCCCAAAAGAATCAATGTATACATTTTACTTGCATGAAATATAGGTACGCTGCTGCTCATCACCTTGAGTATGCAGACAATCCAACACCCCAACTCAAGATGAACTAAAGAGTAGTCAAATGGTATTTTACCCAAAGATGACCAGTACCAGAATCCCAAGTTTTCACTCGAAAGCTATCAGGGGCAAAATTACGCCAACGGATTTCAATCTGGTGCATAGAAAAGAATTACACTATGCCCATACTACAACGGTGCCATCATAAAGAGGGAAAATGTAAGGAGTGTTTGGTACGTAAGGCAGGACAGCAAGTGTGTAGGAAATATTCAAGTAGTCAACAAAAAGCCATAAGTTCATCAACAGTCTTGAACACATGAAAATGACCGCATTGTTAACCTAGTGTCCCAAGGACTATAAAATGATCGGATCAAAGAAGTTCCATTCAGAGCATCTATGAAATTCGGGGTGCCTGGGGTTGAGAAAGGACAGCTGACTGGGAGTCATTCAAGTATTCAACAACCATAAGTTACCTTTCCATCTCAACTTCAAAACCCTATATGGTCTCTTATTTTTCTTCCTCATCATTAATGGGAACTATAACTTGATGCAGAACCAAAAGAAAGAAATAGAAGAGAGAGAGGGAGAGAGAAGAAATAGAAGAAAGAGAGATAGAGAGATAGAGAAGAGATGAAGTTTGGGGTGAGAAGGGCAAGAACAAGAAGAAGAGAAACCACTGAGAGACGATATAATCAATATTCTTAAAAAACTAATGATATATGTTACATGAAAGCCTTTTATAAGCAACTCAAACCCTAAATAAAAATAATAATCAATATAATTAAATACTAAAATCAAAAGTACTAAACTAACCCTAAAATAATAAAATATCTCTAAATCCCTAAGTCGTCTCTCTTTCCCACGTCTCCAATAATAAAGGTGGGTCATGTGGGCTTCAAGCTTACGGGCCTTGCCCGATTCTCCATCATTCTCTCTCGGTTGAGAAAAACTCTCATCCGAAGAGTAAAAGCATAAGTATAGCCGGAAATAACAAGAGTCAACAACACCGCAACTTCTACCGTTTGGGCTCCATATGATATTTGAGACTCGGTAACTTTCCCAACGGACAAGAAACTTCACAATATTTCCATAATGAGAAACACAACTTTGATAACCAAGGGAAGCCTCGATGCAATCCTTATTATTTGACTGGAGATATGGAAGAAGTAATGCTCGAGCTAAGGAAAATACAACTTCATATGTAGGATCACGTGCCAATAAAATAGGAGGCTCAAAAGTGCCTTCGTTATATAACATATACTCCACATCAAAAATTGAATTAGTACTAATATCTAATGACCAGTCAAAGAAATATGCATTAGGTCCCAATTTATTGATGATGTGGAAAATTCTAAAAAATTTAACATGCTCAATTTTGAAAGAATTTTTAAAATAAGGCTGAGATCATGCATAAGTCATAACATAATTTCCTTCAATTAATTTATGATTCCTAGATTGAGCAAGTGAAACAAGTTTATAATTTTCCTTACTTAAAACAATTTATTGTCATATATCAGCATGAAACTCATGGACAAACTCAACAAAGGAATCCAGAAACTCAATCGAATACTTTTATGGAGGTGCAGAAATATGGTCAATGAACTGATATGAAAACGGATGATAAATAATCTTAAGAGGATAACTATTCGTACACTGATTGTTCACTTTATCATAAACATACTCCATGATCGGCAATAACAAGTCCCATACATTAAGCCGATATACCATAAGACACTCGAGTAAACTTTTTAGACTATGATTGATGGCATCGATTTGTCTATTAATGTGATGAGGAAATGGTGGGAAAATGTTCAAATTGCTTCCTAAAGATGTCCAAAGTATCTTCCAAAAATTACCATGGTACTTGACATCTCTATTAGACACAATGGAGTGGAATGGCTCGTGTTCTTGAATAATTCTTTTTGTGCAAGCTCATCATTAGTTTGACCATGTTCCTTAGAATATGGAAGGCTATGTGTGACATCAGACAAATGTAATCCTACGACTAAGTTAACGGTGTTTTGCACAAGAGTTTTGTGTGAAAGTGTAGCCTAACATTCTTTAATAGTCATATTTTCATTTCCAGTTACTTCTTTTGTCTTGCTATCATTGGCTTATAGTGTTGGCAAAGTCCTTCCTGTTCCTGGTCGCTTAATAGGGTTTAGTATGATATTTTTACCACCATATTTGAAAGCACAAGTGTTATCTTGGCTATTATGGGTAGCACCTACGCCATAGATCCAACGGCGACCAAGTATCACGTGGGCTATAGTCAATGGTAAAACATCACACCAAATGTTATTCGAATAATCTCCCATTTGGATAGGAACTAAACACCTTTCTGTGACGGATAGGAAAGTTTCATCAATCCAAGTTATCCTATATGATTGTGGGTGAGGTTTATGTTCTAGGTTCAGTCTGGAAATACATGATTTGGACACTGCATTTATTGAACTTTCACCATTTATAATTATTTTACACACTCTTTTTCCCAATCTAAACCATGTACGAAATATTTCACAGTTTGCCCAATTTTCTTCTTTCATTAGGATAGATGAGGATGCACATCACGTTCTTATTGAATATCTCATTTTCCCTATAATCTTCACTACGGTCAGAAAATAATCTATTATCATATTGGTCATACTCATGTGGATATTGACATTTAGAAACTTGATATGGTTTTACAACTAAAAGTCTTCTATTATGATATTTGATTTGCCCTTCTCTAGAGTTAGAATCCCTTTGCAGAAAGGTTTGGGAATACGGTGGTCCACGGAGAAGACCACGACACTGGTCGATTGGAAAATCATGGTAAGCATTAAAACTTGTCATAGGATTTCGGAAAACTGACATGGTCGAGGAAAATGCCAACATAGAACTCAAATTGAATTAAGTAAATAAAACATAAACTAGAACAATGCACAATTAGGAATTCCAAATTAATGAAATCAAATCTTTTTTTTTTCCCAGCTATATATATATATAATTTGGAATTTTTTTTTCTTTTTTTTCAAAATATGTTTTTTTTGTTTTTTTTTTTTTGAAAAGTTAAAAATTAAAATAATGTAAAGATGTTCAATTAGGACCCTTTGTAATTTCTAAGCCAATCAAATAGATAAAGTATTAAGATCAATTCTCAATTGGAGTACATGTACCTTTCTCAAGGCCGATCTACCTCCTTGGTTACTTTTAGTGTTGTCCTTGGCTACACATAATCTGAAGCTGAAGCAACTTCTTGCGAATTGGGCTCGATTGGTGCTGCAATTTTGAGTACTGCTGCTTGCTTAAATATATGGGTCTTGAGCTGGGTCAAATGAAGTTGGCCCAGAATATGAGTTGTTTGGGCCTCAATGGGAAGACAGTGCTGAAATATTCGGATGCAGTAACGTATCTGTAAAAAGCTGTCTTCCGATGATGATGAAATTTCCAGTGAAGGAGAATGTCACAGCAACAGTGCTTGAAGGCTCCGATAGTCAACGGGAATACACTGTTATAGCAGACTTTGATGATGTTGTTATAGCAGATTTTGAGGAAGTTGTTTGCTGCATAGCACGACTACAATTTCGGCCTCTTGAATTGGAGAATTGGACTAGAGCATAACAGAATTGAATTGGAGGAGAATTGGACTAGTTCAAATCTGGTTTCATTTTAATCACCAGTGAAGAAAATAGTATCGTCACAAACGGAACAAATCAGATCCTTCTATAAACCAAATTCCGACTTTCCCAATTTGAAACACAAAGACGGCGCTGATTTCTTGGCTGGTGAATGTGTGATGTTTTCTTCGGGTGCGATAAAGAATCTATAAAAAGCTCTTTTCTGATGATGACGGAATTTCCAGCAACAGGAGTAGAATGCTCCAAAGACTAAGATCCGCCAGCCGACAGAAATCCACTGTTATAGCATATTCTGAAAGTTATTGATGGTTACGATAGCGCGACTGCAATTCTGGCCAAGTGGTGATCTGACACAATTCTGGCAACAGCAAAGGCTGCTGTTGGTGAAGTTCTCTAAACAGGTTGTGGGCTTGGACTACAGTATAGTTTTTGGTGCACAGATTACTACAGTATAGTTTGAAGGTTCAATAAGGTATTGGTCGTGAGGATAGTGAAGCAGGGGTGGATGACGATTTAGGTAGTTAGGTAGTTTATTTCTAGTTTAATAGGTGAATAGTAGTGATTGATGGTATTGGGCGGTTAGGGCTAGGGTTTGGGGATGAACCGTGAAGGTCGTGGTTGAAGGATGATAAACAGTAAAAAGAATATGGATTTGTATAATTTTGACAATAGGATCTTTGCTCTGACGGCTAGGGTTAGGGTTTGCGATGAGAGTTGTTTGTTTTCTAACTCGGATCTTTCGCTCTGATACCGATTGATGCAAAACCAAAAGAAAGAAATAGAAGAGAGAGAGGGAAAGAGAGAAGAAATAGAAGAAAGAGAGATAGAGAAGAGATGGAGTTTGGTGTGAGAAGAGCAAGAACAAGAAGAAGATGAGAAAGAAGAAGAGAAACCACTGAGAGACAATATAATCAATATTCTTCAAAAACTAATGATGTCTGTTACATCAAAAGCCTTTTATAGGCAACTCAAACCCTAAATAAAAGTAATAACCAATATAATTAAATACTAAAATCAAAAGTACTAAACTAACCTTAAAGTAATAAAATATCTTTAAATCCCCAAGTCATCTCTCTTTTCTACGTCTCCAATAATAAAGGTGGCCATGTGGGCTTCAAGCTTACGAGCCTTGTCCGGTTCTTCATCATGTTACATGGACTTGGGATCGAGTATCAGGTACGGGTAATGCATTCATGCATTGGGCATATCAAATCTCTTAACACACGGACACAACTAAATACTAGATTGATTAAAAAGAAGATTTATTATCTAGAGTAATGGAATGTTGTTGTCTAATATAAGATTCAAAATAAGTTTTTACTCATTTTAGAGTAACAATGTAATATAATTGAATAACTAGTTTTTCTAAAAATATATGTTTATAAATAAATGTCCAACCAAAGGTGTCGGACACATTTCCCATACCCGTGTCTGAACAATATCTATCTAGGGTACTTCACTACTTTTGAAGAGTTCATGTAACATAGATGTAAACTAACCTAAGTCAGTACCCCAGTCAATAGCCTTACGGCCCCCATCTATATGGGGTCTCCCCATTGATAGTAGTTGGCTGATTTTATATCAAAACTTGTTTAATATCATAATGATGCAGTTAATGTATATGGAAAAACACCAATGCAACTACAACTCTCATCTCGTCCCAGGTAACCATCTGTGTTCACTCACATTTTCCTACTTCACAATCTATTGCTTTCAACGGAGTTCCAGTATCTGTTTATGTAACAGCCCGCTCAAGTACATGGTATGATATTGTTTGCTTTAGGGATGAGCTGACAAGTTTTTACTCTTGCATTAGATCCCTTAAAGCCTTGTATCATTTGGAGACATTACCAAGACGTATGAACACTTCACCTTCTCCAGGCAATATGTAATTGCATCACCTGTAGCTTGTCAGTGTGGTAGTTTCCCAGTGTCTTGCACCCTCCCACAAGGTCCTCGCAATCTAGGAACCCACAACCTAAAGGCACATTTCCTATGCTTAACAAAAGTTACGAGAACAATAGTCTGAGTCCAAGTATATTCTGAAGTGCCCACGCACTTTGAGGCTAAATTTCGATACAAGAGTTGGGTAAACTCTAGTCCGAGTCCAAATGGATTTCTGACACACCCACACTTGATCGAAAAAATCTTGCCATTACCAATGAAACCCCTTCAACCGATTAGGATATCAACCCTGAAAAGCAGTTGTAATCATGATTGGAAGAGGTCAAGACAACACTGCAGCCAAAGGATTACCCAGAAGTGTGAAGTGCACCATGGACTTGCTTTAGAACGGGCAAATGAACATGAACCTCATTTCAAGAATTTTCTTAACACAATACACTACATATAACTTAGAGACATATTTATTATCTTTCTAGTGATTACAAGTTTTTTCTGTATTTTATATTAACAATATTGCTATAAAATAGAATACATAATGTACCGTAACATTATGCGTTTTAGAGCATTTATAATTATAATTCAAGCTGGAATTTGCAGGAAGAAACTACCCTCTATCTACTTTCACTCTACTTGTTCACTTAATCAGAATACTATTCCTATATCACATGAGACCATCCTCATTCAAATCCAGACTATCAGATCTCAATCAAGATTATGATGTGTTGATAGGCCCAGTACTTCAACTCACACAACAAATGCGCACCAGCACAACAAGTTCTTCAATTTTCGAATTACAAATCCCATGATTCTTCGAAGTGAGAGACTGTAATTTTAAAGGAAAATGTCCAAGATATAGTAAACTGGTGATGCATGATTCCTTTAGCCTACTCAAACTATTGGGAAATTGGGCTGGCTGTAGCAGTGTAATCACATTTATTAATTACTCCAGCCAATAATACTCAAATATAATATGTTAGCCTAGGGACCAAAATTATGCATTTCTTACCAAGACCAACTACGCAATCTAAACGAGATTTCATTTCCATTTACCTTGAGAGAACAAAGCCAAAAGAAACAATTAAGCAATAGAAGAAGACAGATCAATGACAACAGCAAACTATTTCTGGTTTATGTTTGGTCTTTCCACTTCACCGCTATCTTTTCATCTAAATACTTCACCAAAACACTTGGCCTTATTTACATTTCTTGTCCGGCCATATTATCATATATTTAATGAGTAGAGAATCTTAATGAGCAATTTCTAGTAAATGCATCGAGTCCCATGGCAACATGACAAAAGGAACAAAATGTGTGCTATAACATTTTACAAAAATTGTACGTCCTATGTCATTAACAATATATCACTAACTTACTGGGGAAACACAGTATGTCAATGGAAAAACAAAAAAAACAACCATAAATCTAGAAGGAATAAATCGCACCTTTACCAGATTAGCTTTGTTTCCAGAATGACAATCGATTAAATTGAGAAAGTATAGAATCCTTCATACATACAGGAGCCGCGTTGTTCAGAGTCGCCTTTTCAGATGCCTCCGCCTCATTATCAGAACCCCGCCAGAACTTAATAACATGAAGACTTTCTTCTTCTGTTGATCTTTGAACTACAATTCTAGAAGAATAACCCTTCTTTCTCATCTGAAGGCATATTTGTGATGGATTGTTTGCTGTAAGGGTAACCATGTACAACCAGCCCCGATCCGATAAAAGATGGTCAGCAACAGGCAATATCTTATCAATAACCATCCGGCCATTCTCCCCTCCGGCCCAAGAAGCTGTAATTCCCTCACAACCCACTTCCTCTTCAGGTGTTGGCACATAAGGTGGGTTCACAACCATCACATCTACCAAGCCTGCAAGTCGCCCCTCCAGTCCTGATGCAATGTCAGTGGTTACCAACTCTGCATGAACTCCATGTGCTTTCAGTGTTTCATGGGTCACTCCCACTGCGTAAGGGTTGATATCGGTGGCAATATAGTATGCCTCACAAGCCTCCTGTCCAAGCATAAGTGCTAGAGAAGTGATGATATAACCGCTACCGCAACCGACTTCCATACATATTGTCGGACGATGCTCCAGCAAGTTATTTCTGTCAGCTAGCAGAGCATCAACCAAAGCAAATGAATCATCGCATGGTTCATAGACTTGAGGATGTGAACTCACAAGGCGGATTTGAGCAATGCTGGGGGACATCTTGTATGACCGCTGCCAAAACATAAAAGTCCCACCATCGCTTAATAAACTAAAAAACCCTGGAAGGTTCATCTTTTGGTAAATTAAATCAAACCTTTTCAAGTAAAATCAAGAGGAAATTATTCCTTAGAAAGTATCCACCAAGCTACCAAAGTCCCCCCTCCCCCCCCCCCCCCCCCCCCCACACACACACTTTTTTTTTATAGCATTATAGTATATTATTGGCAAAAACGGGGCTATTACAAGTTTTTGTTCATTTGAAAACAATCTCTCCAAATGAGCTGAAGATTGAATAATTATAAGCATTCAAACAACAAAGATACGTATTTGATCGTTGAAACAGACATTGGTGAACCAAAATTTCTATTTGGGGCTATTCTTTACAAAGATGGAATAGAATTCATTATAAATTTCAAAATTGAGGTATGACTTCTCCAATTGACTAGCACAGCACAAACAATTCAGTGAGCAGAGAGATATAAATACACACCCTAATTTGAAAACAGGAGCAATATATGAGTCAATAGATCAACTTGAAAAAGTAAATGTTCAACCTACAAATTTTGCACAAAATTAAATACAAATCATACTTCACAACAATTCCTACAATTGGGTTTTCAGCAATTACAGCAAGATGAGTTAAAGGAAAGAAAAAATGAGTCACTAATTCCTCAAAAATAATTCCAGTTATTGAATTCAGAATGTACTTCTATTTCTTTATTCACCCAAATATATATATATATACACACACATATAAGTGTATATATATTTCCACATAACAGAGCTTCTACTTCCATTGTACAGCCTTATCACATAAAACAATTTATTCAAATGTAAACAGAGCACATTATTGCAGTTACTTTGTTGTGGAAGATAGAAAATTAGGGTTCCTAATGGAGAATAAGAAATTGAAGAAGAAAAGGAAAATGAGAGAGAATAAGGAACCATAGTACTCACTGTGCTAGGGCTGCGGCGAGAGTTCCGGTGGTTGATCGACGATCTCTCTTGGTTTTTTTGGAACCAAAAGGGCTATAAATCTGGTTGACTGTATAATATCATCGGTAATATTATTACGATATATATATATATATATATTACATATACTCCCTCCATGTTGGCCGTAACCGTATCGATCGCAGTAACGGTAATAGTATATGTGTGATGGACTCGGGTCAGTATCAAAGTTACGTAACAGAATTTGGTTATGGTAATCGTGAATTTTTTAAAATTTTACACATCTTACCCAAAATATTATAATTAAATATTTTTGGCAATATAAATGAATAAATATGATTTTTTGGTAAATTTAAGTGAATTTTATTTAATTTTTTAAAGAAATTTAATATAAAAAAATGAGTTATTAATAAATCTAATGGTGTTGTCGTTATTTCAATATTTATAATATATTTGTTATGATATTATTAAATTAATTTTAAATTTAAATAAATAAAAAATAAAGATATAATTTATTTCCAACAATGCAAAATAATTTTTAAAAAGGTATATGGTTCACCACCAAAATGAAAAACTTTAACTGTGTTAATCGTTACGGCATTTTCGGAATCGGTAGGAATTGGGGTTACAACCACCGTAACGGCCGTTACGAATGTGGGAACCGACCCACGCCGCAGTAACGGTCTGTAACGGTATTGGCCATCCCAAAAACCGTTACGTAATGGCCGTTACGGCGAATCTTGTACTCCCTCTGTCCCAAATTATAAGTCCTTTTGGGGAATCCAACTATTTAAGATGATGACTTTTATTAGTGTAATAGTGAAGGAAAAATCAATTTTACCCTTGATCACACCAAATTATGTAATGTTTGTAGTTTAAATATTTTATAATTTGAATTATTAAAGGGTAAATTGGTAAATTGACTAAATAAAACGGATTATATGATATTGGTCCCACCAAATATTTTATTTTTGAATAATTGAATAATGAATGTGAATACTTAAATTGGGACGGAGGGAGAATATGATATTGGCATATTGTGATAACCTTTTTAATCAAATACAATACAATTGTTAATATATTATGACGTGATGTCAATTTATTTTTTATTTATTTGGTGCGAAATGTATAAATAAAAGTATAAATTGATAATCAGGGTTCATTTGGTTACGTGAATTTGGAATTGAATTGGAATTGGAAAATGCAATTACAAATACATTGTTTGAATGTGTCTTTGAATTCAAGTATAATTGGAATTCAATATTAAATCCAACCCAATTTGAATATAAAAGATCATAACTTTAAAATTAAATTAGACAATATAAATATAAGTATACAAATATAGATATGAATATATATATGTGTGTGTATATATGTGTATATGCATGTGTATGTGTGTGAATGTGTATATATGTGTGAATTTATGTGTATGTGTTTATGTGTATATATGTTTGTGTGGTTATATATTTGTATGTATGTGTATGCAGATATATATTTATATATACAAATATGAATACACATACACACATACACATATGTGTATATATATTTATATATAAGCGTGTGTATATATATATGTGTATGTATATATATGATGTATCTTTGTAGTTGTGAAAATTTTGTTGTTAGAGAGAGAATATTTAGTGGGTCAATGTTTGAAGAAGATGTGGAATTGGAAATCACTACTTCTCCTTGTAGAATTTTTTTTTTTTTTTGTAAAGATTCCTTGTGAAATTCAAGTTGTGGAATTGGTATTCTTAGAATTGAATGCAATTCCAATTCCAAAATATTTTATTACATCAAAACAATGAAATTGGAATTGAAACCCCCAATTCCAATTCCAAGACTTCAATCTCATGCTCCTAAATGGACCCTAATTAGTTGATTTCCCTATTAATGTGACAATGGACGATGAATATAAGTTTTAGAAAAATCATTTGGGCAGTCATTGAAAAAAAGGAAAAATTAAAATAAGAATATTATCACAAACCCTCCCTTATATTGTCAAGAAAATATCATATAACTTCATTTATTACCAAACAATCCTTCTATTACAAAAATGTCTTACAAATTTACAATGCTCTCAAATGAAAACAGAGTGGTTTATGTCACTTCAAATGACCTGACTGCCCTCTTTTTGATAATACAAAATTTTTTTTAGTGATTTTAGAGTTATTATTGTTACGAAAAAATGATAGTAGTTTAATTTTTATCTTAAAAGGCCAAATAATAATGAATAAATTACAATTTTACCCCTATTGTTAATATAAATTACACTTTCATCCCCTCTTGTTTTGCTAATTACACTTTCACCACTTATTTGTTTCACTTTCACCCCTCAACCAAATTTTGACATGTGAAATGATTAAATTACCCCTAAATGTATGTGATGACCTATTTGTCCACCCATAAACATGTGAAAAGACCAATCTACCCTCATTTTTTTTATAAGAAATGTTTTTTTTTGGAAAAAAATATAAATTTTTGGAAAACAAATATAAAAAATACGTAAAAACAATTTCAAAAAAAAATTATTTCGCAAAAAATATAAATATTTAGAAATATATATATATATATATATATATATATATTGGGAAAAATATATTTTTGGGAAAAAATAATTTTGGGAAAAATATATATATTTTGGGAAAAATATATTTCTGGAAGGGTAAATTTATGGAAAAAAACATATTTATCGAAAAATATAAAATTTTCCAAAAAACATATATTTATGGAAAAAAAAGTTCGGCAAAAATAAAAATATTTTGAAATATATATATTTTTTGAAAAATATATATATTTTTCCCGAACTTCTTTTTACCAAAAAATTATTTTTTTTCAAAATTTTTATATTTTTCCGGTAATATTATTTTCTAGAAATATATATTTCCCAAAATATATATATTTTCGAAATATTTCTATTTTTCCCGAAATTATTTTTTTCCCAGAAATATATTTTTATCAAAATATATACATTTCCAGAACTTTTTTTTTTTCCAAAAATAGATTTTTTTAACATTTTGTAAGCTAGATTTTTTTATTTTTTTTTAAAGTTAAACAACTCACACACCCTGCCTCCACCATGATTTGAATCCTAGACCTTCCATTTGAGAATTAGGATCCGATACCACTTGACCATTAAGCCTTTGGTAAAAATTTGAATGATTGTTTTTCTTAAATGAATATAATTTTTTTAAATAATACTGAGAGTTTTGTGATACCACCCCCTATATAATAAAACAAGGTGTGAGTATAATTATATTGAATGATTAGCCGCTCATGTTAATTTAATTCGACTTTGTTGTTATCAGTGAGATATTTATCTTGGATATATTAGGGTTTGTTTGATAATATTTATTTATCACTTAAATCTGAATAGATTAAGCACTTCAGTTAAGTGTGTTTGATAAAAAAGTTGAACACCACTTAAAATATTAAGTGCCACTTAAAATAAGATAAAATTTTAAGTGACAGAGTCACCACTTAACACTGAAGTTTGAAGACTGAAAATTTACAAAAATATAATTCTTTTAAGTATTACTTACACCATTCAATACTTAAAATTCAGATCTTGAAATTCTCAATACTTAATTTTTATTTTTAGCAAACAACACCTTAGTTATTGAATTACGAATACCTGAATAATCGGATTGAATTAGAAATCGAATTTAGATCCAGATATACTGTGTATTAATATGTGGTTCTTTATAATTGGGCTTCAACTTACTAGCCTGTTAAAACTAAACGTATAAAGCCCACTTAACCAACGGCAAGAAAAGCAGCAATTTCGAATTAGTGAAAATTGGCCCATTTGGGCTGCTAAAGTATCTATAGTTTTGGGCTTCAGGAAAATCTTCCCCGGCTACTACTATTAATGCCTATAACAAATTTTAGTTTTGGATTTAGATGTTACTATTAATGCCTATAACAAATTTTAGTTTTGGATTTAGATGTTGTTTGGATTGACTTTTTAAATGTTATTTTTAATTTTTTTGGAATTAAAAATTATTTTGAACGGTGTTTGATTAAAAATTTAAAAAAGTTTCTGGATATTGGAATAATTTTTTAAAGAAGTTGGGGGTACCAATTTCTCGAAATAACTTATGCTTCTCTTTTTATTCTGCGTAAAAACAGAAACAAAAATTCTGTCAATCAGTGCCTTAGATCTTAACGTAATTGAATTTGGCTAATTTATGCTTTGTTCGAAGAGAAGAAAAACTTAAATTGAAAAGATTGAAGGGATGTCGCATCCGTTTTACAAAGGGAGATTGTGTCATTCACTATTTTTGTTTGGTTAGATGGAAAATAAGAATTTCTTTTCTTTTGCAATTTAATAAACATCCGAAATGAGATATAGAATCATTAACAACTAGCTGAAAATAAATACGAGAAGAATCCTTTTAGTTTTTAACATTCTAATTTACAGTAATCATTGGATAAATGTTTGAATAATATCAGTTACTATCCCTTAGAATAGCCTCAGTTAAATTTGTGCATAAATTTACTTAAAAACCCTTGTTTTATATTATATTTTAGGATTAATTTCAAGAAACCCCCTATACTATCTAGTTTTATCAACTAACCCCCACGGTGTCCACTTTGCCCCAAAAATTATAAATTCAAAAATATATATATATATTTTTGGCAAAAAAATTATTTTTCGGAGGGAGAATATTATTTTCAAAAATATGAATTCTTTCGGAAAAAATAATATATATTTTTTGAAAAAAAATATTTTCAGAAAAAATCATATTTTGGAATATAGTATATATTTTTCGCAAAAAAAATATTTTTTAGAAAAGACATATTTTGGAACATAATAGTATATATTTTTCGCAAAAAAAATATTTTTCGGAAAAGATCATATTTTGGAAAATAATATATATTTTTTGCAAAAAAATTATTTTTCGGAAAAAAAATCATATTTTGGAACATAATAAGTACTTTTTTGCAAAAAAAATCATATTTTGTAATATAATATATATTTTTCGCAAAAAAAGTATTTTTCGGAAAAAAATTCATATTTTGGAACATAATAAGTACTTTTTTGCAAAAAAATCATATTTTGGAACATAATATATATTTTTCGAAAACAATTCATATTTTGGAACATAATATATACTTTTTCGCAAAAAAATTATTTTTCGAAAAACAAATTCATATTTTGGAACATAATAAGTACTTTTTTGCAAAAAAATCATATTTTGGAACATAATATATATTTTTCGGAAAAAATTCATAATTTGGAACATAATATATATTTTTCGGAAAAAATTCATATTTTGGAATATAATATATACTTTTTCGCAATAAAATTATTTTTCGAAAAAAAAAATTCATATTTTGGAACATAATATATACTTTTTCGCAAAAAATTATTTTTCGAAAAAAAAATCATATTTTGGAACATAATGGAAATTCAAAAAAATTAGGGTATTTAAGTAATTTTGTATGCAAAATTGGAACATGCAATGATATGAGGGCAAAAATGGAAGTTTATTACAAAAACAACCTTTATTGATCAATATACAGAGTTTCCAACGTTAACTTTGAACAGAAGGGGCTAAGTGTTACAACGGATGTGGTTTTAAGGATAATTTATAATATTATTGAAATGTAAGAGGTACCGCGTGCAATTAGGTCATAGTTCAGGAGTGGTTTGTGTAATTTTCCATTTTTGTTTGGTTAGATGGAAAATAATAATTTCTTTTCTTTTGCAATTTAATAAACATCCGAAATGAGATATAGAATCATTAACAACTAGATGAAAATAAATACGAGAAGAATCCTTTTAGTTTTTAACATTCTAATTTACAGTAATCATTGGATAAGTGGGCGCATTTGCTATATGATGATCTCAATATATAATGATCTCAATCCGTATATACATTCAAATTTAATGACTTAAATTTGGCGAATAAAGTAGTTTTGAACTCACTATTCTTGTCGTGTTTGAGTGACTTTTCAAGATGTGAATAACATATACATGCACGCATGTTGTATCTCTCATCCTCTGAGATACTTTGTATTTTTTTTTTGGATAAAATGCATTAAACTCCTCTCTTAAGTAACCCTTGAACTATATGTTTTATACAAATTTTTTTAAATTATTCCAATTTTTACAATTCACTACATTCCGTTATAATACCATTAGTTAAATTAGGATAATTTGCACTCAGATCCCCTAAAGTTTCAATCAATTGCACTCAACCCCTAAGATTTCATTTTCTTTACAATCACTCCCTAAAGGGGAGAAATGACCGAAATGCCCTTGTGTTGTCTCCCTTATTTCATGAAACAAATATTTAGATGGTGAAATTACCTCCATGCCCCAAGATGAAATGTATATATATCTATAACAAATATTTTAAAATGTGAGGGGTTGAGAATATTTCCAAACATTTTCTTCAAAATAAAAATTAATGAATTAATATGTATTAGTTGAAGTTATGGCTGCACACAAAACAGAAAAAACCGAACCAAAACCGGCGGTTCGGTTTGGTTTTAAGATGATTCGGTTCGGTTACGGTTTTCAAAATTAAAAAATTAATTTTTTCGGTTAGGTTTCGGTTTTTACCCTCCAAAAATTGAACCTAACCGAACCGATTTTATAATATATCATATATTATATTATATATGTATTATCTATATGCTTATTGTAAGTATCAAGTCCTATAAAAAAAATAGACATAGAACTCATTATGGAATTAATTTACTTTTAAATCGAAGAAAAGAAAATAATTCACCTTTGAATTTTATTTCAAGACTTTTTCTTTATGTTTATATAAAAAATGTATACATGTATAATGATTTATTTATCTGTTTTTTACCCTTCATAAGTTCAATTATTTATAAGCAGTGAAAGTTCCAACTTCATATCCCATAATAATATGAACAAAAATATGGCACCTTCCACGATTTGGTTACAGTAATGTACACAAATATCACAGTAATAAAAATTTTACTTATAAATTTTAAAATATCTAGAAAATGTTAAAAACCGAAACCGAACCGAAAAAAATGATTTGGTTTGGTATGGTTTCTTTTACTAACGGTTTGGTTACGGTTTTTATTTTTAGAAAACCGAAAATAACGGTTAGGTTACGATTTCAGTCAAAACCGTACCGTACCGTACCATGCGCACCCCTAGTTGAAGTACAACTCTAAGGAATATGTCAAAACGATATAGAGTAAAAGAAAGGGGGTTGGAAATATTTCAATACTTTTAAAAAATAATAATAATTAATTAATATGCATTACTTGAAGTGTAACTCTAATGAATATTTCAAAAGATATAGAATAAAGATATACGACAAAGAGTTATAAATATTTTCATATTTTTTTTATAAAACATTAATTAATTAATATACATTAATTAAAATGTAACTCTAATGGATATTTCATAAGATATAGAATAAAGATATAAGACAAATATATTTCGGCCAAGAAAAATAATATAACTTAAAATACAGAAATCTGTATATTTATTTATCTATCTATATACTACTAATAAAAACACAAGGACTGTCTAATATTTTGATTCATTATCACCTTTTACAATATAAAAAATTATAATAAGTAAAGTTTGACATTATTTAAAGTGTAAGGGCTTAAATTAACTTTACAAAAAAATTAATAAATAATAAGTCATTTGTCATATTTTTATAAAAATATAAAAAATTACAATAAATAAAGTTTATTATTATTTTACAGTGTAAGGGCTTAAATTAATTTTACACAAAGAATAATAAATTATAAATCATTTGTAACATTTTTATACATTTATCACCTCTTACAATACAATAAAAACTATAATTAAAATGTATTACTACTTGTTTAAATTGTAGGAGTTGTATATTATTTATTTACAAAATAAATTAAATTATATAAGCTCACAAATATTTTATACATGTATCACCTTCTAAAATACAAAAAAAAATATAATCATAAATAAAATGTATTATTATTATTTAATGTAAAAGATCACAGTATTAGTTTTAGGGAAAAATTAAAAAATGACAATTTTTAAAAAATAATTTACAGAAATGTGATAATATTTCAAAAATCATTGTATCCAAAGTACTTGAAAAGTTTTTCAAATTGAGCTTAAGACACAAGGGTTGTTTGATCCATTAATTTAACCGATATGTCTTTTACACTAAAGCAAGGGTACAAGAGTCATTTCATGGGGTCTTCACCCCTTCAGGGTGTGTCATTACAAGGAAAATGAAATCTCAGGGGGCGAGTGCAATTGACCAAAACCTCAGGGGATCTGAGTGCAAATTATCTTAATTTAACTAACGGTGTTATAACGGAATAAAGTGAATTGTAAAAGTTGGGATAATTTAGGGAGTTTTGTGTAAAAGTGTAGTTCAGGGGGGTTAGTTGAGAGAGAAAAAATAGTCCAGGGATGTTTAATGCACTTACCCTTTTTTCTTTCTTACTCTTTGAATACTACTTCTTTGTATTTTTCCTTTCTCTTGCTCTTGACCTCTCTACTCTTTTCTTTTTTGTTATTTATAATTGAGTGAATGGTGCAAAACACCTCCGTGGTTTCAGAAATGTGCAAAAAACTCCCTCTTGGTTTTAAAATACCCTTATACTTTACAAAATGTGCGCTCTGACCCCTTGAAGCCATTTTCCGGTGACGGAGGTGTGAATTTACTTTTATACCCTTAAAATGTTATTTTATAATTTTATGAAAATACAGGTTAATTGTGAAAAGACGAAAAATGCCCTGGTTTGAAACGATGTTGTTTTAACATAATGGAGTCATTCTTGTTTTGAATGAAATGGACTCCATCTCATAGCTTTACAACTCTCATTCTAAGGTTTCCTCTAGGTTCTCTCTGAAAATGTAATCATTCTTGTTTTGAATGAACGAAGTGTTTCTCCTAAAATCTCTATACCAAAATGTCATTTTCTCCATCTCTCTCCCAAAATCAACCATCGCATGTCTAAATCTTCAACCATCTCTCTACCAATATGTATATATAGTAGCACGGGGTTCACTCTCTTCGTCTCTCCAAAAGGCGTTCTCTCTATACAAATCTCTAAAAGTACGAACACGAGATTTTTATTGCTTGCAATTCTATTATTTTTATAATTCAGTTTGAAATGTTTTGACTCAAATTTTATGGTAAATTATAAGAAGTGGTGATGGTGGATCAATAAGTGGTCAACAATTGATTTTCATACTGTTATTTTTACAATGTAATGCTGTAAGAGACAATAATATATTCATTGTATTTATTTGACAAGTGAAAATCAAGTATATTCACAGTATTTAATTGACAAGTGAAAATAAAGTGAAAACCAAGTCAAAATGTCACTATACTCACTGTATTTCTTTAATTGACAAGTGAAAATTAAGTTAAATAATTATGTTGTATTGGTGGTGTTTACTAACAGGAAATATTTTCTGTTTCCTATTTTTACTTCCTGAAATGAAGAAGTAAAAATAAAATCTTGTTTACCAATTTATTTTTACTTTTGACCTTAAGGAAACGTTTCCTCTAATTGTAAAGAAAAGAGGAAACAAGAAAATTGGTACTTCCTCTTTTTGTTTCCTCTCGCCTTCAAACTAACCAAATTTCAAAGTTGTAAAATTGAGACTTTCATGTCTTTTGCACTAATAAATTAAATATTATATATAAATAATAAATAATAATAAATAAATTAAATATTTTTATAAATTTAAAAAAATATAATAAATAAAAAATATTAATAAATAAAATAAAAATAAATGAATAAATAATAATAATAAAATTAAACAATAATAAAATAGATTAAATAATACATAATAATAATAATAAATAAATAATAATTATGACAAATAAAAAATACAAATAATAAGATATATAAATAATAATTAAATTAAATATTTTTATAAATTAAATAAAAATATAATAAATAATAAATTTAACAAAATATATTTATAAATTAAATAAAAATAATGAATTAATAAAAATAAAAATAATAAATTAAATAATAAATAATAAATAATAAATAATAAATTAAATAATATACAAAATTAATAATAAATAAATAAAAATTATAATAAATAATAAATATAAATAAAAAATAATGAGAAATACAAATAATTAATAAATTAAATATTTTTATAAATTAAATAAAAATATAATAAATAATAAATTAAACAAAATATATTTATAAATTAAATAAAAATAATGAATTAATAATAAAAAAATAATAAATTAAATATATTTATAAATAAAAAAAATTAAATAATAAATAATAAATTAAATAATATACAAAATTAATAATAAATAAAAAATAATAAGAAATACATATAATAAATAAATAAAAAAGTAAGAACAAAATTTAATTAGTAAACATAATTTCTGTTTTTTATTTTTGTTTCTGAAAAAAATCAAAATTTAGTTAACAAGATTTTACTTTCTGTTTTTCTTAAGGAATCAAAAATATAATTCTACTTCTTCAGAAAACGGAAACAGAAAATATTTCCTGTTAGTAAACAGGCTCATTATATGTATGAAAATCAAGTATATATTATGTTGGCCGAAACTTCAACTTTGAACTAAATTCAATTCAACTTGGCATACGAAATTTCAAAAATAAATTCACTATATTAACACTATATTTACTTGGAGATTTACCCTGTAGAGATGTAACCATTTTCGTATGCTTAATAGTAATTGAGAGATAGAAATGGAAGCCATACTAGAGGGAGAGAAACTTCAAATTTGATGTTCCCAAATTTCTGAATCAGATCTAGAAAGAGGAAGAAAGGTCCATACGCAATATCCCTATACATATATACATACACTAACACTTTGTAACAAGGGTAGTTAGGTAATTAAGTAATAATATTTTGGGATTTTAGGAAAATATACATCATGTGGAACTCACGTGACTTTTTTTTGGCTGAAAAAGTGGCCGTGTCATAGGGGGTGAATCTGCACACTTTTGCCATAATATTAGAGTTTATTTGCATAAATTAAACTGGAGGAAGGTTTTGTGCACATTTTGAAAACCACATGGGTGTTTTGCCCCATTCACCCATTTATAATTATGTACATTCTCCAATCTACAAAACTCCATATTTAAAGAGTCTTGTATCATTTGTAAAGTGCATTGAAAATTGATAGCCAAAAAAATAAAACTTTAGGGTTTGTATTTTTGAAAATTAATTTTGAGAATTATGAGAACAAAAAATATTTTTTTGAGAATAATAAAAATGAGTTACTTGAAAATAGACGTTTTTATAACTCAGTTTTCTGAAACTGGCCAAATAGATTATTTAAACAATTTTCTGATTTTCAATTTTCAGAAAACAAAAAACTGTTTTAAAAAATGTAAAGGAAAAATGCCCTTAGTTTTTAGTCATAGATTCACAACACCTTAATCATCACAATAAATATGGCCGCAAAATATGTGATGAACAACAAAACTGCTTCTTATAAATTCGGATGCAAATGATCAAATGCCTGATTGAGGTTTTTTCTATAATTCCTTTCACCTTCTTTTCAATGTTCATATTAACCAATTCTTAATTCTACAAGGATTAGTACCAACTCCAATAACTTACCAAGCTAATAAGGAGCTGCGATACCGAATTAGAAAATATACATTTTCGTCGCATCGTCGAATATGTCACGTATTGATCGGTTCATAATATTTTTGGAGAGAATCCAAGTTCGGAAGATGCCGATATTGTTATGCTGAAGATATTCACTTTTAAAATTGATATATTTTTTGAAAATGCCGATATTATAATACTGAGCTAATACTATTTGATATTTAATTTTAAAATTAATATTATACAAATTCATTACACCATTATCACAACCACGATACAAATCATTATCTCAAGACTAACCCACATGCATCTTATTAAATTATTTGGAAAGAGATAACTTTATCGAATTTATAACTAACACAAGTGTCCAACTCGTACTATTCATCATTTTCCCAATGAAAAAAAATATACATTAGATGAAACATATATAGGTGGAATCTTATAATGGTTCGGATTTTTAATTAGTTGGACAATATATAGTTGCACTTTGTAGCTTTTTTCTCATGAGATAGGAATAAAATTATTGTCTGGTGGTAGTGACCTACCTAGCCGCATAACCAAACTGCCAAACTCAATAAAATAATTACATGGTAACATGGTGCACGTACTAATTAAGTATTTAATTAATTAGGTGGGTGACAAATTAAATAAAATTAATTAACAGAAACTTTGATCCTCAGACAAGAACGAGTGCAGGCAGTTATGTACTGCTTGATATTCTTCGACTTCCAATACGGTTGCTGATGATGATATGATCAGTTGGTGTCATTTCCCATTAACTTTTATTTGATTATTAATTATTTTTCTAGAGAAAATTATATTAATAACAAGTACATTTGGTGGTTAATTGTAAATTAAGCTAATAATTGTAAGTTTTATATAAGTGGTTTGCTATTTAAGTTTAGGCATAAGTGCATAATACCCATGTGCTTTGGTTCAGTTGCAAAATACCTTATTATATTATGTTTTGCCCCAAATCACTACCTTGTGTTTTACAAAAGTTGCAACATACCACCATGTGTTTTGCTTAGCTCCAATTCATTACCTTATACTTTTATAAACTTACAAAATATCCCATTGGTCATGTTTTACACAAAAATAGTGATCATTTTGCCCCCCTTATCTTGTAATAATCAATTTTTAGTATTTTGTTTACTTTTTTCTTCACTTTCCAATAATATAGTAATTAATAATTCAAAACTTCACACACGTATTTATTTGTAGGGGTGTTCAAAATCGGTTCGGTTTCTTAAAAATAGGAATCAGAACCGAACCGAACCGGAACCAAAATTTCAATTTCGGTTCCGGTTCCGGTTCCGATTTCGATTTGTACTATCATTTTTTTTATAAAAAAAGTAAAAAATACCAAATATCAAAATATAATATTTATTTTATATATGTCAATATGTTGGTTTGTAGACAGAATGAGAAAAAAGGGAGAGAAAGAAAGGAGGATGAGAGCTAAGATTTAGTGAAATCCGTAATTCAAAATAATGTTACTTATAATTATATATATATATATATATATGTATGTATATATATTGGTAGTTATTCACGAAATTATTTTGTTAGCTCTTTCACTTAAATTTTTGGTAGTTTTTTTTTTGTAGGTTTAAACAGTTTTTCACGAATTAAATATAGAAACATATATAAAATTAAATTATCTTTTGATATATGGTATTTTTTAATTTATTTAAAAAAATGATAGTACGAATCAGAATCGGAAACGTAATTTTGGTTCCGGTTCGGTTCGGTTCCAATTCCCATTTTTAAGGAACCGAACTGATTTTGAGCACCCCTATAAATAAATATGTGTGTGAAGTTTTGAATTATTAATTATGTTATTGAAAAAGAGAAAAAAAGTAAGAACAAAATACTAAAAATGGGTTATTACAAGACAGAGGGACAAAATGGTCAATAATTTTGTGTAAAACATAACCAAGGGGAGTATTTTGCAATTTTTAAAAAGTATTGAGTAGTGATTTGGAGCTAAACAAAATACATAGGAGTATTTTGTAACTTTTAAAAAATATAAGATAATTATTTGAGATAAAAAATAACACATAGGTGTATTTAACAACTAAACCAAAGTACAATGGATATTATACACTTTTGCCATTAAGTTTATAATTTAATCTAATCCTAGGTAACGACACATTTAAAGTACACACTTACATATTTTTTTCCAGAAATAGCAAAGTTTAGCATGGATGCGTCAACTCCACGTCACAAATCCTCAACATGATCTAACAAAGGTGTGATATTCTTTAATTTCATATAATTATTTGAATAATTTAATTGTAAAGTATTTGTGTTAATGATGAGTATGATTTGTAGGAACCTGAATTATCCAATTCATATTATTACTATTATTTGGACTTTTGTACATCTATAAGCATAGGGTCAGTGGTGTTTAGGAACTGAACCGGAATAAGTGGTTCAGTTCGGTTATATAGGAATTCGGTTTCGAGTTCGGTTCCGATTCTAAAATTTTAAGAATAAAATTTTTTAATTCGGTTTCAGTTCTTAACATGCAGACCGGAATCTAACCATTTTTTTTAAAAAAAAAATTAAATTTATATCATAGGCTCATAGTCATAGTCTCATAATAATGTGTTGAAACTTGAACCGGTTATAATATATATATATATATATATGCATTGAAAAAGTAAGTGTTTTGTTACTATCAAATATCATATATTAGTATCCAATGTATTACTGCAACCAATATCATATGTTAATGTCGAGTATATCACTGCAAAGGAATGAACAATAAACAGTATGGGTTAGTGTCCAATATGTCAGTGCATATGAAATCATTTTACATTTTTTTTGTTACTGTCCAATATTTTGAAATTAGGGGAAATCATTATGGGTTCTTTGTTGTTGTCCAATATTTATCACTTTTAAGTTTTAACTTTTAACATTATCTAATTTTTTTTTTTGTTAATTTATATATAATGCAGATTATATGCCAATATGCCATTTTTTTAATAACTTTCAAATGTAAATATTTGTTTGATTATTAAATAACAATTGTAATTTCTAACTTTTGTTGGGTCCACCCATCCTAATTTCAATGTCATAGCATTAAGTGCTTGTTTGGTAGGAGGTTTTGGAGTGAAATTTGTGGTTTTGAAATGAAATTTGTAGCCTAACCCATGTTTGGTAGAAGGAGTTAGGATTGAATAGTGTTGCACCATTGGTACCAAATCCATCATTTTTCACACCATCTCAATAAATGGTTTGGATGGAGTTGGTTTGGTTTTCTCACACCAAAACTATTCTTTAACCCAAATCAATTCAATTTGGTGTACCATTGTTTAACCCAAACCAATTCATTTATAATATTATATATATATAAATTCGAAAAATAAAATATTTATGAAAAAATAAAATATTGCAAAAAAATCAAACGAAAAAATATATTTCATAAAAAATAAAATATTTCGGGAAACAAATATTTCTAGAAAAAATAAAATATAATAAAAATATATTTATTATTTTAAAAAAATATATACAAATTATATGTATTTTTACTGAAATCTTTTATTTTTTCAAAATAGTTTATTTTTTTGAAATATCTTATATAAAATATTTTATCTATAAATATTTTGAAAAAATTAAATATTTATGAAAAATAAAACATTTTGAAAAAATTAAATATTTATATATTTTATTTTTTAAAACATATATATTTACAAAATGTTATTTTAAATAAATAAAATGTCAAAATATTCCAAGTTACAAAATATGATTGATTTCAGAATTTGAGTTCATACCAACTCTACCAAACATGGTTTGGTTTTTCAGTTTTACTTTTTCTTACACCAAAATCATATGCACCAAACATGGTTTCAGTTCAGAATAAAATCACACCAAACCCAACCCAACCCAAACCAAAACCAAAAACCAACACTACATCGGTTGCCAAACAAGCACTAAAGGTGCATGTGATCATTTGCAAATTGTGGAGCAAAGTTATGTGTCAGCAAGTCATCATATACACAGTACACGCATGTGTTCAGCATTGTCAATGAATGTAGAACAAGAGCATACCAATCAAAGTCAACAATTACAACCATGATTATCAGATGTGCGAAGGATTGCTCGCCTATATAAAGAGCTTCAAAGCAAATGAGTTTAACACACCAAAACAGAAGCAAAAGAGAGTCTGCACAAGCCAAATGCAGAGAAATATATATACAGAGAGCCTACACAAGCCAAATGTAGAGTTATATACACAGAGAGAGCCTGCAAAAGTTAATTACAGAGTGAGAAATATCCAATTTGTGAGAGATTGAGTTTTCATTCAAAGCCATAAATTGAAGGCTTGTTGTAACCCCATTATATATATAGTGGAAGTTTTTACTGGACTACGGTCCCGTGGTTTTTTCCTTTACCCAAAGGATTTTCCACGTAAAAATATCTGGCGTATTTTTGTATGGTGATTATTATTTTTACCTCTATATTATTATCCCATTTTTATCTCATAGAATTGGTGAGGGAAAATAACACAAGTGGTTTTTTAATCATTTACTATTTTTCCCAACAAAGTGGTATGATTTCTCTCAAATCCCGGAAAAGAACATTGGGAAGTTGTCAAGTGGATCCTCAGATATTTGCGAGGGAGCTCAGATCTGTGCTTGAGCTTTGGGGGATCAAATCCAAGTCTTGAAGGCTATGTAGATGCTAATATGGCAGGAGATCTTGATGGAAGAAAATCTACATTAGCATATTTGTTTACTTTTGCAGGGGGCGCTGTATCTTGGCAGTCCAAACTGCAGAAGTGTATTGCCTTGTCTACGACTGAGACAGTATATTGCAACCATTGAAGTTGGAAAAGAGCTGTTATGGATGAAACGGCTCATTCAAGAACTTGGATTGAAGCAGATGAATTATGTGGTGAATTGCGACAGTCAAAGTGTTGTAGGTTTGAGCAAAAATGCCATGTACCATTCTCGTATAAAGCACATTGATGTTAGATATCATTGGCTACATCAAGTAATCGAAGAGCAACAAATGGTTTTGAAAAAAATTCACACTGAGAAGAACCCATCAGATATGTTAACAAAAGTGATTTCCAAAGAAAAACATGAGTTCTGCCTCAAGATGGTAGGAATGCACTCGAACTAGAAGTGCATGGTGATATCTCTCCCGTATGGGTGTAGGGGGAGATTTGTTGGGGTCCACCCATTCCAATTTCAATGTCATAGCATTAAAGGTGCATGTGATCATTTGCAAATTGTGGAGCAAAGTTTTGTGTCAGCAAGCCACCATATACACAGTACATGCATCTGTTCAGCGTTGTCAATGAATACGGCACAAGAGCCTACCAATGAAAGTCAACAATTACAATCATGGTTATAAGATCTGCAGATGTGCAAAGGATTGCTCACATATATAAAGAGCTTCAAAGCAAATGAGTTTAACACACCAAAACAGAAGCAAAAGAAAGCCTACACAAGCCAAGTGCAGAGAGAGCCTACACAAGCCAAGTGTAGAGTTATATACACAAAGAGAGCTTGCAAAAGTTAATTGCATAGTGAGAAATATCCAATTTGTGAGAGATTGAATTTTTCATTCAAAGCCATAAATTGAAGGCTTGCTGTAACCCCATTATTTATATAGTGGAAGTTTTTACCGGACTACAGTCCTGTGGTTTTTTCCTTTACCCAAAGAGTTTTTCATGTAAAAATATCTGGCGTACTTTTGTGTGGTGATTATTATTTTTACCTCCATATTATTATCCCATTTTTATCTCACAAAATTGGTGAGGGAAAATTACACAAGTGATTTTTTAACCATTAACTATTTTTACCAACAACTTTTAGGGATGTAATATTTTGATATATTATTTTTATTCCACTAATTATACATTTGATTTTGGATTTGTAATAGTTCAAATACTCTAGTTTATAATTATATTATCTTTTAATATTGAGTGTTTTTATTTAACAAAAAAGAAGAAGAAGGAACCGGAACCTTGCACTTTCGATTCGGTTCCTTACACTTTCGGTTCCGGTTCCGGTTCCGATTCCTGTTCCAATTTTTTAGGAATCAAAAAACCGGTTCCGGTTACCGGAACCGAACAGGTTTTGAACACCTCTACATATATTTGGAATTTTTTACGTCTATAAGCATAAGGTGCCTTGTTCAATTTATGATCTAATTTCAACCTTATTCGATTCTTGTGAGGATTGCTTTACACAAGTTTCATGAATTACCCGTAGTGAAAATCACGAAATTAATCTCTATTACTGGCAAAATAAATAAATAGATTTGCATGTCGGTGATGAATATAACTACCGAAAAAAAATTATTCAGTACTTCCTAACATGTTCATAACATATATATTTCTCACAAATTAATTTTCTTGGAAATTTTCTTAACACGAACAGAATTTAATTTAAAATTTTTGTAAGTATATACAGTTTGATTTCTTGTTCAAGTGTCGTAGATCTTCCAATAATACAAATAATTTTTTTTTTTTGGGTAAATAATAATACCAATAATCTTATGTAACTTTTGCTCCTGGTATGATGTCATAAAAGTTAATTTCTTTTTTCCAAAGCCAACTTTTTAGTTATCTATATTTCTCTAATAAAATTTGTCGTAATTTGAACTCGTATTCAATATTGATATTGTCCGACACTACCACATTTTAACAAATGTAAACCATATCGCCCTTGCAACCCGTGCTCTGTATATTGGAAAGTTAATTCTCCAAGTTAATTAATATATAACTCAATAGTACTAGTTCTTTGAGTTAATCCAAATTGTGATTACACGAACACCGCACGTGGCCTCCACTTCTTCCAGATCCGTGCATTACTTCTGGAAGAAAAGATCCCTTTCCATGCAACTAAAACATGGGATCCTCTTCACTTTGCTTAAACACACACATATATATATACACACACTTTTAATTTGTACTAAATTCAAAAAAATATAGATATAGTAATGCACGCGTATTCCTTATGAAATTAATGGTGGGTACATGATTTTATGTAGAATCCAGATATGCATCCCGGGGCAGCCAATTTGCCACCTTTTATACATTATATGTGTGCATATATATGTATACGAATATTCATGTATTGAATATGAGGGATTAATGTACAATTACAAATGTAAACTTTGATGTTTTAACTTTTTCTATATTTTGCTTTTTATTGTAGACCAACGATTAATTCAGAGTCTCAGACTCTTGAGTTGTATTTCCACTAGGCCCAAAAATTTTGGGCTTAAATGAGCTAGAGTATGCATTTGGAGTTTGGAATATATCCAAAAAAAACACTCCATTTGATTTTTTGGGAGGTTAAGGATTAACGCAAATATTAAAATTGCTCCCAATAATGGAAACCTAGGGCATTCACACTCCATTGTAGTACTCAACACATTTTAACGAATTTTAACTAATTGTAGTACTCAGACACGGACCTAACATGTGCCCAGTAAGAATGGCCACCCCAACTAATTTTTTTTTGTTAACCTTAATTATCCTAAATTTTTAGGTATTTTCTATTATACCCCCATTGATTTTTTTTTTTAAAAGAATACCTTAAAGCCCCCACTAAAATTCTGATTTTGTAATTATACCCCATTCACTGAAATTTCTAGGTCCGTCACTGCTATTGCTCACGAACAATTCAGTTCATTTGCGGCCTTATTAATTTGTAGTACTCGCAAGACATTTCATTGCCAATTCTAATAATAATTTGATGCACAGAATAACCACAAGTACACATGCTAAATTGTAGTCCATGCAATATTTCTTCATCTCCACCTCATGACCTCCAAAGCCACTTCTATTTTCCAATCATAAAAGATGCACCCTTAAAGGATCCTCTCTATAAATACAGGCTTCTGATCATATGCCTAGTTCATCCCAACAAAGAAGACCTAGCTACAATATATATATATATATATATATATATATATATCTCAAAATGACAGCCCCATTCACCATCACCACCTCTTTCTTCTTTCTTGTCACTGCATTGTCCTATTTCAATCAATCCCATGCAGGACATAGAAACACTACTAGTACCCCTCATTCACTTGTCCTTGGTTTAACTGATTCTCGGACTACCCTTCCAACTCCAAAAGCCTCTTTTGCTTCTCCAAACAAACCATCAGAAACCCTAGACATAATGGAGCCACTAAGAGAAGTGAGAGATGGGTACCTTATATCCCTAAACTTAGGGACACCCCCACAAGTCATCCAAGTATATATGGACACTGGTAGTGACCTCACTTGGGTACCTTGTGGGAACCTATCCTTTGGTTGCATGGACTGTGATGACTATAGAAACAACAAGTTAATGGCTGCTTTCTCTCCTTCATACTCCTCCTCATCCTTGAGAGATTCTTGTTCTAGTCCCTTTTGTATCGACATCCATAGCTCCGATAACGCCTACGATCCATGCACCATGTCAGGGTGCTCCTTAAGTAGCCTTCTCAAGGGCAACTGCTCAAGGCCATGCCCTTCATTTTCTTATACCTATGGTGAGGGTGTTGTCATTGGGACACTCACTAGGGACACCCTTAGAGTCCATGGAAGTCGTTCCGGTACGTTTATGGACATTGCAAACTTTTCTTTTGGATGTGTTGGATCAACATATAGAGAACCTATAGGCATTGCAGGGTTTGGTAAAGGTCCACTCTCTCTTCCTTCACAATTAGGGTTCCTTCAAAAGGGCTTCTCTCATTGCTTCTTGGCTTTCAAGTTTGCTAACAACCCTAATATTTCAAGCCCTTTAGTTTTAGGAGACCTTGCAATTTCTTCCAAAGACCATTTGCAGTTCACCCCAATGTTGAAGAGTCCCATGTACCCTAATTACTATTATATTGGCCTAGAGGCTATCACTATAGGCAATATTAGCAAAACCCTAGCGCCTTCAAGCTTGAGGGAGTTTGATTCACTTGGTAATGGTGGAATGTTGATTGATTCAGGAACCACTTACACTCATCTACCGCAACCATTCTACTCTGAGCTTCTCGCGGTGCTCCAGTCAGCGATAACCTACCCCCGGGTCGAGGAAGTGGAGACGCGCACAGCGTTCGATCTTTGCTATAGGGTTCCTTGCCCAACTAATGCTTCAAGTGATGATCATTTTCTGCCTTCAATCACTTTCCACTTCCTGAACAATGTGAGTCTCGTCTTGCCCCAAGGAAACCACTTTTACGCAATGGGTGCGCCCAGCAACTCCACTGTGGTGAAATGCTTGTTGTTCCAAAGCATGGAGGATGGTGAGAATGGACCGTCTGGGGTGTTTGGGAGCTTCCAACAGCAAAATGTGGAGGTTGTCTATGACTTGGGGAAGGAGAGAATTGGGTTTCAGCCAATGGACTGTTCCTCCGCCGCCGCAGCGTCTCAAGGGCTTCACATGGTGTAATTTTGGTGATGGAGAAGGTCTTGCTGTTACTATGCAGTGCTTTCTATAATAAAAGATGTGGTGAGAAGTCTGTTATGGAAGCCCAAGGTTTGAGAAAGGCCCTGAGCTTTCTTAGTTTGGATTCTGCATCTACTTTTTGTTTTTGCTTTTGCTTTTGATGAACTAAGCTTGTACTTGGCTTAGTGTTTTTTTCTTCAGTTTCTAAAAGCAAAATTTCAATCATATGCCTTGGGTTCTTTCTTTCTTTGGTACATTGTTGATCTTTATCATATTGGTATTATTTTTGATAAATCTCAAATGTTGCAATATCTTGCTTAGTGCTTACTAAATTCCCTATGGTTGTGTTCATGACTTTCCCTCTTTGTGGAGGAAAGCTGAGGTAAAGGTCTGGTTGGAGTAGGCCATCTGGAGAAGTTCACCATAGAGACTTTGCATCTTCTGCTGGAGATCATTGATATGTCTAGACCACTTCTTGTATAACATTTCTGGCAAATTGGTTTTCCCAGTGGTCCTTTGATGTTACTCATATAATGATAACAACTGAGCTGGAGATATTCTCATTGTTTGGCATCTAAAAAGCAGATAAGAGTGGAAGCTTAAAAAGACAAATATTATATAACTAGCGTATATTATATAGTGACATATGGGCTTCCACATTCAAATATTTGAATGTCCACATGGTTGCTAATCACAGAAAGCCTTTTTACCAGGAAGAGAAAGGCAAAGGAGACACTACTATTGCAGATATAAGCTTTGCTTGAATGTATATACAGTAACTATGGGTGCTCATGTTCCAACCACATGACTAAGTACTGGTAGGGTCATCAGTGTATATATATATCATCAGTCACAATTTAGCTTCTATAAACAATGACTAGAACAACATATTCTCAATGCTGAAACCCTTAAATTCATTGTCTATGCATCAACAGAAATAAATGAATCTAATATCTGATCCTACTCTGATATAGACTTATCAATAAAACATATTTACTTTAGATTCAATTGGTTCTACCAACCTTCATGTTGAGCAACCATAATTATGTTCATTTCTAATCCGTCAAACACGGATAAAAGAGCAGATACAGTCGTCAAACTCTGTTCCCGGTAACACTTATTCCTTAATAGTCGGTAATGTATCACAACATGTTTAACGGCAAGATTGAAGCACACCATTCCCTGCTTGGGATCAAACAAATATTCTGTACAATTCTGGCAATGACAATAGGAAAAGTCGGATAAATCCTGATGTTTGTGAAAAAAAATATACATTTCAGCAGAGATGGGGAGCACCAGAGAACTTTAAGCACAACAAGATGAACTTGCTGTCCTCTCCATTGGTCTATCCATAAGAACCATCCCTGATGGGTTTGCTTGTGGCTGAACTCGAGGAAGTCTCTTTGCTGCACCGGACATTAATAAATAAATAGAAAAGGAGAAAGAAAAAAGAATTAGCAAAACAATAATATTGAAAACTAAAGCACTATGTTGTCATGTCAAAAAGGACCATGTTTCTGCAATATGGTTGGCCATTATTAGATCAAGGCCCATATTGATATTTACTGTCCTTAAAAAATATTTTCATATATAACAACAGACCGAAACAATTGAACCTCTCTATTACTTAGGTTCTAGCCAATAGGGTACGGGCAGATCCACATATCTTCATTTTCACACATCTGATGCTCTAAGATTAGAAAATCAGAACTACCAATTTGTATTCACTTGGTGGGAGAAATTGTTTATTTCCTATGCACTAAATTTTTTAAAGCATAGCAACTGGAAATGTACCTATTTCATAAAAAATGTCATTGACATTGCTTGCAGATTTAGCAGAGGTTTCCATGAAGAGAAGGCCATTCTCCTTTGCATATACTTCAGCTTCCTGCAGTTTAAAAAAAAAAAAAAAAAAAAAAAAAACCACACGAGAAATGTTCAGGTAGTTGTTCAACTTCTTCTACCATATATTGTAGAGAAGAGTGAGATTAAAAGATAACATAAATATCTGTGAAATATTATATCTGCTTCATGCCTTGGATATAATAGGCATAAGGTGTCAAATCTAATAAGCACCATATCTTGTTAGGGTGCAACTTATACAGGCCAACCTAAACCCAACCCAACTGTGGATTGGCTTGAACAACATTTTTTGTTGCTGAAATTGGGGTGGGATTGAAATTTTATTTAACCCAACTCTATTTGGGTTGTGTGTGGGAAGAAGTCTTGGCAATCAAAAAAGCCCAAGCAAAATCCAACCTACATTACTTTTAGCAATAATACTATCGTTTATACTACCTAGCTCAAGCCCAGCTCGATCGACTTAACACAAGTCTAAACTAATTGACCTGAACCAAGCACAGCTGCCCAAGCAAACTAAACAGGAGCATACTAAAGTAGGCTTGAGTAGGTTCAGTCAGGTTCAAGGTTGAGTTGTTCTACAGCTTGGATTCAGGCTTTAATACATGAATTGGGCCTGGATCGACTTCTCAACCCACACAATTCAACCTGAGTTGCAGCCCTACATTGTCTGTAACATAAAACCCAATTTCATAACTCATACACTACCCCTTGACCCCAATCTTGCACTAACTCAATACTCCTAAGCGAGATGGCATCAAAAAAATCCCCAGAGCTTTGAGTAGGAAAAGCAGTATTGATTTCTCAGACCTGCATATAAACACATTTCAATTCTTGATTTCGCCAAGTAATCATAAAGGTGCAAGATTATAACAGGATCCTAAGCACACAGATGGTGAAAATAGCCTTGAATTCCTGCGTTGACCTAAATTGAATAGCCCAAGCCCAAGACTGGTTTCACTTCAATTTTTGGCTGTATCAGATTACTGGTGTTAATAATGGTGATGATCTATAAATTTGTATTTCTACAATTAAATATTCAATCTTACCAAACCTACCCCAATTGCTACACACATCGCCACAACTTAACTCAACATCAATAAGAATATTTCCAAACTATTTGTAGTTGGATGTATCTTTCTTTACTATCTCAACCATTGTTACCTACATCAGCCTTCAATGCAAACCACGATGACTATTTTTCACTGTGTGGTATTAATCTTGAATTGCACATGGCCGAAGCATTTTAAACATATTCTTTTTTTTTCATTCATAATCAATTAGTAGGGAAATGAATTTACCATCTTTTCAGTATAATATACACCATCGAGGAGAGTGTCATAAGCCCAAGTGTGTCCAGACCTGGTGATTGAGATTGAGGTATCATCGGTAGTAAAATAGAGATCCAAGGAGAGTGTGTTGGGGTGAAAGCTGAGACAACTTTAGGAAAAAGTATGGTAATGAAGGATTTCTTTTTTTTGGAAAAAAAAAAAAAAAAAAAAAAACCCAAAAAACACTACTGTCCTGTCATCCCCATATTAGGGGTACAGGAATGCAGAGGACAGTAGCTCATATGCTGCAGCAAAATAGCAAATAGGAGATGTCAACGAATTAAAGGAGAATGCTCCATCTGAAGTGGAAACAGCACTTGTGTGGCAAACTTGTCTTATGGGTCACGTGGCATCTTTCTCGCTCTAAAACCAGGCAGGAGGATGTTCACCATGATAGGGGACACACCCGGATGAGCTCTCAGCTTCAACCGCTGAGAACATGATTCTAACAAATAGGAAAATGTATGTACTCCCAAATTAAGCCCACGATTTTTCTAATACTACCAATTAACTTCCTTTTGAAGAATCATTAAAGATTCACATAACTGTGAATAGCACCATACTTTCGGTTTTTTATATGATGGTGCCAAAATGAATTAAGGAAGGGGCACACATAGGGACAGAGCCAGAAAATTATTGAAAGGGGGGCAAAACAATATATTTTGATAATTTTATAGGGGGCAAATGTAATTTTTATCTATATATTACCATTTTTTTCTTAAAAACTAATAGATTTTTTTATATATAAAAATATTTATGGGGGGCAAGTGCCCCCCGTGATGATAGAGTGGCTCCGTGCCTGGGCACACAGGAAGACAATCAAGGATTGCTTTCATAATAAAGAGTAGAATATCACATTTGATGACTGGTCTACTTCTGCCGTAGTTGGTTTGGGTTAACTCCCAAGCACTAGGTCAAGGTTTTGAGAAGAAAGAAAACAAATCGGTGTATAATACTCACTAGCGGTCCATCTCTAAATACATCACTGGCTTCTTCCCAATCAATAGAAAGTATAACATGAAGGCCCTGATGAAATAAACACTTATCCGCAAATTTTTGGAATAAAATGTGTGAAAGACTAATCGTTCAACAATTTTTTTCTCCAACGTCAAGTGATGTGACAGTAATTTCACTTTGGGAAACTTAGCATAAGGCTAATAATATTCTACATATTTATCAATCTGGGAAAAACTCTTTCCTCCATCGTGCAGAAGTCCATTGACCGCTTTCTTCCACCACAAGCCAAAGCACATCTACCGCCAATTATTCTATTTGTAACCAATATTGCAGCTCGTCTCAGGTAAAAGAATATATAATTCCAGATGACAAACTGCTTTAAAAGATCTAAACAGTCCAACCCATTTCACCACATTCAATTGAAAAAGGTCATAGCAAATAAGCAATTAATCTTCCCCAAATCTATAGATTGTTTAAATCACAACAAACTGCTTTATTTTATATTAAATGACTTTTTTTTTTACGAGATAACAAGACAAAATATACGGGAAATCCAACCATACAGTAGTTCAAAAGCCTAAAAGAATCGTATAGTCACTTCAGCAGGCAGTAATTAGCAATCCAAACTAAAAATAATAATCATAATAACCAAAAAGAATAGTTCAGGCAAAACTCCATTCACTTGCCTCCTTATCCACCTTTCTTGCATCTAGCAAATCAGCTTTATTACCAGCAAGTGCCACAACCATGTTTGAATTACCTTCCACCAAAGAAACGAGCAAGGATTATGACTATGCAATATGGAACCTAAGTTAGAACAGCTCTATTGAGCAAGAATAAGCAAAATGATTGCAAAAATAATTGTTATAACTATCAAGACGAGCCAAGATAATGATAAGACCTTAACCCCTCAGGATGTGTAAAAAATCTTCCATACGTGGAGCAACAAATAGATCAAGCACACCCCTCACCCCCCCCCCCCCCCCCCCCCCCCCCCCCCCCCCAACAAGAGAGAGAAAGGATTCCAACACACTTTAGATAATGAAAGCTACCTTGTGACTGAAGCTCCTTGACCCATTTTTTTGCCCGATCAAATGAAACCTGAAGAGAAAAAATTTTGGTGAGTGAAATATAATAATTTTGCAGTTCAAAGCAGCCAATATCATCATCAGTTGACAAGTGGATGCCCAGACCAAAACTAGGATACGGGAAGAAGGCAAAAACAACAAATAGTATACAGTCATTCTTTTGTTGAATGGACTTCAATTAACTGATTTCAGACAATTTTATGTTCTTCAAGTGATGGATCATCGTAAATGGCGTTGAAAAAAAAAAACAGCAGTCATTATTATGATATAACATTATTCATAAATATTTATCTTTTTTAAGAAACCGCCATTTGCATTTGTGAGCATGCAATCACCTCATTTGTCATATCATAGACAATTATTGCAGCCGCAGCTCCTCTATAGTACATTGGCGCTAAGCTATGGTATCTCTCTTGACCAGCTGTATCCCATATTTCAAACTTCACAGTTTCATCATTTACAGCCAATGTTTGCGAGAAAAAGGCAGCACCTATAGTTGATTCCTACACCATACAGTACAAGTCAAACCCCAAGATCCAAGAGAAGTTAGAAGTAATCGCACTTATTACCACAAGAATAGGAAGGCCAACCTGAAATTCAACAAATTGCCCTTTGACAAAACGCAACACCAGACTAGATTTTCCTGTTCCAACATCCCCAAGAAGCACCTGAATCATATAAAAGACATCAAGTTCAATAAATTGGAAAGCACGTGAACCTAATTAAGAGAAATAAGAGCTTCATATGAAAACAAACGAAAAAAAAGGGAGCATGAACAACATTAGAGGTAAGTAAGTTGGATTTTTATTAACAAAAAAGATAAAAGAATAAATAATTATTTTACGACCTTAGTTCGCAGAAAAACAAAAATTCAAGAAGAAACTCTCCCCTGTTGAAGTAAGAATCCAACTTCGGTTAAATGGAAAGTACCCATGACAGGTTTATAAATGGACTCTGATATGCTAAAACTGTGACGAAACAAACCGCATACAATAGACATTCAAGTGAATCAAACCAAATACAGTAGTAAGCACTTCAACCCCAGAAAAGATGAAAAGTTCCAACTTTATTTACAGAATTCAATTAAGAAGCTATGAACCCAACAAAACTCCCTGAAGGAACGCATTGGCGCCGAATGGCATAACCCCTCCACCTTAGAAGGGGTTTGAACCCTGAAGCAGGCAATTTGTGAAATGTGTTCGAGGTCTTAACTAACCCGGAAAACAACAACAATAAATTCTAGAAAAATGAAAAATTAAATCCTGAACAAGAAATGTTCAAGGTAAACTTTCAGGTGGATGATTCAAGGGAAACAGCAACGCACAAACAACTAATAAATAAATAAAAGAGCACAATCTAGGAACAAAATAGGACCCTGGTATAAAAAAAGGAAAACCCCTCATCTGGGTTTGCATAAACCTAAATAAACTATAATCCAAACCAAAATAACAATCATGAAATAGTCCTAAAAATGGGAATTTCCATGAGGATGAATGATATAATATCACTGTCTCAATTTCAAAACTAGGGTATCAATAATTCAACAAACTACATAGAATTGGACCTTACTGGGCCATAAAATAACAACCAGGAGATAATCTACACCGCAATACATCAAGTTTTTTGGGAATTCATGATTGTTATATATAGAATTTGTCAGAATAACAGAGTTGACTCAATTGGACATGGCAACAATTTCAATCAAAGGGGAAAATTATATAGAGAAGAGAAAAAAAAAAACCCACCAATTTGGCGTTGATGCTCTTGTTTCCAGTGGTGGCCATGGCTGTAATTGATTCAGCTCCAACACAGATCAGAAGATATATAGAATTATATATACAAATATGTATATATAAGACTATACAACGAAATACAAAAGGGTTTTAATCAGGTTTCCGTTGACAAGAGGGATTGATGAAAGGCAAAGGGATGTCCAACCTAACAATATGAACATAGAATAATAAAAAGACACGGAAGTTGATTTTCTATTTCTATTCCTATTTCGTTTCTTATATATATATATATATATATATATTTGTTGCATAATGTATGTATTATAGTTGATTTTGTTCAATGCATTATTCCACTGTTTGACCTTTTTCCTAGTTGCCCACCGACGGATGCTTTACAATGAAAGTTAGTATTATTCTGATTATAAAACTTTAAAATAATATCAGTAATTTTTATATTTTCAATGAACAAACTGCATGAATAAAATTGTTCTTATCAAGGTATTTTTAAATGGTTTACGGAACATATTGTATGAAAACAATAGTTTTTAGACCAAAAAAAATTAAACGGGGCATATCAAAATTCATTATAAATATCACATATTTCGAAATAAGCTAAGTTTTTTAGATTAGGCGATAGTTATCTTCTAGATAAATTAATAGCATCAATAAGATTAAAGTGAATAATTAAATTTGACAAAAGAAAAGATTATATGTGACGTGACGTCCCACATCGTCCGGATATAGGTATGATGATATGGTCATATGTGCATGTGTGTCTTCAATTAGTATAAGACATTTTGGGGAGGAGTCCAATAACAAAACCGTGCGAGCTAAGAAGAATGAATTAAACTTTTTGTATAAATACCGAGGCTTAAAAAAATATTTAATTTAAAAATCTAAATCATATTAGAATTTTCAAAATTTTCTAATATATTGACCCTTTAAATATTTTCTCATAAATTTAGGCTATATATTGGGATATTGGACTAAATCATAAAAAATTTGGGCATTTCATATGAAGGGCGAAACAGTCAAATCATTATAAAATCGTAGTAAAATCGAGATTTTGTCTACCTTGATAAATACTAACTATGACTATGTTAATGTAATTGTTCTCTATTAGTAAAAATTATGTTTTTCTTTGGCAGTGGAATTGTTCTGAATTACATAGTAATGAAGTTTTTAATTGTAAATGATATTTTTCTTTAACTCTTTCATGATTCACAAATTATTTGAGAAATTATTTCGGGTAATATGTTTCTCTCTTTCCATTGCGAAATAAAAGTTACGTGTACCTCGGATAGAGCATCGTGTGAAGGCAAGCAAAACAAAAAACAAATTTCTCAACATAAGAGTAAACTAAAAAAATAAAAGTCAATTGAAACTTTCTCAAAGTCAATTTTCTTCTGTTTTCGCCATTGTAGACTCAAAATCCAAAATTATTTTCTCGAAAATATATCCTCTACAATTCAATAAATATTCACCAGAAGCAGAAGGGAGTGCTACAAGTCTAGCAAGAAAAAAAACTGCCTTTATTGCTGAAGAAGAAAGAGAAACAAAAGAAATATTCAAGTAATGCCCCTGAAGACCCAAAAAAAAAAAAAAGTCTAAATTTTTTTTTAAATCTTTAATATGAAAAGTGATTTTGCCATAAAATCTACATGAGAACCACAGGTTCCTTAGCATAGCACCAATAAAAAATAATAAAAATAAAAAAGTATTTACAATAATAATAATAACATTATATAAGAAAAGACACATGTTTATTATGTAATGTTAAAGCTGTCTAATACTTTGTTTGCTGTACCATGACATAGACTGCAAATGTGCAAACATAAAAACCATTAAAGGCTGTAGCATATATGTATATATATACATGTACTACTGAAATTAGCAAATAGGCTCATCATGATTCATGAAGCCTCTCTATTCATCTTCCCTAAGCCATTATAGGCTGCAAGGATACAACTTAATACTTATTAGTGAAGTTACATTAGTTTTTTCCTGCAAAATTCATATAGAACTACTGCAAGCTACTACTACTACACCTATATCGGGACATGTAGTATCGCGATCGTGCGCCTTATAACAGCTGTTGAATTAATCACCATAAGTTAGGGAGGCACTGAGCTTCCTATTTTTTACTAGCATTGATGTTCATGTCACCGAACGAGCCAGAGAGCCCTTCCTGATTCCCGAACTTCTGTAACTCAGATTCTAGCATTTTGGCCATCTCCGTTTGTTCTGCACCAGCCTCGGGTAACTCCACATGCACAGATCCCTGTTTTATTATTCTAACATGTTCGCGGAGCAAGGATTGCTGCTTAATGTAGTTGTAGTGTTGTTGGTGAAATGGATGGTCCAAGGAAAAGCAATTGTCTGTTGAACTCTCCCGGTGTCGGGATGATCCAGAGCCTTCTCTTCGGCAGAAGTGCGGGAGGGAAGCATAATCCATTATCTAAACAATAAATGCAAGATAACAAGGTTAAAAATCAGCATACTACCTTTGGCGTTGCGATGCCAGGTTTAATATTTGTTTTCTATGTATTATACCTATTATTTGTAGCTTACGTCTATATTACATGGACTCTTCCAAGTGGGTGAAGTACCCTTGTCCGACATATAATAGATGGACATGAATGTGGGATATGTATCCAACACTCTTGGTAGAACGATGATTTCATTTTGTAAAATTATTACTTCAAATGAGTGAAATGTCTATTTTAAACACTATATTTCGAAAGCATTGTTGTACTCTAGAGAATAAAATAAAATGAATATTTTGAGGTGTCCATGTGTCTTTTTATTTGATATTTGGCGCGTCAAACACCTGGATACATACCCGTGTCCGACACACGTACCCGAGTCCATGTGACATGGGCTCAAGTAGTTGCCATACGTATTTTGTTGTTATTGTTCAATCCACTTCTAACATGTACTGAAATTATGTGATGACTCAAATTGTTGCCTATGAATTATTACCGTGTTCATTCGGATGTAGACAACTAGAACCACCTTCCACTGCTAAGAAACTCAACACCAAGAAATATGGTGTAGTGTGTAGCAAACTAGAAGCTTCGCCTCATGACTAGGGATTATAGGCCGAGTCTATGAGCCCTAGTAAACCTACGTCCTAGCCACAGACATTCTCAGTGATGCTTCATATCCTCTAAGCCGACCTTAAGTTTTTCACCATATTTATTATCAATAGAAAATGCGATGACAATATGACAATTGGAATTTTTGGATCAAATGATGAAGTTATCCTTTACCACTAATATTGGTTTTTATGATTCAAATAGATGGTCCTCTTCTCCTAGTTTTAGTTAAATCAATTGAGAGAACATAAGGCTCTATTCATGTCAATGAGAAATCAAGATACAAAAGCCAAAAGATTTTTCGAGTTCTCAGAATGTTACGTTCAGAAAATTTCCTTACCTTCAACAAATCATCTCGCCCACTACCAGATAATACCTGAACTTTTCTCTTCGTCCTCTCCTGCAAAAGAGGCTTGACAACCTGCAAATGTTCAAGGTGTTACACTGATGGCATGCCGAAATGGCCAGAGCATGGTCACAGAACTTAGAAAGATATTTCACTCATTAAAAACTTAGATATTTAACGGTGACAATAACGAGTAAAGAATCATTGAGGAAAATTCTCAAGTATAAAAGTTTAAGTAACAAGTAACAACAATGTAGACAAACCTTCCAACAAGCTGAAAATACATATGGAGCATTTACAATATAATATGTAACCGTCCTCTCCGGGTAGTTCAGATCATCAATGGTAGAAATAATAGTCAATAGCTGCATAAACACAAAACATCAGTGTCTACATGGATTTCGATGTTGATCACAAAATTGAGTCAGCAAACTGGTTGATAGAGTACTATTCCCATAAAAAATGCAAAAACAAAATTCTGCAACCTATCCGAGCAAACTATCAGGTAGGCTAATATCAAATGAGACCATCGAGGAAATTTATATCCTACGTGAAAATGAACAAATAGACAACCCAAATAGGACTAGGATTTTCTGAGTTGAATATGTCACAAGCCTTATTTTTCCACCTTGAAGATTTAATTTTGCCCTTAATCTTTACACTCCTCATATATGGTACCTCTCACTCTAATATTCAGTAATATCCATCCAATTCACCAGTTTTAGCTAAAAATGGGCCTACACAATCCATTCCGCTAAACAAGATCCATATTTTCCACTCTTAGTCTGTAGGCAGATATGAAAATTATGTCCATCTTTTACTTCTGTCAAATCTCTACAGAAATTTATGATCTCTATCGCAATATTGAGGACGGAGATAAGATTAATCACTTCACAACTCATATGAAGTTACAGGCATCAAAGAACCTCAGTAAAGTGAAAGGTAATGACTAAGGTTAATTTCATTGTTGGTTGAGAAACAATTCCCAGACCATAAAGACAAGGACATATTTGAGTGGACTAAGTATTGAACAAACATAAATATCACATTTTAGATGAGAAAGAAGGGAAGCAAAATGGTAAGGTCTACAGTGTCGAGGTATACCTTTATTTGACTCAATGCCGAAAGCCTCAGGCCAGTCATATCTAAAACTTTCACACAGTTGGTTATTTGTCTTCCATGTTTCTTTGTTGCAGAAGGCTACACAAAAGTTTTTTCGTCATTTCAACAATTAAAAAGACCTTTGAATATATTATGCACTACGACTTACCAGAAGTACACAATCCCGATATTCGTTGATTTGAATATGAGATTGAATGTAGTAATGGATCTGAAATAAAAGAAATATAATTATACAGAGGAAGTTTATTGATATCGAAGAATTAAATACTTTGCATATCAACTCTCATAACCCCCCATCACCCAAAATAAAAGAACTAATAATGGTTAAAACTTGAGTAGAGATAATGTAGCAGAAGTTACTATTCAAATTTAACAATTTACGTCAGGTAGTTTTGTGTCAAGAATGGTCAATCTGATTACTGCTTCTTTATGAAAAACAGTGCTTTTCCCCGATGAGGTTAAATAGAAATGGCAACTAATTCTTAACAAGTACAATAATTGTTAATGTCAAAGAGAATTCGGATGGAAAAACAATGATCCTTACAGAAACTTTGTCAAATGTGCTGAGTCCTGCACCAATCGCAAAGACCGGAAGCCCCTGTCAGAGAAATGTCGCTACATGTAAGTAAGAATATATGAGAGAACGCCACAGTTCCATCAATTTCTTATTATTATATAAAATCTCACTACATCAGATGCAGGAAGATATACAGAGTAGAAACATAAATGCTAGAAAGAAGATTAATTTGGATAAAGAATAAGTACCTCTCTAGTATAACCTGATAGTCCTATGAGTTGTGAATCTCGCGCTGCTCTATACAAATCAGCAGGAACAATGGGCTTCTATAGATAGAGAACCAACCAAATCAGAACATAAGGAGTAAGTATTAGTTGAGTTATAAAGTGCATCACTATTTGGGCAAGATATCACAAATATACAATAATATTAACCACCCAACTACACTTAAGGCTTAGTGTAACGAGTCGGCTAATTCGCGGTTTGACCCAAAAGCTTAAGCTGACAAATGGACACCTCTAACATTCTCCGGCACCCAGACGGGTGCTTGGCGTGGCACCAGATCAAGGACTGGGTCTGGCTCTGATACCAACTGTAACGAGTCGGATGTTTCGCAGTTCAACCCAAAAACTTAAGCTAATAGGTGAGACTAACATCCACCCATTATATACCTATTCACTTTACCATCCGCATCCAATATTGGACAAATGGACACCTCTAACACTTACCATGTTAACCACCCAACTACTTTATGTTGTTTGAGAGGATGTAACTTCAATATTTTATCCTTCAACAAATAAAACATACAACGAAAATAATTGTTACGCATGTAGACCAGACTAACTGTTATGCATGTAGCATGCAACGGTGGAGCAATGATTGTGTTTGGTATGTTGAAAGATTGGGTTAGAGAATGTTGGGGAGCAATTGTTCCCTTAATTTTGTAAACTGCGACTTCCATCGCTTTATTTAAGACAAAATCATGAAAATTATGTTCATGCCTTTTGTGCTCATATTAGTCTGGACAAAAGCTTACAGGGGCTATCAATCCATATAACTGAACGGTTCTACTATTCCGGGCTTGGGACTGGCTGGTAAACATAATAAAATCAAACATGACAAAGGCAGAACTTAAAAAGAAAAGTAGAATTGTAAATGACTCACGATACCGTTAGATCTACTAGCCAACTGGATTATAGTGCAAATTCATCAAATACATAAATATTTAAATGACTACATCTGATAAACTCCTTCAAGGTTTACCAAGAAAACACAAGTTCCCTAATATGATTTACTAACTTCTAATTGTGTTTTATATCTAAAGTCCAATAACAAACCACTTGACAGGCATTGAATTAATCATGTGTTCATTGAGCTTTATTAGCTTTAAGATAATGCAACATTTGATGATAAAGTGAACATACCGCCAACATATCGTCAATCTCATTCTGCACCCTCCACCTTAAACAATCCATTAACTGAAATGTTATAAAAGTATTACCTCATTAATAAAAACATAATCACATAAAACCAATTTTGAATTATATTTGAACCGAAAGCCACAAGACCTCACCATTTTGTGGGCCTTGGAAACATTCCCCTCTCGGGCTCTTAGAAAGCGCACATAAGTTTCAGTTGGATATCCCTGATGAACATTCTGCAGATGCAGATAGGAGACATTTGAATAAGATTTTGTACAAACAACAAAAGAGATTCAATAAGAGGGTTTAACTAAATTAAGTACGAAAATATCCCAAGAAAAAATATAGAAGCCCAGGAACAAGATCAAAGAGGTCAGCAAGTCTTACTGTACAGCCTATAGTACCCGTTTAGCTTCAAATGTATACCAAATAACCCAATATAAGATCAATAAGCACCAAACATCACATTACAGAAAAACCCATTTCTGATCCTTAACAACCCATCAACCACACAAATACAAAAAGTAGATTTTGCACAGTAACACTCTGGCATCATCTCTGCAATTTTACCGAAATTTTATCTAAACCCGGCATTTTCGATGGTAAAAGGCAACAGTGTCATAAACACAACCCAAGTTTAAAAATTAAAAACAGTTGCATTTAAACTAAAGGAAATGAACTCTTCCTTTTGGTTTGTATAACATAATAACAATAATCCTCAAAGCCATCAAGCCAAACATGGTGTTAGACTAAGTTGAATGGTTGTTTAATTAGTTGGCCCGCTAGTAAAAAAAATTACATATAAAAAATTATAGAGTTTTTAAGATGGTTTTTCAGTTACTTTCCTACATTTTCTCAGAAAAAACATAATAAAAAATAGGAAAAAAAAAAAAAAACAACAGTAAAGTAAACGAATCAAGTACAAGCAAAAACACATAAGATCCCACAATTACACAATCTGTACTTACATATTACCATATATTAACCACCGACAGAAAGAACTTGAGCAATTTAACAACTTTGGAGACCAGATCGGACAAAGCAGCCTTATGAAATAAAATAAAATAAAAAAAGATGAGAAAAAAATGCATACCTGAAATGTTCTTTTGAGCGGTTCTTCAACTGCCAAATTGAAATAGAATTCAAAATCAAACACAAAAAATAAAAAACACCCACAAATGATTACTGGTTTTTGTGAATGAAAATGGAAAGCAAATTGAAGTAAAGAAGATGAAAAGAGAGAGCTTACCTTGTTCCATCAATGCTTGGAACTGGTTGATGGCATCCTCAGGAACAATTCCCATTTTTGCTTCCTCCAACTTTTTCCACAAATGCAATGATTAAAATCACTACTTTCTGATTCAAATTCTCCTTTTTTTTCTTTTGGGTTATTTCAGAAAGAAGAGAGAAAGCAAAAGAGCACTAGAGAGAGAGAGAACAAGAGATTTTTGTGGGTGAGAGAGAGAGAGAGAGAGTGGAGTCAAGAAAGGCAGGTCCCAATGTCTCTGACTCAATGAAACTTTTCTTGGAATTGAAGCTCTCTCCTCCTCTCACATTTTCATTTTTTCAATGATAGAGGAGGACACATCTATATACTTTGGCTGGGTTTGGAAAGCTTTTGTATTTGTTTTCTATATAAAAATTGTTTTTGTATTTATCTTTTATTTTTTCAGCAAAAAAGTAAAAACAAAAAAGCGTTTGGATGAAGGTATTTTTACCACTTTTATTTGGTGAAAGTTGTATTTTATGAATTTGGTATTTTTACTGTTTTTACCACTTAAACAATGAAAAAACTCAAAAAACAACTAAAAGTTATATTTAGTGTTTTCACCACTTTTACACACTATTCACAGAAAACAGTTTTATTGGGGAAAAAAAAGTGAACAGTAAACGCGTTTGCCAAACGTCTTTTTTTTTTATCTGATGAACAGTAAAAAAATAAAAATAGAAAACAAGGTATCCAAACGAACCATTTGTTTTGCTCTCCCACTCACTACTATGCTAAAACACAAACACCATTATTACCATCAAAATCCATGACTCATCAAAATTATTGGGTTAATTTTATTTACACTCCTTCACGCTTGTCTTTATTTCAATTACACCTTCTCATATTTGAATATATTCATTTACACTTCCTCATATTTGAGATTTTCATCATTTACATCCCTTAACGATGACATCATCCTATTTTTTTTTTTTTAGGATTAGCTAGTGTTGTTTGAAAACAATAATATAGTATTTTATCAATTTGACCCCCTCCAATAATTTAATCGTTTAATTTTTTATTCAAAATTTTTCACTTTATCATTATCCTTTTTATTAAATTTTGAAAAACTATATAAAATTCTAAAAATATATATAAAATTTGAAAAAATATATAAATTTTGAAAAAAAAACATATAAAATTCAAAACAAATATATAAAAATCAAAAATAAAATTTAAAATTTAAAAATATATATATATTTCGAAAAAACATATAAATTTTGAAATATATATATATAATTCGAAAAAATATATTAAATTTAAAATATATATAAATTTTTAAAAAAACATATAAAATTCAAAATAAATATATAAAATTCGTAAAATTATATATAAAATTCAAAAAATATATAAAAAATTCAAAAACAAAATATAAAATTCAAGAAACAAATATAAATTTCGAAAAAACATATAAATTTCGAAATATATATATAATTCAAAAAATATATACTAAATTTAAAAATATATATATAATTCGAAAAAATATATAAAACTCAAAAATAAAATATAAAATTCAAGAAAAAAATATAAATTTCGAAAAAACATATTTTTAAAACTAATTTATTCTTTTAATTTTTACAAACACATATTTTTTAAAAAAACTAATTTTTACAAACAAATATTTAATTTTTTTGGAAACTAAATTTTTGAATTTGTGAATAAAAATTAAATCCAAAAACCCCAACCCCAACCCCAAATATTTAATTTTTACAAACACATTTAATATTTTTGAAAACTAAGTTTTACAAATAAATATTTAATTTTTCTGGAAACTAATTTTTTGAATTTTTTTGGAAATTAATTTTTTGAAGATCCAACTGTGTTTGTGCTTTATCAGCTTCGTTAATACTTGCCTACACATCTCCATCAAGCTTCGATCGATCTCAGGTTAAACGAGTATGCATCGTTCGATGCAATCTGCGTCACCGTCAGAGAGTCGTCAGAATTACAACCGTTGATCTGACCATCGGCGAGCGCATGAAATTGTTTCTTCTTCGAAAATGATTTAGGATTAGGGTTAAGGTTTGAGTAAGGGAGTTTCCTCATGAATCCACCACCGGTCTGGCCCCAGCTCGACTCATTCCTGCTCGCTAAGACATAATTGCTTCGGCAAGGTTGATTCTCGAAAGATCTTCGGCGATAAGGCTCAACACCAACTACAGATCTCCAGTTTGCGGTGGTGAATTTCCTGTGGGTGACGACGAATCTGGGGTGGGGGTGGCTGGGGAGGAAAGGGTTGGGGGCTGGCTGGGGGTGATGGTGGCATGGTGACGCGGTTGGGGGGGGGGGTGTTTAGATATAGGGTTACGACTATTCTAGGATTAACACTATTATAGGATATAAGGTATAAGAGGTGTTTGGATTCAGGGTATTTTAAACATTTCATACCATGGGGGTGAGATTGAAGATACTCAAACTTAAAGGGGTGTAAATGAAAATAACCCAAATTATTGTACATTTATGTATTTACATTCATTAAACTAATAGCATAATATATATAATATAATTGTATCGGATTCTTATCGGATCATATCACCAAAATCCATATCCAAATTGTTAATAAAATAGGATTGTCGGATTCGGATCGTATTTGAATTATCGGATTTTTTTATTAATCATATTTGACTAAACAATTGGATTCGGATTGGATTCGAACCAAAATTATATCCATTGACGGGTCTGCATGATACAAATATATAATTGTTGAAATTTTATTGCATTCACGTTATTTAAACTCCGGTCAATAAATTTAATTCTAACCGTGAAAATTACTAATAATAATAATAACAAAAAATGTTAAGAGATATTACAATCAATATAACATTTAATAAATATAAATAGTTAACTAAGTTGTATTGTTCAAAATCATACAAAAATAATAATATATGTACATGACTTAATTTATTTTATTTATAGCCTCAATAAATAAATGTATAAACACCAAAAGATTCACAGTGTAGGACACGAAAATCCAAGTCGCTGATTGTGCTATAAAACAATGCAGGTCGTTGTAATTTATAAAAGGGAATTATAGAATCCTACCCTAATTAAATTTAACTTTTAAATCCACTATTAATTATTGTGTAATATTTGTGTTTAACATATTAAATCAGAGTATATTATTGGTACAGTTGATTTAAGTAAACTGGTTGACTATTCTGAAGTTAAAACAGACTTGAGTTTACAGCCGTCCGATTAAAGAGACAATCAGTGGAGGATAGATGGTCTTGAATTTTTGTGGGCCACATGTAATATAGTATATTCATATAGTCACATACACTATATAAGCAACCATGACGTGAACTTTAAACAATAGTACCATTTGATATTTTAAAAGAAGAGAGAGACTTTAGGTCGTGTTGTCCTAATATTGACACGTGCCAAGTCAAAGAAAGCTATCGAACCTGGCACGAAATTTCCAACTCCTTTATGAGTAATTAAGACAGTTGAAAATTTGTAATCCAATGACCAATCTTATTAGTTGGGTGAATTAATTTCAGAATAAAATTGATGTTATACACTAACGAATAGGAATTAATTTTGCTAAATTGAACGGATAATACCTGGATCCTTTCCGGAGAGGATTAAGTGGGTCATCACCTCTTACTTGATTCAATAAAATTAAAATATATGATAAAATTTAATTAAAAAGTAAAAATAAATATTACCCATTAATTTATAACCGGATGTAAATTAATCAGACGGGCTTTGTGCTCTAGAGAAAGAAAATACAAACACTTTTGGAAACAAGAGAGATTGTATGTGTGAAGAGTACATCGAGGAGGTTTGGTTAGGGTTGTTAATGGCGATTTGGTTGAGAAAATCCCTATTTTAGTATTAATTTTAGGATTGTGTCTCTCTGTTCTTCTTCGTTCTACACAATTTAATATAAATTCAAAGCTTCAATTCATTCAAGTTCAAACCCAGACATACATACATATATATATATATATTTACCTATATGCGATTTGTTATTGTTGTTGTAGACATCAAACCCAAAAGACAAAAACAAAAGAGGAAGATGTTGTGGCTTGCCTATTGATTTAGATATTTATGAAAGAAAAAAATGCGAGGAAAAAGGGGATTTATGATAGGGATTTGTGGGCAGTGAAGATTTAGAGGAAATAAAATTAAAGAAAAAAAATTCAGATTCGTGTTAGAACTTATAAATAAATGGGTAATACCAATTTTTACTCTTTAATTAAATTTTACCATATATTTTAATTTTATTAAGTCAAATAAAAGAGAATGAGTAATTTCATTCTGGAGAGATTGAAAATTACATCCAATTGAAAATTACATGAACACTCTCAAAAATAGTTGAGAAAGTAATTACGTTTTTAGAAATTTTGATTCAATGAATATGATGAAGGGGCTCTTTTGAATTTTCGTATCACATTCATCATTTATTAATAGTCATCAATTTCTATGAATTTGAAGTTGGTTAGTCAACATAAATTTTTCATTTATAAAAATATCTCGTTGAACGTGGATATAGCCTGTTAGATTTTGAATTTATTGTAATCTCAGTCGGTAAATTGAGACTACAATTACTACCCAATAATTTTGATTGGAAGTGTAACAATATTCAATGAACAATGTAATAACTATGTAATATTATTAAATTTTTGTGAACACCATGTTAGATGAAAGTGATAATTTTCGATGCATAATGTTGTTTCGTTATATTATTTAAAATGTATTACATATAATATGTAATAGCCAAAATTATATGGTCTAATAAAGGTGAACCATAAACAGGGATTGATAGGTCTGACCCATAGTAGTTTATAGAAGATGAGTGACCAACAAGTTAGGGACTAGTCTCATACATGGGAAGATAAAGCCTTAGAAAGAAAGAAGTTTATCAAATCCCATAATTTAAGGGATTAATAAATTAGGTAGATGGGTCTGACCCATCTACAAAAATTGTGTATAAATCTGTGGTCAAGTTATAAATAAAGGCATTCGATTCAACCTTATTTGTTATGTATTTTTCTGCATTTACACAATTGGCGCCATATGTGGGAAGCAGTTCTTGAAATCTTTTTCCAAAAGCTTCCCACTCTCTACTAAAAGCTCAGATTAACATCATCCATGGCGGTTATCACCCGGTCACAACAGTCCGAGCTACCCCCAAACGGAGGTCAACCCTCTCAAACCGAGGATCCGGTCAGGCGGGCCCTGGAGGAAAAGATCGCCGAGTTGGAAAGACAGAACGCCGAGTTGGTAGCAAAACTAGTTCTGCTACAAAACCTTCAAGAAGCCCAAAATGGCGATCAGTCCAACCGGCAAGAGCGGTTCGTGGGCCACCAATCGGAAAGGGTCGACCACCACACAAAGTCCAACAACGATCGGGAGGAGCACGCAGAGTCATCCCTACAGGTGCTCGGGGCGCACAATCCCGAGGAAACCCTAACCATGATAAAGTTAGAGGAAATTATGATCAGATTCCAAAGGGAGGTGCTCAAGGATCTAAAGGCCCAGACCCCCAACGATCTGGCCTCTGAGGCATCCATCGACGCAGTGCAGACACCGTTTACACTGGCGATCACCAATGTGCCCTACCCGGAGAGATTCAGACTACCGAAGTTTACCCTATTCGACGGCATGAAAGATCCGACGGAACACATCTACCATGTCCATACAAAGATGAACGTCTATAACGAAAACGAAGCCTTACTCTGCAAAGTCTTCCCTACCAGCCTGACCGAAGCAGCCTTGCTATGGTTCAGAAAGCAACCACCCCGATCCATTGGAAGCTGGCTCAGACTCTGCGAGTTATTCATCGCCCAGTATTTCAACAATAAAAGACAGAAGAAGACTATCTCCAGTCTATTTACCATGATCCAGGAAAAAGGTGAATCCCTGAAAAGCTTTGTCTTGCGATTCAATATCGAGATGTCCTTAATCGACAATTGCGATCAACACTCAGTCGTCAAGGCCTTCAGGATGACCTTGATTATTGGAACCAAGGTCCACCAGTCCTTGGTCAATAGGCCACCAGCAGACATCGGAGAACTCAACTCCAGGGCACAAGGGCATCTTCGGATAGAAGAAGAACTGGTCATACGCTAAAGAAGGGCAGCCTTTTCAAACGTAGAGGCAAGGGCATCCGAACCAAAAGTCAAAGATCGGACGCCAGATCGGAAGTAGCCAAACGCTCCTCCTGCACCCTCCTAAGCCCTAGAGAAACGCCAGAGGTTTGAAGATAAAATCACTCCACTAAAGGTTAGTCTGGCCAAACTGTATCAGGAAACTAGGGGTAAAGGGATCTTCCAATCACCACCCCCTATCAGGCAGCCAATAGAACTAAGGGACATATCGAGGCACTATGCCTTCCATGGCGAATATGGGCACCATGCCAACGAGTGCAGAAGCCTCATGAGGCAAGTAAAGGCCACGATAACAAAGGGAGAATTGTCCAAGTACGTCGCCAAGGAGGGCACCCGATCCGATCAGACCTCGCATACGCTAGCCAAGGGGACATCGGGTCAGCCCGTAAGAGTCATTCACATGGTTCACGGAGGGCCTAACTAATCAGAAGTAGAGGAAGCCCGTAGATCCCAGATGCGCCAAGCCCAGAGACTACGAAGGGTTGGGGAGATCAGTGAGTTTCGAAGCCCGAAATAAGATGCCCGAATAACTTTCTCTTCTGCAGATTTGTGGAACATTCAATCACCACATGACCATCCTTTGGCGGTCTCCCTCATGGTCTCAAATTACTTGATTAAGAGAGTAATGATCGACCCATGGAGCAACGCCAACATAATCACTAAGTGGGCCTTTGAGAAGCTGGAGATTGACCCCCAAGAGATAGTCCCTTCCAGAAGCCCGATAGCAGGATTCGATGGCAGAAGAGTGGAACCAATGGGAGAGATCCAACTGCCAGTAATAGCAGCAAGATGCACGCTCAGTGATACTTTTGTGGTAGTAGATGTTAAACCCTCGTACAATCTCATCATGGGCAGGGGTTGGATCCATCGAATGCATGAAGTTCCTTTCACCCTGCATCAAGTCATGCGATGCATCGACCCGAACGGAATTGATAAGATTGACATCAGGTGGCGGCCAAAGAATGCTATGTTGTCACCCTGAAAGGCCTTAGGAAAAAGACGGAATCGGAGCAAACTTCAAAAGTCAGGACAGTACCCTATGATCAATAACAATTACAAGATGGGGGTGCGGGGTCATTTATAGTAGCTGAACCTTTGTTGGAAGTTTAGATTTACCCCAATCGCCCCGAAAGGATGACTTACATTGGTTCTGGCCTCAGTGCACAAGAGAATGAAGAATTTGAGGCCCTTTTGCATTTCAATGCTGACTTATTCGCTTGGGGCCACATGGACATGCCTGACATCGATCTTTCAGTGGCCCAACATTCCCTCAACGTGGACCCCGACGTTAAACCCGTCAGGCAGAATCAGAGATGCATGGGGGCCCACCGAAACCAGATCATAGCTGAATAGGTGGATTGACTTCTTCAAGTCAGATTCATTAAAAAAGTGCAGTACCCTTCCCGGCTGGTAAACGTGGTAGTGGTCGAGAAGAAGAATGGGAAATGGAGGGTGTGCGTGGACTTCACTAATATGAACAAAGCATGCCCGAAGGATTGTTTCCCTTTACCAAAGATCGATCAGATGGTGGATGCCACCGCGGGATTCGAGCGTTTGAGTTTCCTTGACGCATACTCTGGGTATAATCAGATACGAATGAACCCAAATGACGAGGAAAATACAACATTCATCACTAAATCATGTATATATTGTTATACAATTATGTCTTTCGGACTAAAAAATGCAGGTGCAACCTTTTAGAGGTTGGTTAGCAAAGTTTTTCAGGAAATGATGTGATCTACCATAGAAGCCTACATTGATGACATGGTGGTCAAAAGCAAGGCGAAGAGTGACCACCTGGCTGATCTGCAATAGGTGTTCGACACCCTCAGGAAGTACAAGATGAAGCTCAACCCATCCAAATGTTCATTCAAAGTGTTCTTGGGCCAGTTCTTGGGACACATAGTTGATCGGACAGGAATACAGGCGAGCCCAGTACAAGTCAAAGCTCTCATGGAAATGGGGGAGCCAAAGTCCCGGAAAGAGATCTAAGTACTAACCGGAAGAGTGGCAAACCCTCAACCATTTCATCTCTCGCCTAACTGATCGGTGCCGACCCTTTTTCCATTCTATAAAGGCAGCAAAATGAGAGGTTTGGGGGCCGGAGCAATCAGAAGCTCTGAAGAATCTCAAGAGCTATATGACAAAGCCTCCCATACTAGCAACCTCGGAAGCAAACGAACCATTACACTTATATCTAGCCATATCCGTAACATCCACTAGCGCCGCTCTGGTCAATGAGGGCAAAGGGTACCAGATGTCGGTCTTCTACACTAGCAAAGCCTTTGCTGATGTTGAAACCTGCTATTCCAAACATGAAAAGTTGGTGTTATCACTGATCAATGCAAAATGACGTATTCGGCATTACTTTGAAGCACACCAGATCGTGGTACCAACTACAACCCCGATCAGATCCATAATGGCGAAACCCGAATTGTCAGGAAGAGTATCCAAATAAGCAATAGAACTAGGAATCTAAGACATAACCTATGTCCCCCGAACAACCATCAAAGGACAATCGGTAGCTGACTTTCTGTTAAAAATATAACCTACATACTCTCCCGAAGAAAATGAACTAGGCTTATGGGTAATATTCGTGGACAGGTCATCAAATATCAACAGAGCAGGGATCGGTATAGAGCTCGTGACACCCGATGACACTAAAATTCAGCAGTCCATTTGATTGGATTTTCCAGCATCCAATAATGAAGCTGAGTATGAGGCCCTTTTAGCTAGAATTCATTTGGCCCGAAGCCTGCAAATACATAGGGCAAAAATATGAAGTGACTCCCAATTGGTCATACGACAGTTGAATGAAGAGTATATAACCCGAGAGCCTAAAATGGAAGCATACAAGGATTTGGTACTAAAAGAGGCCGAAGAATTCCAGCAATTAACCTTTGAACAAATCCCAAGAGGGGACAATATCATGGCAGACCGTTTAGCTAATCAGGCCTCCGCAACAGGGGAGAGTATGACTCGAATAACACCAGTGGATTTCATCGTCCGATTAAGCTTGGAGCCCTTTGAAGACGTGATGATGATTCCATGGGAGCCAAGTTGGATGGACCCCATAGTAGACTATTTGAGGACGGGTGCTTTACCTGAATCAAAACCAGAGGCCCGGAAGATAAGAATGAAAAATACAAGATACGCTCTATATAATGGCCAACTTTACCGTAAGTCATTCTCTGGATCATACTTAAGATGTCTTACACCCTCTAAAGTTTCTGCAGTCATGGAAGATATACATGTCGTATCATGCGGTAATCATTCCGGGGGAAGGTCTTTAGCTCATAAAATCCTCACCCAGGGGTATTTCTAGCCTTACCTATCAAGAGACACTGAGGTTATACACCCGACGTTGTAAAAAGTGCCAATTTCATGGTGATGTAATTCATCCATATCCTGAATTATTGAATCCGACAATTATCCTTCACCCTTTCGTCCGGTGGGGAATGAATATTGTGGGTCCTCTCCCACAAGCCATACGATCTACTACACATGTCTTTCTAACTATTTCTAACTACGGACTACTTTACCAAATGGGTGGAAGCCGAGGCATACTCAACTATCAAAAGCAGTCATGTTATCATGTTCATCTAGAGTCATATCATTTGTAGATTCGGTCTACCCCGAACTATAATGATGGACAATGGCACCAACCTGGACAACGGGAAAGTTCAAGCATTCCTGGCAAAACATGGAATCAATCAGAACACTTTTTCCGTTGGTTACCAACATGGAAATGGACAGGCAAAAAGGACAAACAGAACAATTATTGATACACTTAGAAAAAAGCTCGAAGCAGCAAAAGGATCTTGGTTGGAAAAATTACCCGAGGTCTTATGGTCCTATCGGACCACCCCAAGGCAATCGACGGGAGAGACCCCATTCGCCATGGCCTACGGGGCTGAAGCTGTTATCCAGATCGAATTGAAGGTGCCAATATTAAGAAGTCATGCATAGAAAGAGAGCCCAAACAATCAGTACCTAGCCCATGATTTGGACCTACTAGAAGAAAGAAGGGAAGTCGCGGGAATAAGGCTGACTGCCTACCAATAACAAGTCAGGGCCCGATTTAATCAGAAGGTCAAAAGAAGAGAGTTCCAAGTAGGCGATATGGTGTTCAGAAAAAAGATTATGATTGTTGGCAAGTTACGGAAGACATGGGAATGACCTTATACAATAATTGAGGTCATCGGTCATGGTTCTTATCGGGTACGAAAGAATAAGACATGCCGTATCGAGCCCAACTCTCAGAATGTTTATCGTCTGAAGATGTATTATCCTTAGATAGTTTTCCATTAAATAGTAATATGAGTGTCTATGTCTTGCATATGACATTTCTGATGATTACAATAAAGCATTTGTGCCCGATGTTCGGCACATATGCTACATGTGTTTCAAATTTTTGAATAACATATCATATTCTTTATGTATGTGTGTGTGATCATACCTTGTGAAGAAGACCATTTTTCATAAGTGTTGAGTTCAAACTTGATTTGAACTAACCAGAGGACATCAACAAGTCTCAGGGGCCAGATGCCCGAAGACTTCATATTAAAATGAAATTTTTTCTAAGTGTTGAGCTCAAACCTGATTTCAACTAACCAGAGGACATCAACGAGTCTTAGGGGCCAGATGCCCAAAGACTCCATATTGAAATGAAAATTTTCCTAAGTGTTGAGTTTGAACCTAATTAGAACTAACCAGAGGACGTCAATGAGTCTCAGGGGTTAGATGCCCGAAAATTCCATATTAAAATGAAAATATTTCCGAGTTTTAAGTTCAAAATTGTTTATTTCGGGCTAATCGATAGCTAATCGAAGTAATAAGAGCAGATAGCCGTAAGAAAATTGGGAAATCCTTTCATTAATATAAATAAAAGATACAAAAATAACCCTTCTGAAGGGTAATACAGAGTGACGTTCAGAAACCCTAAGTCTTATTTTCCCCAAAATTCAGGGCCAAAACTAGTCTTCTCCCTTCAAGAAGGCAACAAACCTCTTCTCATTCTCAGAGCCGGTGGGTCCCGATAAGGAAGAGGCACCCCCATGAAGACATCGAACTCCTCAACAGTCTTAAATTCCCGATCTGCCAGGGGAATATGCTCCATCTCGTGTCTCTTTCGCCATGCCCTGACCGATCAGATGTTACAGATAGTGACGTACCGTTGGTGCATGTCCAGCCCACCCAAGCAACACATCTCTACCTTAGATTGCTCAAGAGCCAGAAGATTATCTGACTCCGCCTTTTTTGCAGCAATCTTTTGGTAGGCTGCCTTTGCCTCTGCCAATTCAGCAGCCAAGGCCCTCTTCTCAGCTTCTCTGATCTCTAGAACACTTTTGTGCTCGGATACACTCTGACGAAGATCATCCGCCTCCCTGGCCAAAGTGACACAATGCTCATTATTCTGCTGTAGCTGAGCCTGCATCTTGGTCATTTCTCGGACATCGGCCTCCAGGATATGATTGTAGGCCTGGATCTAATAAATGAGCTACACAAATAGAAAAAGGGTACATATTAGTACAGAACGAAGTGAAAATAGATAAAGGAATAAGCAAAGTACAAAATAAAAAAGAGATCAAAGCGAGTACCTCCATGGCCATCATAGAACCTTTCTGAAACAACACAGTCCTGGTGATTTTTTACTGAGCTGCCCTATCAGCAGGAGTCCAGATTCCTCTGGCCATAGCCCGAAGGGCATCTGGCTGACAGATAGTAAGATGGTCAATACAGATAGGGGAGCCATCCGGAAATAGAAACTTTGGCTCCCAGGGAATTACGGTGCAGGGAGTGTCTTGAGCCTGAGGAGGATCGCTCATTGAGGCATCGGTAGTCTGGGTCCTGGGCTTTTTACTGGCCGCTACACCACCCATACCAGATCGTGGCCTGGTGGTTGAAGCATTTGCAAGAGGAGGCTGAGGAAGATTCGAAGGATTTTGTGCAGTCGGGCGTACCGGAGGTGCCGGAAGTGCTGTTGAGAGCAGTATGACATCAATTGGAGTAGATCCGTCAGGGACCCAAGTGCGTCTGACATAGAGGGGCCTGAGGGGCAAATCCATCCTATCAATAGCAGCGCCCAAATTAAAAATCACCTCCAGATTGGCTTTAGTCAGAAGCTCACTAACAAATTTGACATTGCTCCAGATCTTGGCTTTCAAAAGAGCATAACATTATTTCACAAGGGATGGGGGGATCTGACTGTTCTCATAGCCAAGAAACCTGTATGCGTAGTCCCCCCGGTGTAAATCACAAAACTCACAGAAACACGTGGCTTTATGAAGAGGACGGAAGATGGGAAGTCAAATAGGTCCGAAGACCCTAGGGATCGGGTATGTTAGAGAGAATGGTAGAGCCAGTTGCCACTGACAACTACCATTCTCTCCTTCCAGCCCTTATCGGAACAAATGCCTTAACCTTGAAAGGGAAAAATGTTATACCTACATTTGCTTCATCTGGCATTTTGGAAAAAGTAGCAAGGAAATAAGTCAGTTAAGCCTAAATTAAGGTCTAAGTCTATATTGTACAAAAGAAGCATATCGAGGATCCTAAAACTGTTTGGGTTAAGCTGGAGATGATGCAACCCCAGCATGAACAAGACATAATTAAATAAGGGGTGAAGAGGGAATCTTAATACTTTGAAGTGAACCGCCGATAGAAGGATACTACCTGGTTCAAGTCCCTCACTTTTGGTGAAGTCTAAATAATGTGGGTAAGGGGCCAAAAACACGTCATCGGGCACGTCAGCGTCGGCCCGAAGACGTTTGACGTCCATTTCAGGGTAATAATTTCCCTTAAAGGGGGCAACTACGAAGGGTTTGGGTTTAGAAGGATTCGCAGGTTCTTCATCATCAGAGGAGCCTCCTTCGTCAGACACTTCTGGGTTTACCGATGAGCTTGGGAGATCGGTGTTAAGATGAGCATTCTTAGCTGGGGAAGTCTCTGGGTGAACAGAAGATGGACTACTACTATTTGGGGTCTCCAGGTCAGTGCCAGAAGATAAGACAACCTCATCTATAGACCTAGTGTCATCACTCCCTGACATGGTTTTAGAAAGGTAGAAGAGACAGATGGGGGTAGAGATGAAAATTGAAATAAAAGTGCTATCTAACTTACACAGTTTAGAGAGTTGAGGCTAGAGGAACTTCAGAAAGGGTTAAGAGTTGCTCCGATGGAAATTCCTAAAAATCGCCGACTGAGAATTGCAAGAATCAAGGTAGAGAAAAAGCTTGAGAGAAATGAGTTGCAAAATGTAAGAGAGAAATGACAAATAGTACCTATTTTATAGAAGGTCAGAGGGAGTTCAGGAGTCACGCGCAGAAGACGAGGGAAGAGCGCCGCCACTCCAGCTGTTGTGTGCGAAGATAAAAGAAGCGTGAGCCTGTCATTTTGAATTTGAGATGATTACCCACCTACCTTAGCATTAAACCACTAGCCACATCATCACCATCAATTCCAATAAAGACAGTGTGTATATGCATGTGTGTCTATATATATATATTCGGTCATGGGTAGGACTGGCAATTCGTGTCAATAGGTCGACCCACGGGTCAACAGGGCAATCTGATACTAGTTGACACGAAAAACAAACATTTTAAATATGATACAATCCAACACGAAAAATAAAAAATAAAAAATAAAAATGAAATTGAATTTGAATTTGACACGATTTAGTAATAGTTTATTAATGTATTTCAATCCATGACCAATTAGAGAATAGAAAAAATCAGCAAATAAATATAACAATAAATATAATCGTGTCAAACGAGTCAATTCGTGTCAGAAATTGCCAGCTCTAGTCATGGGCCATGGATTGACCCATGAGCCCATAACCTCAGGGGCCTGTGTAATAGCCAAAATTATATGGCCCAATAAAGGTGGGCCATAAGCAGGGACCGATAGGCCTGACCCATAATAGTTTCTAGAAGATGAGTGACCAACAAGTTAGGGACTAGTCTCATACATGGGAAGATAGAGCCCAAGAAAAAAAGGAGTTTATCAAATCCCATGATATAAGGGATTGATAAATTGGGTAGATGGGCCTGACTCATCTAAAAAAATTATGTATAAATATGTGGCAAAGTTATGAATAAAGACATTCGATTCAACCCTATTTGTTGTATATTTTTCTGCATTTACAATGAACAATGTAATAACTATGTAATATTATTAAATTTTTGTGAACACCATGTTAGATGAAAGTGATAATTTTCGATGCATAATGTTGTCTCGTTATATTATTTAAAATGTACTACATATAATAAAAAGGAAAGACAAGGTGAATAAAGGATGTCATAAGTTCAGATATACGACTTTAAAAAAAAAAATCAAAAATTTCTTGTAACCCTCTTCTTATTTGGAAAAACATTATGGAGAGAGAAAATAATAATATGGGACATATGATGTCTGAAGTTTCAATCTCATGTTTGAATCCTATTAGTTATTGACAATTCGTAGGAGTTATGACTGCGAACATAGTTCGAACCTTCCATGATCCGTGTCGAAAGATTATTTTGCATAAGTCTAGTGAATTATTCGAGACAAAATTCCAATATCCGATTATTGAAATAAGAAAATAATGAAAAGAGCATATTAAGAAAATATATTCTCATAAATTCAACTGAGTGTAATTATTCTCAATAAGACAAATTCTTATACAATCATATATTATTTTGAGCAAAACTTAAATGTAATCAAATGAATCAAAATTTTAAGTAGAAAATAACTTTATAAACTACTAAACACTTTCAGTTTATATTTAGTGGTTAAAAATTCTATTTTTTATAAGAAAAAGAATTTATACTCTCTTTATTTGCAATGTAATTTTTTTTTTCTATCCATAATATACCCAAACTCCTGAATTTCCATAATCAGTTGTCCCGTCAACGTTGGATGTTAGTTACAAAAACAATTGTCCATTCTCACTTGAAGAAAATGAAAGGAAGAGAAAGATCAAGAGAGAAGGAAAAAAGAAAAAGAAAAAGGTACACCACTTGTTCCATGCGTGAATATAATAATGCACGGCATGTATTCAATATGAGAAATGCCTTAAACATGTTACAAATTTGATCTTTTGAATGCGAGACTCTAAATGTCTGAGCATCAATCACTAATGTGTGGTCAAAATTGGATACTATTATGGCCACACATGCTCTTTTTTTTTTTTTTTTTTTTTTTTTTTTAAATATATAAATAACAAGCAATCTCAAAATTGCATATATGTATAAGTTAGTTTCCGTACATAAATGTAAACTTGGTGGAAGACTGGAAGTCGTCGCTACCTTATATATGTATGTATATGAGTTTGGCATCTAAGAGCTATCCGGGACTCGTAACGAAGGGTGGAGAACAGACAAGGAATAGAGGACTTCAAAAATAAAATAAGTCTAATTTACTCTCTCCCAACGTAGGGGGCGACTAAGATAAGTAATTTAAATAAAATAATCATGGGTCAGCTTTGGATAGTCGAGTTTGTGACTATATTTATTTATTTTAAAAAAAATTGTTAGTCGTTGAGATACGGTATTTAACACATATACTGATTAATTTCGTAGTACTATTTGGCTCTTTCTTTTTTTGGGGCAAGTGAGGTTGTTGTTGGTGGTTGACTTTATTAAGATCAAATTTACTAAATTCATAAACGTCACCTGTGTTTGGGTGCGAATATTTTACCAAATTGTTGATATGTGTTTTAAGTTAGAAACCCTACAAGACTTTCACAAGAATTTATTTTCTCATTTTAGCTAATATAGATTTATATTTCAATCTGCGAAACTGATCCGAACCAATCCGATTCACCGTGATCCAGTTTGGATTGGTTTCATTAGACAAATGGATTGGATTGGTTATGGGAATTGAAAATCCGATAGTAATGGATCGGATCCAAAATATCCTTAATCCGGTCCAATCCGATCCGTGTCCACCCCTAAGTGGTTACGCCCAAGCAGGTGCTTGGTAACCGAATCAAGGATTCAGTCTGACTTCAATACCAACTATCACGGATTGAATGCTTTGCGGTTTGATTGAAAAACTTATGCAGATAAGCGAGGCTAACATCCAGGGTTAGTCTTGAAATTTCGAAAATAAATGGAGGCCTTAGGCGAGAATAAATGTGAGGCCCTTTATAAGTAAGGCTTCACGCGCTTAAAATATTAAAAAGTTACTTTTTTTTTTTTGTAAAAAAGTAAAAACACATTAAATATATTAATATTCAAAAAATTGAAAACAATCTTCATCTTAGTGTTGTCGTGAAAAATTGTTGTTGTTAGGTGAGTGAGGAAAAAAACCTCCATCCAAGTGTAGTCGAGTGAAAAATTATTGTCGTTGTGCAAGTACGACAGTCACGAAAACCTTAAGTGTAAGCGTCAAACATTGTGCGAGTGCGATAAGAATTGTCTAACTTTAATAAGAAAAATGGTTTAATTTGTATTAGACTTTAGTGTTATTAAGTTAAAAAAAAATGAGATTATTTATTAGAATCTATAAAAAGAACCATAAGCTCAGACTTCCTAGCACACATAATGCAGATATATGTACATATTTGATTGCCTTATTCACCGGGAAAAAAAAATGAGATTTTTTTTTCTTATTCTATAGTAATAGTAACTAAAGTATACAATTTTGGGGCCCAAAATTGTTATATTAGATTTCAATTTAGTACGAGCTATTAAACATTTTACTTTATTTATTTATAATAAAATAATTTTTATTTTGAAAAAATGAGGCCCTTGAATTGGACTAAGAAACTATTTATATTTTTATAAAAGTATTAATTTTTATTTATTTTTTAAAAAAATTCAATACAAAAAAAAATTTGAGGCACCCAAGCCCGGACGCCATGAGGTCGCCTACCCTCATTGCCGGATCTGGTAACATACATTCATTTATACATCAATCACTTTTTCATTTGGATAGGATGGGACAAGAGTCACAAGACCCTCTAACATTTTGTAGGAGTATTCTAACATTTTGTAGAGGGAGAGATCTTGGGTTTTGACTTATAAAGATGAGGTTTCGTATTGTAGTATTGCTTATATATATACTGGTCCATATAAATTTTTTTTACCTCATATACACTACATTTCCTATAGAATTTGATATTTTGAGGTTGAGTTGTGGAGTTATAAGCATAGAGAGCTTGCAGAAGATTTCTGATTTTCCGTTAGGCATATATGACACATGGACAATAATATAATTGAAAATTGACAACAATAGCTCCACAGATTTAACAGGTATTATTTCCTTTGCATGTGGAAAAAATAAAAAAAATGTTGTGTTTCTGGTGAAATGCAACACCATGCCTTGGACCTTCAATTCTACTCTAACTTCAATTTTAGCTGGTTGAACAATTTTTTCTTGTACTTCCATTAGTGATACTTTTCCTTCTTGCATTTATCTGCTATTAAATCATATTACTTGTATATATTCATTAATGATCATATAAGCATTGGCTGATAGACAATTTACAATCTATGTTCGTATTGACTTTCAGAATCTGCATGAGATCGTCTCGAGGGCTGTTATAAGTCTCAAGTAGGTGGACACTTTATGAATGTATAATTTTGTTTATAAGTTGCATATATGCCATAGAGTTTTACACCTATATATATCTCAAACTTCTTCACTTCATGACGATCACATTTTAAATTCTCTCATTGTGCGAGTATGGTTGGACATCTATGCGGGACATGACAACGTCCTCTTCAGTGGTTTCCTTGTCAGATTTATAATAGGATTACCTTCGAAAAACTACGAGACAAAACATATTCGTGATGATTACAGAATTCATATTAGTGTGAGAACTACAAGATGATGAACATTTTCATGTTGATGATATAATTCATTGAGTAGAGACATGCTTACCTTGAGTAGCTTTTTGAGAAATTCATTCACCTTGCGAAGATTCTGAATTCGTGCTTTTAGTTGTGCTTCATATGCCTAATGCAAAAAAGAGACATACAGATAAAGAAAAAAATAAAATTAAAGAAGTAATTTATAGAGATCGAGGATGAAAATATTACCTGCTTCTTTTCATATGATCGCGTCGCTGACACTCTATTCTTAATCTTTAGGAGTGCCATTCTGTGCGCAGCCTCCTCTTCGCTCTCATAGACCCCTCTGTACTTCCTCTTCCTCCTCCTCCTCCATGGAACCTTGGATGCCACGTTGATAGTAACGTTACTAAAGGTTGGGACATTCTTGGAATCAAATTGGCATGGAAGCAACATTGTGTTTTCAAAATTATCGAATCGTTGTAGAAGTGGAGTGTGTTTCTCATTTTTCAAAACAGGCTCAATTATGTGTTGGACATTTGTAGGATTGGTAGAGGAGGCCGCCGGCAAGATAGTGTTTTCAAATTCGATGAAAGTGTGTATAAGTTTGTCAAATTCGTCGTCAATGAATTGTTGAAATCCCAAATCATGTTCTTCATCTTGACTTATAGGGTCCATCGTGTTGAGCTCGAATCGTAGTTGTGTTTGAAGTGAGGCAGAGTAATTAAGACAGAGACCTAATTAAGTATAGAGATAACATATTAAATGAATGAAAGCATTTTCAATAAATCAGTTATTCTTTCATCAAATGGCAAAAAGAGTAAACAAGTGTGTTGTGGTTACCTAAAGGAAGGTGACTATATATATATACCAGTTTAAAGTTCAGTTGCTCTAGCAATGAAAGATCATCTATTGGAGAGTTTTTATCACTAATGAGTCTGTGTTTTTAGTATATATTGACTTAGAAGAAGAATTACACTTGTATCTTCTTAATATATATATATATACATTCAGAGAATCATATATCTCTAACACTGCAAAAACTTTTAAGTTCATGCTGTTGGTGTTGTGGTCTTCTGCATTATGCATGTATGCTTTGGCAAAAAAGAAATTAACGCTGTACAAATGGACAACTTCTGCGGAAATTATGTACTGTAAAACATATATATATATATACTCGGAAATTATGTACTGTAAAATATATATAATATATATACCAAAATGTTCTTTGCCGAAAAAAAATTATATATGTATATACACAAAAATGTTCTCTTTCTCATAAGTGAGTAAAAAATTGACAAGACCACCAAAAAAAATCAATATTTTGTTGATTTTGGAAAATAGAGTTTTGATTTTGATAGTCCTAACATGATCTTGTCTAAAAAATGTAAGACAATACCAGAAAAATTAAAACCAAACCATTAAACAAACAGGCCCTAAGTCTGTCCATGTACTCATCTATCACAGGCAGCCAGGTTGGATGTGATATATATATATACCATGTTTGTTTTTTTCTTTCTATATATAATATATGGAGGATGCTTGCTTCAGAGTAAGAGGTTAGTCATTAATTTTCAAATAGCTTTTTATAGTCAACCTTCAGTTCTACTAATGTGGACTTTATAAGTTCTAAGTCATACAGCAACACATGCATTTTTACTTGTATGTGCTAATTTTGCCTCATTTTTTATTATTTCTTTGTCTAAGGTGATAAAAAAGAATAGTAAAAATAAAAATTCAGAAAAAACTAGTGTATAAAATGGAATATATTCTTAGGAATTCGCTTTTACAGTATGTATTTAGTTCTGTATTGGGAAAAAAATATAAAAAAATTCCTCAGATACCAGTTGTAGAAGTCTCTAGTCTCTCTATAACCCTCTACATTTACAAATATAGCTAATAATTGAATGGGAAATTTTATACCCGATACAGAAAATATAATTACATATCATTTTTTGGATCTTTTCCTAAATTTGTCTGATTTCTATATCTATTCATATTTAAGTTTTTGTTAATAGCATTTAGTATCTATTCTCTTGACTATTTGTCTAATCACTATCATTTATATCTTGATCACATTAGGATTATTAAAGAAAGAGGGAAAAAAAAAGGAGGCTTGAATTTGAAATAGATGAAATTTAAAATGAGAAAAGATTTGTGATTATGAAATACAGATGAGAAGATGAATGTACATTCCAACCAACCCCTTTCCTACTATACTCTTTCTCCAACCTCCTCTATATGAGTCTATACATTAGACACTATGTAAATGTTTGACATATAATTTTGGTCCAACCTCCTCTATATGAGTCTATACATTAGACACTATGTAAATGTTTGACATATGATTTTGGTGCCAAAATTATGATCAACCCATATTTGGTTGGGTGAGGATTGGTTTAATAGTACCAACTGTTAGGGTTCGCACACCCTATGTACGAAGCCGTACACACCTACAAATCAGAAAACGCACACAAACACACCAAACAATTGACACAAGAATATATACGTGGTTCAACCAAATAAGCCTACGTCCACGGAGATCACCGTTTCACTAAAAAATCACTGAGAGGATTACAAGGGGGTGATTCGCAGATCACACACGCACACACACTGTGTATACTCACGCCTGTATCACCGGAATAATATAAACGTATATTATTCCTAACTCTCTTTCTCTATTTTTGTGTACACAATTCAATAGGAGAAGCCCTATATTTAAAGGTGAGGATATAGAGGTGAATTTCTCAATCTTCTGATGTGGGACAAGTTAATATAACAAAGTAGTCATATTATATATATATATATGCCAATATATAACAATCTCCCACTTGACGACTTTGCCTTCATCAATCAACTCCATCAATGATCAGTGCTCGGTGCCCTCATTTCTGTCTTCAAGCTTGAAGAACTGAAGTTGCGCACAACTTCAGTTTCTCTGTTGTCACCACTTTGGTCAACATGTCGGCCGTATTCTCGCTTCCTTGAATCTCCTTAAGTGTTAATACTTCATCCTCTAATAGAGGTCTGATAAAGTGATAACGAAGATCTATATGCTTGGTTCTCGAATGAAATACTGAATTTTTTGCCAGATGTATAGCAGTCTGACTATCACTATGCAAAACACTCTTTCCTTGCTCGAATCCCAACTCTGCCAACAAACCCTGTAACCAAATCATCTCTTTGCTAGCCTCTGTCACGGCTACATACTCAGCCTCTGTAGTAGATAATGCTACAATCCTCTGTATCTGCGAAATCCAACTGACTGCTGTAGTACCTATTGTAAAGACATAACCAATAGTGTTTCTTCTGTGATCTATCTCACAAGCAAAATATGAATCTACATAGCTATGTAAATTCACTTCACCCTTTCCAAAATAAAGGCATCTGTTTGTGGTACCTCGTAGATATCGCAATATCCACTTCACTGCTTCCCAGTGAGTCTTTCCTGGATTGGACATGAACCTGCTAACTGCTCCCACTGCATATGCAATATCTGGTCTTGTACAAACCATTGCATACATCAAGCTACCAATAGCTGAAGCGTATGGAATACTGACCATGTTGTTCCTCTCTGCTTCTGACTTGGGAGACTGCTTTTTCGATAATAAAAAATGACTAGCCAAAGGTGTGCTAACTGACATAGCATCACTCATGTTGAACCGCTTCAAAACCCGTTCAACGTAGTCAGCCTGAGACAACTGCAAAATTCCATTCTGCTTGTCTCTGATGATTCTCATACCAAGAATCTGCTTCGCTGTGCCTAAGTCCTTCATCTCGAACTCTTTTGCCAACTGTTTATTTAACTTACTGATTTCCGCAAAATCAGATCTAGCTACTAACATGTCATCAACATAAAGTAGGAGGATAATGTAACTCGTGTCAAACCTCTTGAAGTAGCAACAATGGTCAGCGTTGCACTTGATATAACCATGTCTCTGCATAAATCCATCGAATTTCTTGTACCACTGTCTTGGAGTTTGTTTCAAACCATACAAGCTCTTTTCCAACTTACACACAAGTTTCTCTTTCCTTTTCTCTAAGAAACCTTCCGGTTGCTGCATATAAATATCCTCCATTAGGTCACCATGGAGGAAAGCAGTTTTGACATCTAATTGCTCTAGGTGCAAACCCTCTGATGCAACAATGCTAAGAACTAAACGAATGGTAGTCAGTTTCACAACCGGAGAAAATGTGTCGGTGTAGTCGATTCCTGCTTTCTGCTGAAATCCTTTTACTATAAGTCTCGCCTTGTACCTCTTAGAACCATCATGTTCTTCTTTGACTTTGTAGACCCATTTATTATGGAGAGCTTTCTTTCCTACCGGCAGCTCGGTTAACTTCCATGTCTTGTTGTAAATAAGGGACTTCATCTCATCTTCCATTGTAAGCTCCCACTGGCTCGCATCTGCTGCACTGCATGCTTCATCAAAATACTCTGGTTCACCTCCATCTGTGAGCAACAAATAATTCATGTATCTCCGATTCAGCACATGCTGCCATGAAGACCTCCTAGGTACAGGAATAGGAGTCGGAGACTGTGGTGTATCAACCTGTTGAGTATTTCCATCTGCAATATGTTCGTATGAATGAGTACTCTCACTGTCTTGAACATCATCTAACTCAACACACACAGGATCACTCTGTGCTGTAGGCTCTGAGGTTGTTCTGTGTCTGTCCTTGTACATAACCTTTTCATTGAACACTACATCTCTGCTTCGGATCAGTTTTCGGTTCTGATCATCCCACATGCGGTAACCATACTCGTCACCGCCATAGCCAATGAAAATACACTTTTGTGACTTGGGATCAAGCTTACCCCTCATAGTGTCACTAACATGTACATATGCAACACAACCAAAAACTTTTAAATGTAAAAGTGTTACCTCTCTACCGCTCCAGACCTCTTTTGGTATTCTGTGCTCCAATGGTACTGATGGACCACGATTGATTAAGTACGCTGTTGTACTGACTGCTTCTGCCCATAACTGTTTCGGTAACCCTGCCTGAATGCGCATGCTTCTGGCTCTCTCAGTCAATGTCCGGTTCATCCGTTCTGCTACGCCATTCTGTTGTGGTATACGTGGAACAGTTCTCTCTAATCTGATACCGTTCTCATAGCAAAATCTCTTAAACTTGGTGTCCTGATACTCTCCACCATTATCGGACCGTAATCTCTTGATCTTCAAACCCGTCTCATTCTCTATCATAGCCTTCCAACTCTTGAACACACCGTACACTTCAGATTTATGTTTCAAGAAATAAACCCATACCTTTCTGGAATGGTCATCGATGAAGGTGACGAAATAGGACTTTTTGCCAATAGATGAGACATTTGCTGGCCCCCAGATATCAGTGTGAACTAGCTCAAGCTTCTCCTTTCTGAGTTCTCTGCCGCTTTTCTAAAAACTAACCCTCTTCTGCTTACCGAATACGCAATCCTCACAGAAGTCGATATCAATTGAATTTAGACCTGGTAACTTTCCCTTTGCGAGCATAACCTTGAGTCCCTTTTCACTCATGTGACCTAGCCTCTGGTGCCACAAGTTATGATCCTCCTTGCTTTCTGCAATTGCTATAAATGTGCTAGCCTTGGTGGTAGTGTACAACGTACCTGTTTTCTTTCCTCGTGCTATAGTCATAGCTCCCTTGGAAACTTTCCACTTATCTTCACTGAAAGTGGTCACATAACCTTCACTCGCCAACTGGCCTACTGAGATCAGGTTCTTCCTCAAGTCTGGAATGTGTCTGACATCCTTCAGCTTCCATATCGATCCGTTGAGTCTGATATGTACTTCACCCTTGCCAACAACACTGCAGGGTTGATCGTCACCTAGATAAACCTTGTCGAGGTTTCCAGGTGCATAGCTCTCAAAGAGCTCTCGACTTGAGGTGACATGGAATGATGCTTCAGAGTCCAAAATCCAAGACTCTGCTTTGCTCTCCAAAGAGCATATCAGTGCATCATCTGCTTCTTCTAAGACAATATTTGCCTCTGTCTTGTCATCCGCTACCTTCTGCGGGGATCTACACTGGTTCCTTAAATGACCAGTCTTGTCGCAATTCCAACATTCGATTGCTTTGGAATTTTTGGGACCTCGAGACTGTGATCTTCCCCGTCTCGACTTGGAACGGCCACGCCTTTGGTTTCCGCCCTTTCTGTCTGTTCAAACCTCTGCCTCTGGTGTCGACATTCAATGTTGTGTCACTGCTTGAAGAGTCTGATGACTGTCTTTTGATCTCTTCTGTGAGTACCATACTCACAACGGTATCATACTTCAGCGGGTCTATCCCTGAAGAATTACTGATTGCAGCTACTGTGGCGTTCCAGCTCTCTAACAATTGATTAAGGAGAAAAGTTGATTTCACCTTGTCTTGAAACACTACTTCAATTGATTCCAACTGCCCATAAATGTCATTAAGCTTACTGAGATGTTCACCAACATTCTCATTCTCGGACATATGTAATGTATTTGCTCCAGACGGCTATTCGTACATCTTCGAAAGAGCTTCCATGAGAGACTTTGCAGTCTTCTCTTTCCTGATATTGAAGGCAACAAATTTTGCTAACGTCAATCTGATCGTGCTAAGAGCCTTTCGATCTAGGATATTCCATTCCTCTTCTTTCATCGAATCTGGCTTCGTCTCTTCTAGCGGTTGATACAAATTTTTTTGGAATAACACATCCTCAATTTGCATCTTCCAATAGGTAAAGTTTGTACCATCAAACTTGTCGATCATTACTGTATTTTCTTCTCCCATAGCTCCCACTGAGCCTATTAGAGATATTCGGAGTGCAAAACCGAGTATACGGTTGCGTCGTGGGCGGTTCAAAACCTTAAGAACGCCTTTGACCGCGTCCAAAACGGGTCCAAAACGACTCCAAACGGGCCAAAACAAATTCGCACAAAAGACATAAATTTAATCACGAAGTCAGTACCTTCTCGGGGTGCGTGCGGGCGTGTCCCTACTCTGATTGGGCTGATTCTTGCGCCAAAACATCGGGCTTCGAATTCTCTTTCCGTATATATATTATAAATCTTATTCCGATGCTCCGTAAAATCACGCCGAACCAAAACTGCTGCTCGACGGAGCCAAAAAATTGGCCGAAACTTCAGGCGACGCGTGGGGGCGCGTGATGAACTTTCCGGCGACGTGCTTGACACTGCTGGCTTCGTCTCGTCGAGCCAAAACTCCTGGTGTGGTCGGTTTCTGATTTAGGGCACTCGAAAAAATCAGATCTGGACCAGATCGTCGGGCTTCGTGATTTGCTCCAACCTGGGGCTCTGATACCACTTGTTAGGGTTCGCACACCCTATGTACGAAGCCGTGCACACCTGCAAATCAGAAAACACACACAAACACACCAAACAATCGACACAAGAATATATACGTGGTTCAGCCAAATAAGCCTACGTCCACGGAGATCACCGTTTCACTAAAAAATCACTGAGAGGATTACAAGGGGGTGATTCGCAGATCACACACGCACACACACTGTGTATACTCACGACTGTATTACCGGAATAATATAAACGTATATTATTCCTAACTCTCTCTCTATTTCTGTGTACACAATTCAATATGAGAAGCCCTATATTTAAATGTGAGGATATAGAGGTGGATTTCTCAATCTTCCGATGTGTGACAACTTAATATAATAAAGTAGTCATATTATATATATATGCCAATATATAACACCAACCTATGGTGTACCAAATGAATTTTTTTTCACATCATCTAAAGACATGGTTTGTATGGTTTGGTGTATGTTTTGACATGTTTTTGTATGGTTTGGTGTGTGTTTTGTGTATCAAATAAAAGTTATCAAATAATAGAATATAATTAATAATAAATAAATAAAATTTGAGTAACAAATATTTAAAAATAAGAAATAAAGTAAAACCAAATAAATAATAAATAAAAATATTATGAATAAATAATTAATAATAAATTAATTATAATTGAGTAATAAATATTTTAAAATAATAAATTGGTAAAAAAAACATGCCAAAATATTATTATAAATAAATAAAATGTCAAATCATTTCAAGTTACCTAACATGATTTGAGTTCAGAATTTCAGTTCATACCAACTCTACCAAACATGATTTGGTTTTTAAGCTTTACTTTTTCTCATACCGAAACCATCTGCACCAAACATGATTTCAATTCAAAATAAAATTACACCAAACCCAGTCAACCCGAACCAACACCGCACCGATTGCCAAACATGCATTATTAGTTTCATATCACTGAAAAATAAAAATTGCAATAATATAATAGTGTACTCAACCGTTTGCAAGTTTGTACTTCCATTGCATGTACTCTTCCATAATCAGGTATGGTTTATTTATTTGGTTACTTATTTTTCATTTATTGTGCCTTTTTTCTAATTTGCCATTTATCTCTTTTCTCCATTTTCTGTTTCTCAATAGGAAATTTGGTGCCTGGGGGGATTGAGATATTAGGGGTACATTTTCTCCTTACTGTTTGGTTTAATTACTCATTATGCCTATATTTTTCATTACGCACATGCTGTAATTCTGATATTTGAAACATAATCTCAATGATTCCTCACATTATCTTAGAGTCTAATATGTTAGTGAAATTTTGCATAAAAATATAAATATTCTTTAATTGTATGACAAAAAAAATATAACATATTAATAAAAATATCCTTTAATCGAAGTAATTAAGGTAGATTTTGATGGAATAAATTAAAATCAATTATAACTTCAGATCAATGTATTTTATCCTTTATTTATTTATATATATCTTCTCCATTTCAGCTGTTTTGTCTTGTTACTTGATCTCCTCTTGACTTATTTTATTTTATTCCCTTGACTCGTATCTTCAATAAATAAGACAAATGAAAGAACATTTCAATTAATTATATGAATGCATAAAAAAAAAAAGTATGAGCTAGGGCGACAATTGCAAACAAGGGCATTGAGATTAGGGTGTATTAAGATATTAAGTATCGAAATATAATATAATTATAAACTAAATTAAATAGAGTATTTCAATTATTATAAATTTAAAATTAATTAGTAATTATTTCAAAATTACATCTCCTAAAATTATAACCTTATAACTTTTATATTATATATAAATAAAATTATAGTACTAATAAAAAATAAAAAAAAATTCAGTTCAATTCCAATTCGATTCGTTTCTACATAATTAAGAACCAGAATCAAACCTAAAAATTTAATTATTTAATTTTTCAAAACCAGAATGAAACCAAACCAACTTAAAATTGAACCAAATCATCAATTTGGGTTCGGTTGTTTGAGTCCTTTGTGCACCTGAGTGGATGGGAGGGCACTGCCCAAATAGCAAAGAGACAGAGATGTAAGTAATGCGGTGGCACCAACTAGGGCTAGCTGCCCAAATGTGGTAGAGAAAATTTTTGACCTTTTTGTAGGCCCTTCTAATATTAGTGGGAGTTTGACTAGTGCCACATTCAAGCTATCATTTCATTTCTCAACCATACCTAAGCCTTGCATTGAAATGCATGGCACATTATTGCTCTTGTATTCATGAGAATCATATGTTTATAAGTTGAAAATTAATTCTTGTGTAGGGAAAAAGTTGAACCCAATGTAAAAATTGAACAATCTCTTTACTTTTTACCTTGTGATACATGTTTTAAGCACCATCTTATTATCTTTTGAGTATCACTTGAGTGTATGAAAGACTAAAATAACTCTCTCTTACCCTTAATTGAATTTAGGTGGAACCCACGTAAGTATTGCTTAAGTATATTTAAGACTAAAATAACTCTTTCTCTTACCCTTAAATGAATTTAGGTGGAGCCCACGTAAGTATCTCTTAAGTATGTTTAAGACTAAAATAACTCTTGATATATGTTTTAAGCCCATTTTTTCATCATTTGAGTATTACTCGAATGCATGGAAGACTAAAATAACAATTAACGTCTGTTTTAGGTTTATCTTGTCACTTAATCCGTTGCTTCTTATATATTTTATTTGTCTTAAATTAATTGTCTAAGACTAAAATAACAATTAACGCTTATTTTAGGTTTAAAATAACAATGAAGTTTTTATTCTTACTCATGTGAAATGAAGAAAATATAAAAATGAATGGGGTTCGATACTTGTTTAAAGTTAATGAAAAAATAATAATTAAGAAAAGTAAAAAATTATATTATATTAAAGTTCGAAACTTGATAAATATTTTAGAATAAATAAAATTAAAAAATTAGACAACTAATATGATACATTATACCAACTCATGACAAAGAACTTTTCTTTTATTTTACCCCTTGTAAGTTTCTTCCTAGACGCAAGAACAACTTGGAATGGTGGGGCTAAAGCCTATTGATATGTCTAAGTGGCTAGTGTGATCATGAATAAAGGAGCAATGCTATTCACAACCACCCTACTGGTGTGGGTGATAGTTGGTCATTTTGAGTGATATTCACCTTATTTTGCAGTTATGTAGATTGAGATTGTGACTCAAATCAAAATAGTATAAAAACATAGAAATTATATATAGGTAGCTAAAATAGTGAGAAAAAGGCCTATTGTTGTAAATGTTGAAACAAAGCTATAATTCTTGTAATAAAAAATTTAAAAAGGGGAGACCATATGAAGATCTTCTTTGATTTAATTAGTATTTTATTGAATTTGATTCAGTGAAAATTATTGAGTGAAAATTTATGGAATCAAATTTTATCTGATAGGTAAGTCAACCTATAAAAATCGATCGATGAGACATTAATTTGATTTCAAAATTTTCCCGAATATATGGTTGCAAGACTCGCAACCCTTTCATTTCATCAACATAAAAATTGAAGTGGGATCATAAAACAATTTGATACATACACGTTGGATATACACCAACTTACACAAATTATACAATCTTGCACTCGCACGCGACCCAACAAGCTGTGACAACATAGAGAAATAGTTGTCCGTGTCTGGTCTCTAGAACAACCAACATGAGTGTCAAAACCTTACCAGTCCCATCAAGCATATATATATATAAATATATATGTATATATATAGGGGTTGAATCGGAAGGTGTAGGAAAGGACATGAAAATCAAAGAGTAACCAACACTGGCCATTAAAGATGGAGAATATACCAAAGGTAGTGGAGGAGAAGCATGATGAGGAATTGAGGATTGCATAGTGGATCCTTCTTATATGGACCCACTTGACATTTCTTTTTCTTTATTTTTGTTTTTGTTTTTGTTTTTTTGTTCTAAAGTCTCATTAGCTGTATTATCTTAGAGTACCATAATTCTATAATACCAATTAAAATGATAATAATACCAGAAATTTTGAAATTTAATGTATAAATTCATTAGAGTTAAAGTAATACCTTTGTTAAAAAATAATTTTTTTTAAATGATGAGGTGAAGTTCTCAAATTTTTTTATTGCTTTAAGTAGTAAACATATAATGGTTATTAATGATGAGGTGAAGATCTCAGATTATGTAAGTTATCCAAAGGGATATTTTTGCATAAAAGGAGAATTTCCACAATTTGGATCGAAAGTATGCTTCTATCCACCCATTTAATAAATACCTATGAGTAACAAAGTAATCTTTCTTACCAGAGTTTATATATATATATATATATTACATCAATACTTGAAAGGCATTTATTTTATTACAATTCCGTGACTTTGACTCCATGGATACAGAAACTAGGCTCCAAAAACTATGTTTTTATTTTTATTTTTTCAATAAATAAAAGGTTAATTTCATTTACACCCCCAAAGGTATGTTTTAACTTCAATCACACCCCCTCACATTTGAATATCTTCAATAACACCCATATGGCTTGAGATTCTCATAATTTACACCTCTGACCACTTTTGGGACTAAAATATCCTTAACCAAACACTCACTATCCCTATTCCTAAAAATATTCATATTCTCAAACACCCATTATCCTTATTCCTAAAAATATATATAAAATTCGAAATATATATATATAATTCGAAAAAAATATAAAATTCAAAAATAATAAATAAAATTTGAAATATATATATAAAATTCGAAAACAATATATAAAATTTGAAAAAAATATATCAAATTCGAAATATATATATATAATTCAAAAATAATATATAAAATTCAAAAAATATATACAACTCGAAAAAAATATATAAAATTTGAAAATAATATACAAAATTCGAAATGTATATATAATTCAAAAAAAAAAAAAATATATATATATATATATAAACTTGTTTTCGAAAAAATAAATGGTGAGGGTTTACAAGACACAATAGAGAAAGGAAGTGTGAGACTACAAAACTTAAGTTCCAACCAATGGTGTCAGGTGCAAATATAAACCAATGAGGCTTTGACTCTTTGAAGACAAATAATGGAGTTGTCCCTCAACTACCTTTATTTCAGTACAACATCAAGCAAGCACATAAGATATATTGGCAATCTAAGTGGTCTAGATTGAACTTCTCAAGTGGCACCATCATGTGCTTCCCCATATGATGACTTGGAAAAATAAAAGTTATATAAAATTGTTTGAATTATATATATTATTTTCGAATTTTTTTTTTGAGTTGTATATATTTTTTGAATTTTATATATTATTTTTGAATTTTATATATTATTTTCGAAATTTATATATATATTTCGAAATTTATATATTATTTTCAAATTTTATATATTATTTTCAAAATTTATATATATATTTCGAATTTTATATATATTTTTAGGAATATGGATAGTGGATGTTTGAGAATAGGGATATTTTTAGGAATAGGGATAATGGGAGTTTGGGTAAGGGCATTTTAGTCCCAAAAGTGGTCAAGGGGTGTTATTGAAGATACTCAAATGTGAGGGGGTGTGATTGAAGTTAGAACATACCTGAGGGGGTGTAAATGAAATTAACCCATAAATAAATAGAGTGCCATTATTTTTATATTTCTATATTTTATATATTAGAATATATTAGGGGTTAGACCTATCTAGATAATCCTAGCTCACCTTGATAATCCTAGCCCACATTGTATTTATAATCCTAATTCACCTTGTATTTACCCTAATTTGTATTGGCTTATTTCCTATTCCAAGTTAACTTGTTTTTCACACATTCTCCTATATATATAAGTGTTAGCCCTATTGTAATAATATAATTCAATATACATAATATAATATTCATTAATCTATTTGTTATCTTCTTTATTTTCTACTGTTCTGAGCAGACCATTACCAAACCACTGCTCTACCGTTGTCCTCCGTCCACCGTTCGCTCTCCGATGTCCGCTGCCCGCTCTCCGTCGTCCGCCTTCCATTGTCCGCCTATGTTGTCCACCATCCGCCATCCGCCGTCCGCATCGTGTTCCACTAGTATCCTCGGCTCCGTCTGTGCCTCTGTCAACATCCGCCGCTACAAATCAATCCAGTATCAGCAATTGACTTCTACCTCGAGAACTCGACCTCGACTCTTGATTTAGTTTCTGCTGAAACTAGTCACCTCTTCCTCAATCAACTCGCAGGTTCTTCTTCCATTAGTATGGAACATTCCGAAGTCTCTCATCCGATCTCTACCATTCTCAAGGGCCTAAACTACATCATTTTGGCTCAAGCCATTACCAGTTTCCTCAAAGATCGTAAACTTTGGCGACTAATTACTGGTGATGTTACCACACCGTGCCGAGAAGCTACTGAAACTAATGAAAAGTTTGTGGAACGCCTAGATGACTGAGATAACAAGAATGATCAACTGCTCACCTGGTTTTGTAACACATCAATTCCATCAATTCATCAATAGTTTTGTAGTTTCACTACCACTAAAGAAGTTTGGGATTTTCTCAAGAGTCGATACACCACCACTGATCTTGCTCATCAATATCAACTTTTGACCAATCTTCATGTTAAGAATCAACAACCAGGTCAGTCTATTAATCATTTTTTTTAATAGCAACACACTCACACACCCACACATGAGCCCCATCGGGCTGGAACCCCTAACCTCCCCTTTGGGGAGGAAATGTGATACCATCAGGCTACAAGGCCTTTGGTAGTCTATTAATGATTTTGTGTCAGAAGTTTATGCTATTTGGGATCAACTTGCGCTTTCTGAACCAATTTGGGACTGTTCTTCTGATGTTGAGAAATTCATCGCTTATCGAGACCAACAACGTGTTGTAACACTTCTAATGGCTCTTCATGATCGTTTCGAATTAGTTCGAGTCTCTCTTCTACATAGAAGTCCTTTACCCTCACTAAAAAGTGCCATTATTGAGCTTCTCCCTGAAGAAACCAGACTTGGAACCAAATCTCAGACTACTGATGTCATTTTTACTGTTCATACAAAATTTGGTGAATCATATTCTCAACAGACATGTTCATATAGGAAAGGGCTTGGACATTATCAGAATGATTGCTTCAAGAATCCCTACAAGCAATCTCGCACAAACTCATCTCGTGGAGGTCCAGCTAAACAATTTAAGTCATCTAAGTCTATCATTGCCGCCATTATGAAGGAGTCTTGTCCTTTAGAAGGTGTCAATCCAGTTGTCTCCATAAATGATCTTGTTATTCTACTCAAATAGGTTTTATCCCCTTCTAGTAATGTTATGTCTGTCACCACAGGTAATTCTTGGTTCTTTGATTCTGGATGTTGTAACCATATGACTACTGATTCGTCAATGTTTTAGTCCAAAAGTACTATTTCTCATCCATCATCAATTAACACTATTGATGGATCTCAATTACCTGTTAGCCATATAGGTTCTGTATCTACATAAAATCTATCACTTCCTGCTGCCTTACACATTCCAAAGTTAACTATCAATCTTATATATGTTGGTCAGTTATGTGATCTTGAACTAAAAATCATTTTTACTTCTTCTGGTTGTCATGTGCAAGATTCGAATACATGACAGATCATTGGGATATGCCGTAAGGTTGGGCGCATGTTTGAGCTCATCCATCTTCACATTCCACATCATTTCTCTAGTTCTACAGTTGCTTCTACGTCTTTTTTTTCTCCTCTCAACTTATGACATTCTAGGTTAGAACATGTGTCTGTTGATAGACTCCGTTCTCCAGTATCAACTAGTAAACTTGGAAATGTTAAACCTGATACTATTACTTGTTTATCATGTCAATTAGGAAAACAACCAGCATTATCTTTCAATAAAAGTATTTCTCATTCAATTGCTCCATTTGATCTTATACACTCTGATGTTTGGGGTCCTTCTACTCATAACACAATGGGGGGTTCCAAATATTTTGTCATTTTTATAGATGATTACACTCGTTTCACTTGGATTTTTCTCATGAAAAATGGCTTCGAATTGCCTCAGATATATTATGATTTTGCCCATATGGTCAAACTCAATTCTCTCGCCCCATCAAATTTTTTCGTACTGACAATGCCATGGAGTATAGGGAAATAAATTTTCTAAAATTACTTCGTCAACCGGGCACTGTGTCTCAGTATTTTTTTCCTGGCACATCTTAATAAAATGGTCGTGCTGAACGTAAACATCGTCATATCTTAGATATTGTTTGTACTCTTTTTGTTGACAGTTCTTGTCCTGAACGTTTTTGGGGAGAAGCTACTTTCATGGCTGTTTACACTATAAACCGCATTCCCATGCCCAACATTGATAAGCAAACTCCTTATGAACGATTATATGGTACATTTTTTAACTACAATCTCTTTAAGGTTTTTTATTGTGTTTGTTTTATCTTACTTCAACCACATGAACATTCAAAACTTGAACATCGGTCTCGTCAATGTTGTTTTTTGGGATATGGAATTGAACATAAAGGGTTTATGTGTTGGGATCCTATTTCTAAAGTCTTTGCATATCTTTTCATGTCATCTTTTGGGAATACAAAATATTCTTTTCTCTTTTCAAGTTTAACCTCACACCATCTTCTGTTCCTCCATTTTTCATTGATTCTACTATTAGTCATTTTCCATCCGAGTCTGACATTGAATCAACCACTGAACCTGATTTATCCATAGTCATTTCAGATATTACCTCTCTACCCTTGATGGACCAGTTCCTGAGCTCTTACCTATAGTTTATCCTAATAAGACTGCCTTGTCTGATGATTATGTTACTGAAGTCTCTGTTCACGACACTGTTGTTTCGTCTCCTCTTGTCACTACTCGTCAATCTACTCGGGTAATAGAACTTCCACATCATCTTCGTGATTATCATTATTACTCCACTATATTCTTTCATCATGAACCATCATCCTATAAAGAGGCAAGTTCTAATCCTCATTGGCAACAAGCTATGACTGAGGAGTTGCAGGCTCTTGAAAAAGCTTATACATGGAACTTAGTTACTCTTCCACCAGGGAAGATTGTTGTTGGCTGTAAATGGGTCTACAAAATCAAAACTCGATCTAATGGCTCAATAGACCGATATAAAGCCAGACTAGTTGCTAAAGGTTTTAACCAGGAGTATGGTATTGATTATGAAGAGACTGTTGCTCCTATTGCTCATCTTATATCAGTGTGAAGCTTACTTGCCATTTCTGTTGTCCAAAAATGGGGTATATTTAAGATGGATGTCAATAATGCATTTCTTAATGGTGATCTTACAGAAGAAGTTTACATGAAACCTCTTCCAGGCATTACTCACTCTCCATCTCAAGTCTGCAAATTTCAGAAAGCCTTATATGGTCTTAAACAAGCTCCCCATGCATGGTTTGCAAAGTTTAGCTCAATTACCAAGGATTTTGGATTCATCTCTAGTGCATATGATTCGGGGCTCTTTATTCGCAAAACAGATACATGTCTCATGTTATTATTTTTCTATGTTGATGATATGATCATTACTGGGGATGATATCATTAGTATTTTGGATCTCAAACAATCTCTTAGTCTTCATTTTGAAATGAAAGATCTCGGGTGTCTCAGTTACTTCTTGGGTCTTGAAGTTATTTCTGATTGTGCTGGTTACTATATCTCCGAAGCCAAATATGCCTCTGACATTTTTACTCAAGTAGGTTTCATTGATTGCAAGACAACTTTGACTCATTTGGAAACTAATCTCAAGTTCACTCCTCTTGATGGTGCTCCGCTCAGTAACGCCACATTATATAGACAATTGGTTGGTAGTCTTGTCTATCTCACTGTCAGTCCAGATCTTGCCTATGCAGAACATTTAGTAAGTCAATTCATGTCTGCTCCTCGGACAACTCATTATACTGTTGTTCTTCGTATTCTCCGCTACCTAAATTCTAAAGGGCACCTTATTTCACGGGCTTCATTTTTTCTCTACATCGTCTCTTGAGTTACTAACATACTATGACGCTGACTAGGCAGGTGATCCTACTGATTGTCATTATACTACTGGTTACTGTTTCTTCTTAGGGGATTCTCTCATCTCGTGGCGTAACAAGAAGCAATATGTTACTTCTAGATCTAGATCTGAGGCTGAATATAGTACTATTGCTGACACTATATAAGAACTTATCTGGATCCGATGACTTCTGACAGATATGGGGGCTCCTCAACCTCTTTCTACCAGTCTGAGTTGTGATAGTCAAAGTGTTATTCAGAATGCTCACAATAATGTGTTTCATGAACGCACAAAACACATTGACATTGACTATCACTTTGTTCGTCAACATGTGCACAGTGGTACTATTCGTCTTCTACATATCTCATCTCAAGATCAACCTGCTAATATTTTCACCAAAGTTCATCTGGCATGACGATTTCAGGAATTGGTTTCTGAACTCAAGTTGGTCTCTCATTTACCACATTCAGTTTGAGTGGGGTGTTATAATATATTAGGGCTTATGCCCATCTAGATAATCCTAACCCATCTTATATTTAACCTAATTTATATTAGCTTATTCCTTATTCCAAGTTAACTTTATTCTTCACAGATTCTCCTTTGCATATAGATATTTGCCCTATTATAACCATATAATTCAATATACATAATATAATATTCATTCTATATGATATGCTTTTTGATTCATTACAATATATGTTGACTAAAACCATCCAATAAGTGCGCTCTCTCTCTGTTCAATAATCTTGGGTTCTTTATTCTCTTTTTATTTATTTATTATTATTTGGGCTCAAATGTCTAACCAGTAGATTCTAGTAGTTGTAGCAGAAAGAAACACAAGCCCTTCCTCCCCTTCTCTCTCTCTCTCTAGAATTGCATCCATACATGCATGAAAAAAGTTGATTTTCTGTTTGTTCTTTGGTGTGTGTCTATAATATATGGATATTAATCTTGATATATATATATATATATATATATATACCTTATGCAAATATGATGCCCTTGATATGAGTGCAGACACAGTTCAGTAAGAGGAGGTGGTGCTATACAATGGCTTTCTCAAATTTGTGTTGCTTATAATTGGACCTGAAAAGGGTAATTTGCAGCCTTCTTGATCCTAAATGGTGGTGCTTGATTGGGATCAAATAATATCAATCCGCTCTTTGTGGTATGGTTCTTCCTATATTTTTCATGTACACAAAATTGATTTGCTATTATTATTATTATTATTATTATTTTCCAATCATACTATCAGACCAAAAAGTTCAAGATGCTTTTTAGCTTTCTGTTATGCATATCCTGACATACTTTGCTAGAAGATAGATGATGGAAAAGAAACTTCAAATATATAACATGTATATATATATATATATATATATATATATATGTTACATGCTTTGTGAAAGAATTTCCAATTGAATATGGACAAAATGGAATTATTTATTAATTCAATGAATTAAACTTCACTAGGGTTTTATTGAGGAGCTCTTTATGGTCTCAAAAGACTGTTATCATATATATAGGTAGAGTATGGCATCAAATGAGTTTAGTATGAGAGATATGAAGCAAGAATGACATAAGCAAACACATGCATTTTCTTGGTGTTTATATTGGTGGTGTTGAGATTTTAGTAATGACACTCTGAAAAAGAAGTCACTTCTGTTATTTCTCTATATTGAAGAATAAGTTTGGGGGCTTTTCTTTTTTCGGATGAAAAGTAGTTATATAAGTCCTTTTTTTTACCACCATTTGTTTGTCCAAGCACATACCATTAGGTTGGGGCTCAAGTTTTGTTGTTCAACAAGGGGTATAATTTTAAAGATACCCCCACAAACTTAAATATTATTTTTCTTTCTTGGTATTCTTTTTAATGGAAAAAAATAATAATTCAAGTTTATTATTATTTTTTTCTCTTTGCAAATGTTCTTTACTCTCTAATTTTGGTTAGGGAAATTTTTAAATATTTGTATAGAGTCTTACCAACTCATAAACCCCTTTTTTAGTTTCTATCTACGCAATCCATATGACTTTTAATTATTATTTAATTTATTTGTTCTGAATCGTTCTTTGGATTCTTTGACCTTTTATTTATTTCGGCTGTTTATTCATTGAATTCAAAAGAGTGAAGGGAGGAAGAAACATTTCTCTGAAATTTAGTGACTACTCTAGTCTAATAACTTATCACCCATGTTTTTTTTCTTTAAAGCTAGAAAAGTAAAATAGAAGGCATTTTTAATTATAAATATATTGATAGAAGTGCATTTAATGACATATAACATTTTCAAAAGGTGTAAACTAATGGGATACATCAACTTATTGAATAAATATATCAATCAATATTTATATGTGTACTTAACATTTTGTTAAAAAAAATAACAATATACTATATTTATATAGCCCATGAAATATGTAACAGTAGCAACAAAATTTAGATATATATTCATAACTCATTGTGAATTATATAAGGAAAGTGGCTGTAGAAAGGTTACTCATGCGGAAATGTATCAATTCAATGATTGGAAAAAGAAATAACACATTCATAAACTTTTTGTCACCATTTATTTGGTTGAAATATCTCTTCAATTATTGAGCAAATGTTTTTTTTTTTCAATATAGTACTCAGATATGCTGAAAAAGCCTTTAGCGGTTGTTTGGAAGTTCCACGCCACAATCTTATTTGTTCCGGTAATTCTAAAATATTCCTTCAGTTTTACTTAAGAATCTTTTCTTTTCTTTTCTAATTAAATTCTAAGATATTCAATCGGTTCTTAATAGATTTATTTCTTTCTAACACATAATCTAGCAAAATGTAGAAAATTATTCTATGTAATAATACTCGAAAGTGTTAGAAGATTTGATATACTTTTCAATTTGGGTTCTCTTATATAATATGCAGAAGTTTTTTTATTTTATGTATCATTGATAATTTAATTTTAAAATGTTACTATCAGTACACATACATTTCAAATAAAATTTATTTATTACTCTGTTAAGCTAGGCAGATGAAGTGAATATTGAAGTAAAAATCAAACTAATAAATTTATTAAAATTTAATTAAAATAATACGGTTGTTTTGATTTAAAAATAACAAAGACGATGATAACGTACAAACGACACCAATTTGCATGGCGAGTCGCGCTGTCAACTCATAGCAGTGACATTTAAACATATTTGTTGTATATAACGCTTGAATCATACCTTTCAATGTACTCCTAATTGAAATTTGTTTCCTCCCCCACCTCTTTTTAAAAGAACTTCTTTCTTCTCATTTTTAATTTTCTCTGAGAAAAGGAAGAAGATTACTAAACTAAAATGACTCAGAAATGGTGATTGAATTTGATATGGTGAGTTGTATTATTTTAACATAATAGTATTCTCCATTTTGAAGCTAACAGTGAATTGCTTGTGCAGTACAGAGTAGAATTCACTTCTGATGTTGGATCTATGATCCAAATTATGAATTTCATTCATTCAATCATGTCTATTCAATTAGGGGAGATCTTTTTAGATAATTCGTTTTGATTTAGTGTTTCTTTTATACTTAATATCAAGCATATATATATAGATATATATATATGATTTTTCTCTTCTACTGTTTTTCGTTGGTTTTGTTAGTGGCTGAGCATCTCTTCCTACTTTTATATGCTTAATTCTCTTCCTTCCCCCAAAAAATAGATCTTACACCATTATATTTAACCAATAAAATAACAATATTAGTCAAATTTTCAGTGATATTCTGATCTGGATGTCATTATATCTAATTTCTTGTCTACTTCAAATCAACATTTCCAATAATTCATTAGCCTTACTATGGTAATTATTATGAGCATCATAGCCAGTGACGGATTTAGGGATTCGTGTCAGAGGGGGCTAAATTTTTTTTTTTTTTTTTTGATTTTTGGGGTATAAATAACATATATTTATTTCAGTGGGATTTAAAACAATTTTTTAGTGGGGCCTTAGTTGTAAAGAAATCTAAATTCTGAGGTACTTAAGGTAAAACAAAAATTTCAATGGGGCTAAATACTAAATATCTAAAATTTTAGGGTAAAAAATATTAAATAAAAAGTTTTAATAGGGTCTAAATACTAAATATCTAAAATTTTAAGGTAAAAAATATTAAAAAAAAAAAATTCCCCCACTGGTCCTTCATTGGCTCCGTCCTGATCATAGTATTGATTTGTTTTGTAGCTTTCAAAAATGGGACAACTTCAATCACAGTTTTTCACAGCCGTAGAAAGCCACTACTAGAATAGTGTCCTGGCTATTGGAGGCAAGATAGAGTTCATACCCAACATCAAATGCTAATAATTTTGTATAAAATGATTGCTCTTACACTTAGTGATAACAGAAAAAGCGGCCCTGCCGAATAATCACCCAAAAATGCCTTATTTTTAACCGCCCCATTTAAAAACGGAATGATTATGGGATTAAAAAAAAACGACGGTTTGAGTGGTTCTCCCATTGGAGAACCGTCCCGTCCCAAATAACATATTTAATTATTTTATATTAAATTCACATAGTTATATATTTATTTACTATCTTCTTATATTAAATTTATATTAATATTCTTAAACAAATTAACTCCAGTCTAAGTCTAATAATATCATTAAATAAATTATTTACTATCTTCTTATATAACTCCAGTCTAAGTCTAATAATTCACATTATTTTTTCAATTTATTATTTACAGATTTGGGTATGACCTGCAAATTGAAGAATATTTACCCATTGAACTTGTAAATTAGAGTCTATATTAATGTATTTATATATTTTTATTTTTAAGGTAAAAATTTTTGTTTAATGTGGCAGTTATGAAGGACGGGGTGACGGTTTTGGGCGGTTATGGGAGTAAGGGTGAGATTTTTAAACGGGGATAATTTTTTTTGCGATTTTGCTTATGGGGATTGAGAAAACCGCCTCAAACCGCCCCATTGCAACACTCATCCCACATCCTATACTTTTATGTCTCATCTTTTATCAGCTTATGTTTTCCAATGATACAAATTGACAAAAGATTGTATATGCAGGGCTTTTATTGTGATTATACTTTACTTTAGATATCCCTCTTTGAGCACTCACCATTGCATGTCCATCACTTGCTTGTTTTTCTCTTCTTTTTTTTCGTTTTCAACGTAATTCTGAAATGATGTCAATGCAGATGTTGGAGTAATTTTGAAACTATTTGGGAAGGGCATGTCTGAATCCTCTGTAGTGAGAGTGATATTTTTGTTTAAGGATATCAATAATCACAAAGATGAAGTTTATGAAACTCGGGACGAGGGCAGACACCTTCTATACAGAAGAGGCCACCAGGTACCATCAATTTTTATTTAAAGAAAAAATAGTATATATGTGTGTAAATAGATATATATATATATATACACACACAGCTGCCATGAAAACCGCATGTGTGTAAATGTTATTTTTCATTTTCTTAACAATACAGGACGGTGATTTCAGAGATACTTAGCGATCTTACCATACAAATTAACAACGTTAATTATCTTCTCCACAAGGTATGATTTGGTGGGAAAATATTGTGTGATTATCATATGATAACATGATGCTAAGTAGTTTCTAGCTTTTAATTTCTAAATAGATATTGAGGTAATTTGTTGGGAGTTATGAGTAATGGATGAAACCAAATAGACCTTTGGAGCTTCAATTATATGAATATATATATATGTAAGGTGCATGTTCCATATCACATGAAGCTCTCTCCACCAACTCTCTGCCGTATACAACAACCACAGCCGCCGCATGCAACCATCAACTTGCAACTGTCCACATCACGCATGACACGCCGTATGCAGACAAGCTTGTGATCACACGTGAAGAAACTCACGCATGTGCAAGTTGAACCTTGGCTTATTTGTTCCTCTGCCTATATATATATGTGTGATGTTGTAAGGATATATAAGAAAAACAGAGAGAGATATAGAGCAGAGAGATTGAGAGTGTAAAACCACAGAGTGGTCTGTGAAGTTGAGTGAGAGTGTTTGTGAGGTAGAGTTGAGAGAAAGCTTGTATCCTCCTCCCTTTATTCTCGGTTTTGCTTTAACCGAAAGATAGTGAAACCTCTCAAAGTGGACGTACTCGGTTTTTTGGAGAACCACTATAAATTTGGTGTCTATTGTGTGTGTGTGTTTGAACTTCATCATGGTTTGGACCCAACAAAGTGGTATCAGAGCAATATTCGAAAAATAGAGCTGTGCATTCAAGCTCTATTTCGAACCATTCCAGTGATCAAATCACCACACCACCCACATTTTTAGATGACCCATCAAACGAGGAAGAGTTTCCCGTCAACCGCTGCTCCACGGGTCGCCTGAAGATCGGCGCGTCAGCAGCCTCGGTCTCACGCGCGCCACGCGTCTTCTTCATCCAGCGTGCGTGAGGACCACGCACAGCACGCGCCTCCAAGCTCAATCGCGCATGAGGACCACGCGCACCCACGCGCCTCACGCGTTGACACGTCAGCAAGGCTACCACGTCACTGATTGCCACGTGTCACCTTGATGCTGTGCCACGTGTCACCAACAACGCCCTGCCACGTCACCTTCCACGTGTCACCCTGCCACGTGTCACTTTCTGGTGCTGCCACGTCATCACCAACTTTGCAAAATTATAATTTTTCCCCTCGCCGTTGTTTTGACTATTTCGGACTCATCCGAAGTCGGAATTGAGCTCAGTCAGAGGCGATCTTAAGATTTTTGACCATTCCGGATGCAACGGTACACTCCGTTTCGTGTGATTCCACTCCGAATATATCAAACAAGCCAGGAGGGCTTAAAGATTCCATTTCGATGGATGATTCAGGATCCGGAGCCATGATCAGATTGACCGCAACCAACTATTCATTGTGGAAGTCAAAGATGGAGGATATTTTGTATATTAAAGATCTGTGGAAGCCGATCAAAAAGACCGACGATGCACCTGACGGCAAACCGAAAGACATGACCAACGGAGACTGGACGGTACTCAACCGAAAATATGCCGCCCAAATCAGACAATGGATTGACAAAAGCATTTACCAAATTTTTGCCAACTACAATGATGCTTATGCTCTTTGTCGAAAATTGGAGAAGATGTACGCACGGAAGACATCTCAGAACAAGGTAAATCTTAAATACAAAGACGACAAAAGTGTGTCAGAACACATGAGCGAATTCCAGGGGCTGTTGGATCAATTCAACTCTATGAAAATGGTTTTAGAAGATGAGATGCAAGCAGTATTCCTATTACACTCTCTTCCGAAAAGTTGTGATACGCTAGCTGTCTCTGTAAGCAACTCAGCTCCAGATGGAATAATTAACATGGAAATGGCGAAAGATAGAATGCTGAACGAGGAAGCAAGAAGAAAGGAAGAAGGATATCATCCGGAGTCAGAAGCTCTTGTCACTGAAAGACGAGAAAGAAAAGAATGGCGCGGTAGAAGCAAAAGCAGAAACCATCGCAATCAGACACAACATCGTGGGCGATCAAAGTCTACTTTCAGAAAAGACAAAACCTGTCATCACTGCGGCAAGCCAGTCCATTTTATCAGAGAATGCAGGAAGCTTAAAGCCGAACAGTCTGGACAACAGACCAGAAATAGAGGTGAAGAAAGTACCTCAGAAGCAGCAGCAACAGCCGGAGAAGGGCTCGTCATCGTTCAAGATGATGATTGTGTCAACTTCACATCCGAAGATTCTACCTGGGTTATTGACTCAGGTGTTTCCTGTCACGTCACTTCAAGGAAAGATATGTTCACATCCTACACCAGTGGTGACTTCGGACTTATGAAGATGGGGAACCAATGAGCATCCAAAATTACCGACAGAGGTGATATTCTTTTGGAAAGCAACAATGGATGCAAACTACTCCTCAAAGATGTGAGACATGTCCCAAATATTCGTCTCAACCTGATCTCCACCGGCAAGCTCGATGATGAAGGCTACAACAGTCACTTTGGTGATGGTAAGTGGAAGCTCACCAAAAACAATCTTGTGGTGGCCAGAGGAAAGAAGACCAGCTCTCTCTACACAAACTCAAGCAAAACTATGTAGAGTAGAGGTGAATACGATGGAGAAAGAAATCCCCACCGAGTTATGACACAAAATACTCGGTCATATAAGTGAGAAAGAACTCAAGATCCTTGTCAGAAAAGAACTCTTACCTGGAATGAAAGGTACTCCATTACACACTTGTGTCGACTGCATCATGGGGAAATAACACAGAGTTGCATTCCGCAGTTCCCCTCCATCTAGAAAACCAGACATTCTAGATCTCGTACACACGGATGTTTGCACCATGCAAACCAGAACTCATGGAGGTGCCCTCTATTTTGTCACATTCATTGATGATCATTCCAGGAAATTATGGACCTTTGCCTTAAAAACTAAAGACCAGGTGCTGGAAGTGTTCAAGCAGTTCCATGTAAAGGTTGAAAGAGAAACTGGAAAAAGGCTGAAGTGCGTGCATACAGACAATGGTGGCGAGTACAGAGGACCATTCGAGGAGTATTGCAGAAGATTCGGCATCAGACTCGAAAAGTCAGTGCCAAAAACTCCTCAACATAACGGCCTTGCAGAAAAAATGAACAGAACCATCTGCGAAAGGATCAGGTGTATGTTATCTAATGCCAAGTTGTCAACTCCTTTCTGGGGTGAAGCAATGAGAACAGTGGTTGACTTAATCAACCTATCTCCCTCAGTTCCATTAAACGGTGATGTTCCAGAGAAAGTATGGAGAGGGAAAGATGTTTCAAAGATGTTTCCTATAAACACTTGAAGGTGTTTGGCTGCAGAGCATTTGTCCACATCCCCAGAGATGAAAGATCCAAGCTTGACGGAAAGGCTAAACACTGCATTTTCCTGGGATATGCCCATAAAGAGTTTGGTTACAGACTCTGGGATCCTATCAACAACAAGGTCATCAGAAGCAGATATGTGGTATTTTTCGAAGATCAGACCATTGAAGATCTTGAAAAACAGAAGAAATCAGATCCACCTGAATAGTTACCAGCCAACCTAGACCCGGTTCCTTCACCGAGAGCAGAAAATGATGGGGGAGCTATACAAGGAGATCCAGCTGATGACGGTGCAGAACCAAAACCAGTTGCAGAAGAAAATCCGGTTGACACTCAAACAAGGAGATCTTCCAGAGAACGACAACCGAATCGCAAATATTCCTCCGCAGAGTACGTGATGCTTAGTGATGGGGGAGAACCAGAGAGCTATCAGGAAGCTGTTGCAGACAGTAAAAATGCGGAGTGGATGAAAGCCATACAGGAAGAGATGAAATCATTGCATGAGAACCACACATATGACTTGGTCAAGTTACCGCAGGGAAGGAAAGCTCTCAAGAATAAGTGGGTATTCAAACTGAAGTCTGAAGAAAATAATCCACAACCAAGGTACAAGGCAAGACTGGTTGTGAAGGGATTCGGTCAGAAGAAGGGCATTGATTTTGAAGAAATATTTTCACCTGTGGTGAAAATGTCCTCCATCCGAGTTGTTCTTGGCTTGGCAGCCAGCTTAATCCTAGAAATCGAACAACTGGATGTAAATACCGTATTTCTACATGGTGATCTGGATGAAGAAATCTACATGGAGCAACCTGAAGGATTCAGAACTAGAGGAAAAGAAAATCTTGTGTGCAGATTGAGGAAAAGTCTCTATGGGCTCAAACAAGCACCAAGATAATGGTACAAAAAGTTCGATTCATTCATGGACCAGAATGGGTACAACAGAATCACTGCAGATCATTGTGTATTTGTCAAGAAATTTCCCGACGGAGATTTTATCATCCTCTTGCTATATGTCGATGATATGTTGATCGTTGGTCATGACAGTAGCAAGATCAACAAGTTGAAGAAAGAATTGAGCAAGTCATTTGCTAGGAAGGAGTTGAGACCGGCAAAACAAATCTTGGGAATGCAGATCTCTCGAGACAAACAGAAACACAAGCTCTGGTTATCTCAATAAAGATATATCGGCAAAGTTCTTGAAAGATTCAACATGAGCAAAGAAAAACCAGTCAGTGCTCCACTTGCAAGCTGAATATGAAGTAGTGTCCTTCAAGTGAGACGGAAAAAGCAGAAATGAAGAAAGTGCCTTATGCTTCAGAGGTTGGCAGCTTGATGCACGCCATGGTATGCACGAGGCTTGATATTGCTCATGCAGTTGGAGTTGTTAGTCGGTATCTGTCAAATCCTGGAAAGGACCATTGGGCAACAGTAAAATGGATCCTCAGGTATCTTAGAGGAACTACCAATATTTGTTTATGCTTTGGTAGTGGTAAACCTTTATTGGAAGGTTGCACAGATGCAGACATGGCCGGAGACAGTGACTCGAGAAAATCCACATCAGGGTATCTAATCACTTTTGCAGGGGGAGCAGTTTCATGGCAATCCCGATTACAAAAGTGTGTTGTCTTATCCACCACAGAAGCTGAATACATAACAGTAACAGAAGGATGCAAAGAGATCTTGTGGATGAAGAAGTTTCTTCAAAAATTGGGACAAAAGCAGGAAAAGTATGTCATACATTGTGACAGTCAGAGTGCTATTCATCTTAGCAAACATTCAACCTTCCACTCAAGGTCCAAGCACATCGACGTCAGGTATCACTAGATCCGTGACGTGCTAGAAAACAAACTTCTACAGCTAGAGAAGATTCACACAGATGATAATGGATCAGATATGATGACCAAGAGTCTGTCCAGAGAAAAGCTAGAAGTTTGCAGAGAAGAAGCTGGTTTAACACCAGCCCCAAATTGGCAGTGAGGGGGAGATCAGTTGAAGACGTTCTCCTCTGATTGATATGGAAGGGGGAGAATTGTAAGGTGCATGTTCCATATCACATGAAGCTCTCTCCACCAACTCTCTGCCGTATATAACAACCACAGCCGCCGCATGCAACCATCAACTTGAAACTGTCCACATCACGCATAGCACGCAGTATGCAGACAAGCTTGTGATCACACGTGAAGAAACTCACGCCTGTGCAAGTTGAACCTTGGCTTATTTGTTCCTTTGCCTATATATATATGTGTGATGTTGTAATGATATATAAGAAAAACAAAGAGAGATATAGAGCAGAGAGATTGAGAGTGTAAAACCACAGAGTGGTCTGTGAAGTTGAGTGAGAGTGTTTGTGAGGTAGAGTTGAGAGAAAGCTTGTATCATCCTCCCTCTATTCTCGGTTTTGCTTCAACCGAAAGATAGTGAAACCTTTCAAAGTGGATGTACCCGGTTTTTTGGGGAACCACTATAAATTTGGTGTCTATTGTGTGTGTGTGTTTGAACTTGATCATGGTTTGGACCCAACAATATATATATATATGTGTGTGTGTATTCATGAGAGTAGTTTGTGCAAGATCCTTGTTAATTGTTGCACGCCTAGCTGCAGTATCCAATTCTTCCGAAGAGCGGCCTCTTGCAGAGACTTTGCTCGGATTCTGAAGGCTCCAACAGAGTTACTCTGGAGCTTCATGACATTCCGGGAGGTGAAGATGCTTTCGAGCTGTGTGCCAAGTTCTGCTACGGAATCGCCATCAATGTCAGCGCTCATAACTTCGTATCCGCCATTTGTGCTGCCAAGTTCCTTCAAATGACTGAATGTGTTGAGAAGGGTAATTTCGTTCTTAAACTCGAGGCCTTCTTCAGTTCCTGCATTCTTGAAGGTTGGAAGGACTCGCTGGTCACGCTCCAGAGCACTAAAAGGTTGTTTGAATGGTCGGAAAATCTTGGCATCATCCGAAGGTGCATTGATTCTATTGTCGAGAAGATACTCACTCCCGCATCGAAGGTTAGAAAAATTGCATCTACTTTCAATTAACATAAAACTTTTGTAGCACTTGATGATTTAAGTTACTTACGATATGAGTAAATACTATTATTAGGTGACATGGTCCTATACTTACACAAGACCAGGGTATGTACAAAAGTACCACCAAATTGTCCCAAAGGATTGGTGGACAGAGGACATATCTGACCTTGACATAGACCTGTTCCGGTGCGTGGTTGCCGCTGTTAGGTCGACTTACATGCTGCCTCCACAGCTCATTGGCGAAGCATTGCATGTCTACGCCTGTCATTGGCTACCCGACACAACGAAGACTCAGCCTCGGAGTTCAGCTTCTCAAAACGAAGAACTTTTGGAGAAAAACAGGCAAGTTCTCGAGACGATTGTAAACATGATTCCTCCAGACCGAGGGTCTGTCTCAATCGGATTCCTACTGAGGCTTCTCAGCATAGCGAATTTCCTCGCGGTTTCCCCAGTGGCAAAATCGGAACTTGTAAGGCGATCAAGTCTGCAGCTCGAGGAGGCGACAGTGAATGACTTGCTGCTTCCTTCGAACTCAGCTTCAGATGCTCATTTCTATGATATTGACTTGGTTAGGGCAGTTGTGGAAAGCTTCATAATGCAATGGAGAAAACCTCATGGTGAACATAGCCAATCTTTGAGACCTCTTCGAAAGGTTACGAAGCTCGTTGATTCTTATCTCCAAGTAGTTGCAAAGGATGTCAACATGCCAGTACTAAAAGTATCGTCTCTCGCTGAAGCTTTGCCTGATTTCGCGCGTCCTGAGCACGACGATCTTTACAAGGCCATTAACATTTATCTCAAGGTAATAAATCCTAAATCATAATGCCACAAGACACATTGATGCCTTAAGTTGCATCATTTAGGCCTTGAGGGCACTCTATATGTCACCATTCAATCAATCGTTTAAAAAAATTATTTTCTTCATTAAATTTTGGACTTTATGTTCATGTTGGTGTCTAGGAGCATCCTGATATGCCCAAAGCAGATAAAAAGCGCCTCTGCCGGGTTCTAGACTGCCAGAAATTATCGGCACAAGTTTGCGCCCACGTTGTGAAGAACGAGCGCCTGCCATTGAGAACAGTTGTGCAGGTACTCTTCTTTGAGCAAGAGCGAAACGGAAGGGCAACAAGTCATAAACATTCACAGATTTTGAGCAGGCAGCAAACGCCAACTACTGCAGACGAGCTGAGTAAGCTGAAGTTGGATCCGGACGAACAATCCAGTAATGCCATGGCGAGAAGAGCTGCAACTCCGGGCAGCGTTGGAAGAATGGCAGCAGAGCAGAACGTGAGCAGAAAGGCGGTTAGCGAAATAGAAGAGGAAGAGATGGAGATTAGAGAAGAAGGAAGTTCTGGTAGAAAGGTGGAGCATAGGGGTGTGATACAGAGGAGAAGCAAATTGAGCCATAACAAAGGTACAGCAAAATAGGAGATTAAGACCCTATTTGGCAGAATTGTAATTATCCTTTGCATCATTTCATCACCTTAATCTAAATATTTGATTTTCCATTCTGTGTTTTTGCTTCCTGACCTATTATAGCATGTCATTTCTTCAGCCCATCCCATAGAACAAAAATGAAAATATTTCTGGGCAAATAAGTTGGAAAGGATAGATAGTTATACAATAATAAGTATGATGTAATTTTATTAATTTCTTTAGAGTACCATCTATTGAATTAAAAAGGTTGGCACATAAAAAGAAATCTTATAATTTTATTAATTCTTCCATTTATTCAGAGGAGATAGTAAAATCTATAATAACATATTTGAATTTGAAAAAAATCAACCACATATACTGTATACATAAAACAACATATTTGTAGGTAATTAAAGCTAGAGGTATTAAAGTATATCATAAACAACTAATTATCGGTGGTAGTTTGGATAATTAGATTCAGGACTTATTTATGTTGAGTATATACATAAATAATGCCATCTACGAGGGAAAAGAAAATAACTCAAAAGTTATCCCATGGGTTGAGCAGCTCTTCTAACCGTGGTTTTCCCTTGGTACGGTTCCTATAACTGATTTGAACTTATATGTAATTGAAATCATTGCCAAGCTTTATTCAGGCATTACGTTAAATGGGACGTAGACTGAGGGAAACCAAATGTTTATTATCTAAAACTAAGGATTACCTTTCCAGAAACTTTGAAATGAAAGATATGGGAGATGCATTTTACGTGATAGGAATAGAAATATTCCGGGACATATCACGTGGGTTGTTAGGGTAATTCAATCCTTCTTTCTCTTGATTTGTTGGTGTTGTTGAAGTTTCTCATTCATCTTATTGGATTAATTAAATGTCAATTATTGTATTGGATATTGTTGGCTTGTTATTTTACTCTATTATTGAAAGTAATAGACATGAGTGGTGTGTCCACTAAATAACAATCATATATCCACTACAAGAAATCATCATTCCAACACATGGTTGAAGAATAAGAAAGAAAAAATAATGATTCCATCTACACAATATATACATTCAACATTCGGTTGATATAGAGTGTGTAAGGAAGGCAAGAAAGATAGACTTGAGTTTTGAGGAAAACTCTCTCCATTTAGTATTCTCTCTCTCTCCCAAATTGATCTCTTTGGTAGCCATCAACCAAGGTCTTGGATTGTGGAACATATATAGACGACTCTAGTAACCGTTCTATCGGACGAGGTAGAAAGGTTGTGACACAAATGGTGGTTAGATCCAAAGTTTTCGCAAAGTTCGGCTCTTCAAGAGGTAACTGAATTTACTATTTATATATGTTGATATGTATACATGGACTTTTATATATGTGTGTGCATATTTGAAGTAAATTTTCATCAGTGGTATCAGAGCCATAATGTTTGTTGTTCGCTAGATTTACCTCTAGTTTTATTTATAGCATGCTTAAAATAAATTTATGAAATTTATTAAGTGAAAGTATGCTTATGACTTGAAAAAATCAAATATTAAGAAATTGAAGTCTAGATATTATGATTTTTCAAGTATGTATTTCCCGAGAAATTATTGATAACGGTGATACCAAGTCATTAGGCTGACATGGTATCACCATCCAATAAAATCAAATTATTTTTGCACATGTGTTATCTATGGAAGCACAAAACAAAAAAGGGAAAAGATTTGTTACTCTCTTTCTCTCTTTCTTCTTATACATATACATTAATAGATGATATATAAAATATCTATATAATATTTTCTCTTTCAATCTAACTATCTCTTAAGATACAAATTTCTTTATATATATATATATGTTGAAACACTTCGTTATATATATATATGCTATTATGCTGTGAATCTTTATATAGCTTATTCTCCACATAAACTAATAAAAAAGTAAAAATGAAAAATAAGATGACAAATAAATATAAAATAAAGAATAAGGAGAATGATTACAAATTTATACATTAACTTAATAATAACATTCAATTTTGTTTTCACTTGACAAAAATCAGGATTTTTGTTTGGAGAAAAAAAATGAAAGGAGAATCTATATTGATCATTTTTTGTGTTAATATTTGTAATCATATATATATATATACCCTCTTAAATAGAACCAGAGAGAGAAACGTGAATATTTGAATTGAAATTTTTATGTATTTTTCCTTAAATATGATATTGTTGAATGGTAGTTCATATGACACATGTGCAAAAAGATTAAATTATTAGTATTTTTCCTAATAATTTGGTATTACGGTTGTAACAAATAATTTCTCATATTTTCCATCTATATCGGGAGAGTTCTGCAAATTTTTATGCAAAATTGCCTAGTTTTGAAATTTTAGAAAATATAAAAGGTTTTCTAGAATAGAAACTTGTTTTGCTTGTTTCTTTCTACGAGTTGCGATTTACAGTATGAAAAATATATTGCTGGAATCCTTGTTTCAAGAGCTTTCCGTGCATATATAATTTGTATTTTTTGAACATACGGTTTAAAATATATGAAATTTTGAAATTCTTAAAAGAAAAGACTATTTTCAAAATTTGTTAGTGTAATTACAGTTAGCTTCCCGAATGTTCCTCTAATTATATTTTGACCCCAAATGTTACTGTAATTACAGTTAAGTCCCAGAAAGTTCCTGAAATTATCATTTAGTTCACTGGATTTACAGTTTGACCCCTGTATCTTACTGGAATTACAGTATGACCCTGTAGTTTACTGGAATTACAGTTTAGTTCTCTGAAATTACAGTTTGGCCCCTGTAGTTTACTGAAATTACAGTTATATCCCCTGAAGTTTTCTGAAAATTATTAAATTGATTATATGATTCAATTTATTGTTTTTGGAGAATTTTGTTGAGTTTTATGCATGTTGAAAGTAAGGGTATGCTGCAAGTCGTGCATCAAAGGTATGATTTTCATTATTAAATATTGGTTTGATAATGATTATTTTTCAATGTGAGACTCAATCTCTACTCCCATTTGGGTGAGTATGAAAATCCCAACAATCATAAAATTATATTTCATTTGTGGATGGATGTGAGAATTTAAAGATTGACGGGATTATTAAATTGATATTCTAGTACACGTGTTTAAGTTGTAGTGTTAAAACAATATTTCATTTTTAATATATGGGATATGGTGTGGCATCCTCAATTTATTCATAATAGAATTATGTACTAGACTTATTTGGGATGTAATTTGATTCAAGTGATGTATCTTATTATTGAAGCCTTGTAAGGAGATGTAATTGTGCGTCATACTCATATATATATAGAATCGTCTTGGCACGGAAGTACTAGAATGCCAATTGGGCTCCAATGGGAGTTCATGTGGATGAATGATTATTTATTATGTGGATGATGTAAATGTGTTTTAATTCATAATTATTTAGTTCAAAATTAATTAAGAATATTTTTTTGTTTAGCATAATTGGGAGATGATGATGAGCATAGCGAAATTTTCGATCTCATTATGCCAAAATAGAATAATATATTCAATTGAATTTTTAGAAGCCAAATAAAAAGGAAATGTATGCTAAATGTCATTTTGCGCATCTTGAATGTAGAGGGCCTCAAAGAATGTAATTGTTGATCTTACTAGAGGAGAAAAGCTAGATGGTACCAATTATGACATATGGCATATGAAGATTCAATACTTGCTTAATGAACAAGATGTCTTAGAGACATTAACCAATGAAATGACCCCACCTAAGGAGGGCACTATGGCTGAACATCATCAGGACATAGAATCCTATCAAAATTGGGTTAAAAAGGATCGATATGCACGCTTTACTATGCTAAGCAACATGCATAATGATCTTATAAGGGAATTTGAGAATTTTCCTACAGCCTCAAAGATGTGGGATAAATTGAAAATTGTTTTTGGTGGCACTACCGCTACAAGGCTACGTACCTTAACCCTTAAGTTTGAGAGTTAAAAGATGGATTTCAAGCACACAATGTCTGAACACCTAAGGGTGATAGTGGCAATGATCAGGGATCTAAAGTCTGCTGGAAATGATCTTACGAATGAACGGCAAATTTTGGTCATTATCTGCTCCTTGCTTGATTCCTGGAACCAAATGAAGCAAATATTAATTCACAATGAAAATATCAAAACTTTTTCTGATATTTCGTGTCATTTGGAACTAGAAACGGAGCGCTAAGGGGTGACTCACACTACTACACTTGTCGCCCAATATGGCAATGATATGGCACGTGTGCCTAATCATAAAAGACGAGGAAATAGTCAGAAGAGGCAAGGAATAACTAGTAACTTGACACCAAATGCTGGCATAGGTGCTAGCAGTGTCAACACACGGAAAAGGGGTAAGCGCGGTGTAAAGAAAAACAAGTCTAAGTTGAAGTGCTTCAATTGTTTGAAGTTGGGACACTTCGCCAATGAGTGCATTGAGCCGAAGAGGGTAATTACTAAACCAAACTATCTATTTAATTTGGTATGCTCACATGTACTTGTTGCTCATTCATCTCATGTGTGGATATTGGATACATGAGCGACCAAACATGTGACATGAGAGCGAGTTGGTTTTATGGATTACCATCGGATACCAATAAGTAGTCAAAGCATTTTCATGGGAAATGGTACTAGTGAGGCGGTTCTTAGAGTTGGTACATATCAGCTCAGACTACGCTCAGGACGTACACTACTATTGCATGATGTACTTTATGCACCTAGTGTCCGATATAGTTTAGTCTCAATTACAACACTTGTTAAACTTGGTTTTTCTTTCCAAATAAGTGATAAACAATTGGATATGTTCTTGGATGGTGTTGTTTATGGACAAGATTATCTCATAAACAATCTATATCACCTAGATTTGAGCGATAAGAATTCTTCATATGAATATTTGACATGTAAGGATGTTAATCATGATTTTGAACTATGGCACGCAAGACTTGGTCACATTGGGAAGGAAAGGCTTACCAGATTAGTTAAAAAAGGCCTATTGGGGTCTCTAACTATGGTTAACTTGCCCCGATGTAAGCCTTGTTTGGTTGGAAAGAGTAGTCTCAAGCCTTTTGGTAAGGCTACATGAGCTACTTCCCCTCTAGAATTAATCCATTCAGACATCTGCAGACCAATAAATGTGAAGGCGTGGCGCCTCTTAATTTATCACTTTTATAGATGATTGTATGCGTTATGGTTATGTCTATCTACTTTCTCACCGATTTGAGGCACTTGGGTGCTTCAAACGCTTTCATGCAGAGGTTGAGAATCAGATAGAGCGGAGAATAAAGGTTCTTTACACTAACCGTGGACGCAAGTATCTATCAGACCAGTTTAAGAAACTATGTGAAGAAAAGGGGATACGCAGGTAATTAACAATTCCTAATATGCCGCAACAAAATAGAGTTACAGAGCGTAGGAATTGAACATTGTTAGACATGGTTAGATCAATGATGGCGTAAGCTAATCTCTCTATTAGTTTTTGGGGGGATGCATTATTGACTGCTGCCTACATTCTTAACCATGCACCTTTTAAGTCAGTCCCTAAAACCCCTTATGAACTTTGGCATCATAGGAAGCTAGAATTAAAACATATGCTTCCATGGGGTTCAGCGGGATATGTTTACAATACATCTCATAAGTATGGGAAAATTGGTCCAAAAGCATGTAAGAATTTTTTTATAAGATATTTTGAAAGCTCTAAAGGTTATGTGATGTATGGTGAACAACCTCATAAAGGGATGACTACAATTGAGTTGCGCAATGTCACATTCATTGAGGATTAGTTCCCAAGCATAGGTGAAGCCAAATCGAACTTTGAACTCTTTGAGATGGTAGACTCCGAAGATCACTTTTCTCCTTTTAGCGAGGGTGGGGAATTAATTTCATATTTGATCGCCAAATAGGATAGTAATCTTCAATCCAGTGGGAGTGGGAGTCACCAAATGGATTCTCAAGAGATTCAAGTTCGTAGGAGTGAACGTAGAGTAGTTCCCCGTCGTCGATTTGCGATTGAAGGGGAAACACTCTTATGCACTCCATTGGAGAAAGATGAGTCAACTTCTTTTAGTGAAGTGTTATCTTCACCTGCTCATAATGAATGGATGATACATGTTTTCCTATTATGCACTCCACTGAAGAAAGATAACCTAAATTCTTTTAGAGAAGCGCTCTCTTCACCTGCATATCATGAATGAATTAATGCTATGGAGGATGAGATGAGTTCAATGAAAAATAATCATGTATGGGAGTTAGTTGATCTTGCTGTTCGACATAAAGCTATTGGAACCAAATGGGTTTTAAAGGTAAAGCAAAAAACAGATGACTCCATTGACATATATTAGGCACGTCTTGTGGCGAAAGGTTATACCCAAAGGGAAGGTATAGACTATGATGAGACATTCTCCCCCGTGATGAGATTTGCATCAATTCACCTTTTCTAGCACTTATCGCGCATATGGATGTAAAACTTTTCCAAATGAATGTTAAAACTGCATTTCTTAATGGAAAACTAGATGAAAAGATATATATAACTCAAATAGAGGGTTTTGTAGTCAAAGGACAAGAGGACAGAGTGTGTCATCTTAAGTGTTCTATTTATGGTCTCAAGCAATCATCTAGACAGTGGAACAAAAGGTTCAATTCTACCATGTTGTCTCATAAGTTTGAGATGATAGAGGAATATCACTGTGTGTATGTGAAACAATCCAAGGATAGTATTATTATCCTTACATTATATGTTGATGACATTTTGATTGTTGGGAACAATATGAAGGAGATAGAAGCCACTAAAGAGTAGTTGTCCTTAACTTTTGAGATGAAGGACATGGGTTTAGCAAGTAATGTCTTAGGGGTGAAGATCCTGAGAGATCGATCAAAGAAATTTCTATGTTTGTCTCAAGAGACTTATATAAAGAAAATTCTTGAACGGTTTCGGATGCATCACTCCAAGCCCATAAATACTCTTATAGAAAGAGGATGCGACTTACATCTAGGTCAATGCCCTAAAACAGATGAATAAAAGAATGAGATTTCCAAAGTACCTTATGCAAGTGTAATTAGTAGTTTGATGTATGCTATGTTGTGTACTCGACCAGACATTTGTTTTGCAGTGGGATTAGTCAGTAGGTTCCAGAGTAACCTTGGACTTGTTAATTGGAAAGCAGTAAAAAGAATTTTTTGGTATATCCAAGGCACTAAAAATCTAATGTTGTCCTACAAAGGTGGGGACATGATATTAAAAGATTACAGTGATGCTGACTGGGCCGGTGATAGAGATGATCGCAAATCCACTTCGGGATATGCATTCAATCTTTATGGAAGAATTATTACTTGGAGTAACAAGAAACAATCATGTGTAGCTCTGTCAACAATGAAGTCTGAGTATATAGCTTACTCAACTGTAGTGCAAGAGGCAGTTTGATTATGAAATTTTTTGTGACATTTTGACTTAGCGTCACACAAAGAAGATGCTACGGTCATTCTTTATGATAGTATGACAGCTTTGGCATATGCAAAAGATCTCAAGTATCATGGAAAAACCAAACACATAGGTATTCGTTACCACTACATTCGAGATATGGTTGCGCAAAAGGAGGTGGTCCTAAGACATATATCCACAGCCAATATGGTAGTTGACCCAATGACTAAACATATCCCTAGAGATGTTTTCATATATCATGTAAGGAGTATGGGTTTACTCGAGATGTGATGTAATGGACACTAAATGACATTTTAGTTTGAATATGATTTTATGCATATTATAATACATTTTTTTTTATGAATGTCAACATGCATGGATTGTCTCTCTCACACGAGAAATCGCATTTGCGCTTAGATAGCAAGCAAGATGAGACAAAGAATTCTTATTTGACGCATTGACAAAGGTCAATATGAGATTCTAATGAGAATCAAACATGAAATAATACCACATTTTTCATGTTGCCTAACAATAGTCGAATGTGATACTTCAAGCAAGCGTTTAAATAGTGACTGTGTTGAAGTAATCGGGTTAGGCGTTGAGATAACGACTAGACTAAGATTCGTATGGCGTATATGAGATTGACATACCCAATTGAGTGGGAGCTCCATCATAACATACAAAACATACTGTATGTGCTTCGACTGCCGATAGAAAGTGATTGAATGTATCATTGCTTCATCACTGTGTGAGTTCTAAGGACCATGTTGTATTGGTTCTGCTTATACCCTTATGACCTAGAACTACATTATGATAAGAGGAATTGATGATGCTACTTTAGTATATACCTAAAGGACTATGATTGATGCAGTCCGGCGGGGCATATCTAGGAAAGCTATTAAGCCCAATTTGATTAACATTAGTGGCTGGGGAAAATAATTTCGTGATACACTATCGTATTGTGACTCATACCCCGGGCGACACTGTCGGAATTTGTTTCCTGACATAGTCTTGAGTACAATTATGATTAAAGGATTCAATCATTGCATCGAGATAAGTCTCGAGAGGATAATGGATGATGAATAAGGTGTAACCAAATAGTTTGGGGTATAGATGAGATTACTTATTGGTAGTGATGTACTATGTTAGTTGATGGTAGCTTAATATAGTATTCCAACATTATTCTTTCTCGTCCGGTCACACAATCTATTTCCTGTATGTAAAGATGAGGTAGAGATGGAGAATTCACAAACTCTCCTTATGTGGATGAGTGAGAAATATTGGATTAATTAAATGTCAATTATTGTATTGGATATTATTGGCTTGTTATTTTACTCTATTATTGAAAGTAATAGACATGAGTGGTGTGTCCACTAAATAACAATCATGCATCCACTATAAGGAATCATCTTTCCAACACATGGTTGAAGAATAAGAAAAAATGATTCCATCTACACAATATATACATTCAACATTAGGTTGATATAAAGTGTGTGTAAGGAAGGCAAGAAAAATAGGCTTGAGTTTTGAGGAAAACTCTCTCCATTTAGTATTCTTTCTCTCTCTCCCAAATTGATCTCTTTGGTAGCCATCAACCAAGATTTTGGATTGTGGAACATATATAGAAGACTCTCGTAGCCGTTCTATCGGACGAAGTAGAAAGGACGTGACACAAACAGTGGTTGGATCCAAAGCTTTTGCAAAGTTCAACTCTTCAAGAGGTAACCGAATTTACTATTTATATATGTTGATATATATACATGGAAATTTATATATGTGTGTGCATATTTAAAGTAAATTTCCATCAGAGATTTAGCTACTCAAGTGAGCACACATGGAGTATAAATCTCTTGCCACATAACCATCATAGGTGTACTCTTTAGTTCCCCATTTCACATTAAAAATAAATAAACAATAGGTTACGTACATTATTTGGTATAGGATTTTGTTAGAAACCCTAGTTACCGTTTAGTTGTGAATCACCGTGCTTATGATATTTGTGATTTTTTTGTTATATACCGTTTTTCGAGCTTGCTTTTTCTGTGAAAGAACTGGAGACTGGCTTTAGATTTTTATTTTTTCCCTCTTTTTTAGTGCGAGGCTGCACAATTAATAGAGCTGACAAAATTGGACACGACACGAAAACCCGACACGACCCGACACGAACACGAACACGACACGACACGGTTTAAGGCCTTAAATGGGTCGACACGAAAATATAAGGGTCAACCCGAACACGACACGTTTGACACGATTACTGTTCATATTTATCTTTATTTTTATATTTTTCTCTTCTCTAATTGGTCATGAATTGAAATATATCAATAAAATAATATTGGATCGTGTCAAAATCAATTTAATTTTGTTGATAATAGGTTAAATAATTTACCTCTAAAATGGATTATGTCAAATTTAATTTAAAATATTATAATAAATAGGCTAAATGAATTAGCATTTGTATGGCTTAGGCCTTTGTTTATTTTTATATCATCTTACCATTAAAAAAAAAAAGAAATTACATAATTTACATGGATCGACCCGTGGGTCGACCCGAACACGACACGAATACGACACGACACGTATAGTAACGACACGATTTCGACCCGACACGATATCGACCCGACTCGAACACGACCCGTTGACACGAATTGCCACCCCTAACAATTAATACTCCAAATAGGGCTTAATTACTATTTCTATCTTTGGCTTTTTGTCATGAACGAAAACTCATTATAAATTGTTTTTGCACAATAATAATTAAAAGATTATTGTTTTTACTTATCTTTAATCTTGCTCCAATTTGGAAGGATGGGCAAATCTTTGTCGAATTCACCATTGGATGTCATATCTGGATATCTTAAGGTGATTATCATAAAGGACGAGAAGAGTATTTTTTTTTTAAGAGGACCAATTTAATGAAATTTCACTTTTCAAAGGGTATATATTTTACCATTTGGTTAGCCAAGTTATAAATAGATAAGGGAAAAGTACACAAACCTCCCTTGAACTTTGACCTAATTACAAAGAGTATTCCCTAACGTTTGAATAATATCAATTACTATCCCTTAGAACACCGGAGCAGAGAGGCTCAGTCAGATTTGTGCGTGAATTTACTTAAAAGCCCTTGTTTTATATTATATTTTAGAGTTAATTTCAAGAAACCCCCTATATTATCCAATTTTATCAACTAACCTCCACTTTGTCCCATATACCATTCAATTTTATCATTATGCCCCCTCGCCTCATATTTTGAGTCAAAATGCCTAAACTACCCTCAATAGTATAAGAGAGTTTAGTGAAATCAACCCATTAAAACTATTATTTTTTGAAAATCAATTATATTTTTTGTAAAAATTATAAATTCAAAAATATATATATATTTTTCGCAAAAAAATTGTTTTTCGGAGGGAGAATATTATTTTCCAAAATATGAATTATTTCGGAAAAAATAATATATATTTTTTGAAAAAAAATTATTTTCGGAAAAAAATCATATTTTGGAATATAGTATATATTTTTCGCAAAAAAATTATTTTTCAGAAAAAATCATATTTTGGAATATAATATATATTTTTCTCAAAAAAAGTTTTTTGCGGAAAAAAATCACATTTTGGAACATAATATATATTTTTCGAAAAAAATTCATATTTTGAAACATAATATATACTTTTTAGCAAAAAAAATATTTTTCGAATTTTTTTTTCATATTTTGGAACATAATATATATTTTTCACAAAAAAAAAAAATTTCGTAAAAAAATCATATTTTAGAACATAATATATATTTTTCGGAAAAATCATATTTTCCGAAATATATATATATTTTTGAAATTTATATTTTTTACGAAAAATATAATTTATAGAATCTTTTTATTTAAGCTTCTGGGATTTAAACTAACATTGATGTTAATGGAATTTGCTAAAACATTGATGTTTGTGTTTTTTTGAACAAACAATTTCAATTTTTATATTTTTTTAAATGAAATTATGAGGGCAATTTGGTAAAAAAAGTTAGGGTATTTAAGTAATTTTGTATGTAAAAGTAAGGGTTAAATTGGAACATACATATATAAGGGCAAAATTGGAAATTCACTCCAAAAATAAGCTTTATTGACCAAAAAATAAAAATTCCGTCGTTAACTTTTAAGAAAATGAGTTATGTGTTACACCGGAGCTAATTTTAAGAGTAATTTATGATATTATTGAAATGTAAAAGATATTATATGCAATTATGTCATAATTCAGAGGTAGTTTGTGTAATTTTTCTAATAAATAAAGATAATTTGCACTAATACGCTGAGGTTTATTTTTACACATGATAATAAAATGACCAGAATACCCTTTAAAACAATTGAAATTGAAATCTTAGGGATTTATTGCCCTCATAATTTCATTTAAAAAAATATAAAAAGTTCCTAGATTTTCTGGGTTGGGGCATGATAACAAAGTTTAAGGGTATGCTGATCTTTTCACTTTTCAGGAAGTGTTATTTCAAAAAAATCAAATCTTAGGGACGCATTAACCGCCTCCATGTAATATTGTCCTAAATCTTAAGAGGTGTTAGTATAAATTAACCAATAGATAAAGTATCACATGCTTTGTCGTCTAATAATGCTACCGAATCTATGTGGGTAATATCAGATTCTATTCCCTGGCTTACATCCAATTAATGTCTCATTTAAGGCCATGTTTCTTTTCTTTTCATATTAATTATAAGTGATCATTTTCTTTTGTGATTGTAGGACACTGACTACCCCTGTAGATCTCATCAAATGTTTAAAAGCCATTATGGATCATGCCTTTATTTCAGCAGACTATCCTGTCATTATAACATTTGAGGACCACCTTACACCCAAGCTTCAAGCTAAAGTGGCCCAAGTTTGTATAAAGCTCATACCTTGGAGTTTGACTGTTGTTTTGGTTTTGAAGTACCATGATTATGACTGCAAATGTTTCTGTAGATAGTCACCGGAACATTTGGACTTTGGAAGCTGCACACGGTTTGATTTGATTTAATACGATTCTTAATAAAATTATAATCAAATCATTGAGACGCGAAGATGTTAATATCGAGATATGAACCCTCTAAGCCCTAATAGGCCATTATTTATGTATATACTCAACATAAATAAGTCCTGAATCTAATTATCCAAACTACCATTGGATAATTAATTCTTTGGAGAACAAATAACACATGAGTTTGAGATGAGCATGATTGGAGAATTCAACCAATTTCAATTACATATAACTTTTGATATTGCAATTTTGATATCAAAATCCTATTTTGTCTTTTTTAAATAAGTAAAATTACATAAATATCTTTAGTTAAGTATCATAATTAATTATGAATAATAATTACACTTTAATACATAAATATATTCGTAAACATTTTGTTTCATAAGTTTATTGTTGATAATACAGTCGCGGAGATGTAAGTGAATCCGTTGGTCTTCAGCACAAAAGGGAGGGGCGTCGAGCTCGCGGGAATCAAGAATGGGGAGTCGGAATCTAACAAAGACATCCTCGGGTGAACTTACCCCAGGAAGCCACAAATGTATGAGAGTATGGACTCCTCCGCGAAATAAGAATGGTAAGTGCATCCATATTGCAACGCACATAAAAATCAAAGAATAATTCGACAACTTCCAGAATACCGGCTTGTTTCAGGGTCTCGCGATGACGATCCTGGCTGAGCATACCACATCTTCCAATCGTTGATTGGAGCGACGTGGCATTCATACTCTATAAAGGAAAAAGGAACGTCACCCTTCTCTACGAGAAGACACGGAATGGAAGATGGGGGAAGGGTCGCGAGATGATCCTCACCCGTCATAGTAAGAGAATCATCAGAGATTTCCTCATCTTGGGGACTCAATTCCATTTTGGACTAGAAAACATCATGAAAATGATCGAAAATGGCACCTTTTGCCATTCTGAAGGTTGCGGAACAGGTGGTACCACCTCGGAAAGTGGGGTGAGGAGTTTAGGAAGGGTACTGGAAGCTTTAGACATGGTAGGAGGAAAACGAAGCAATAAAAGTGGTAAGGGGAAAGAAATGGAAAAGGGTTTGGGAAATGGGTGTATGTAATAAATAAAAGGGAAGTTAAGATGTGGGGGAAGGTAAGAATAGATGAAGCAAGGGGTGAAGAATGAAAGAAGAGGATAAAAAGTTGAAAAGTGAAGAAAAATTGAAATATGAGCTTTATAAGAAAAGGGTGCGAAAATCGAGAAGGTATCATAAATGATCGCGGAAGGCGAACAAACACAGGGCTAGCCGCACAAGGATAAGTCGCGGATCGAGTTCGCGATAGAATTTGAGAAAATAAACTTTAGATTCGGAAAGGGAAATAACTCTTCAGTACTTGGCCAAATACTAAAGTACAAAAAGAAAAAAATGTAAGGGGTAATTTGCGAATGGTATATCGCAAGATATGAGTAAAAACATATTTGGTTGGGTTGCTCAACATAAATAAGTCCATATAAGTTTTGGTATCCATTGCCCCTTGGAGGATTTAAGTGTTATTTTAAAATACCAAAACTAATATTTCGGTTTCTTTTGGATAAGTACATACTCATGACTTAATTAACATAAAAGGGAAAAAGATAAGAATTATCAGATTTTTCGCCATCTGCCTAAAAGAATGACAACGTATGCTAAAAGTCTAAAGCTACCTTTTATTTTTCTTTTTTTATGTATTGTTTTCTATTGTTAAGAACCCATATATGTTAATATATTTATACTCGGAAAACATTGACTGTGATAAAAAAATTAATTTGATAATAATAATAAATGTTATAGCCTTCTATAAAAATAAACTATCACCTTATACTACTTTATTGTGTTTTGAATAAATGATCAATGCAAAATGAGCCATATTTATATGTTAATGTTACGAGAGGATAGTGATATCAAAATTAATTGGCTATTATTTTATAAACAAGGTGAAGTTTTCAGAAAAATTATAAATATCCTTTATTTAAATGACATATTTCTATTAAATACTTTCACATTTTTAGAAAAGTTTAGAATCTACTTGTCTTTTTTTTTGGTAGGTTAGAATCTACTTGTCACCTCAAACAAAGAGGAGATCATGGTTTGCAAAAACGGTTTCGGTTGGTGTAACGGTTTCGGTATCGGTGTAACGGAACCGGGTCAGTATCGGAGTTACGTAACGATTTCGGTTATCGCAAGCATGAATTTTTTAAAAACTTGCACATGGTGGTAAAAATGTACCGATATGGTACTTTTGACAACATAACTAAACTTTGATGATTTTTTGATAATTTTAAGTAAATTTTATATATTTTTTAAAGATATTTAATACCCAAAATAATTTATTAATGAATTTAAATGTGTCGTCGATCTTCTTATGAGACTATTCATAATATTAATTTTAAACAAATAAATATTCAAATCATAAAAGATATAATTTATTTTCAAACTAATACAAAATAATTAGAATAAGTACATAGTTCACCACCAAAATGAATTCCGTTGTGGATCTTGTTGCTCTGGTTCGGGTTCATGAAAAGATTGTCAATTTTGAATTGTATCTTCATTTGACATTTGAAGCATCATTAACAGACCATCTTCTCTTCGTGATTGATGAGGATCACGCTGAGCCTGAGCATATCCCGATGAATTAGTAGACTGATTTGTATTGATGTTATGCCTTTGTCCATAATGTTCAGAAAGTATCTGAGGTTGAGTAGGCACAATGGGATATTCAAATGCAAAATCATATCCGTAAGGTTGTTGTGGATAGTGACTTTGATCTAAGCTATAATGTGAGTCTGATGACTGCCCTAACGAGAATTCTCCAAAGCTACGCATCATTGAATAAGGTCCGTCATTTCGATGATCATTATACATTTCGTTCCTCCTACTGAAGCCAGGAGGAGATTTAGAAAACCGTGATGGCTGAATATCCTCCCCAGGAGCAATATCATCAGGTGTTTGAGTAGCATCATCATCAAACGTATATCTCATTCCGCCTCTAGTACCATCATCACCCCCATCATCATTACTATGACTCATTGATCCAGATGAAGAACCATTATGCTCAATTGGAGCTATTTGATCAATCATTCGAAAAAGATCCTCATTATCAGAGTCAAGACAAGCTCCTTCTCCCTCTTCTAACCACGGGGCAAGGGGATCATCGTCTTCAAAAATATAATCCAAGTTAATGGGATTATATTTGTTTTCCATGTCTACTGTATTACTACGGGTGATGCGTCTAATCTTCAGCCTCATATTATAATGTAAGTACACCAATATCGGCACTTACTTTCTCACCGCGCCTGCCGGAAGGCATGACATTTCCACTTTCATTTTCTCCAGCTTCTGACATTATTCTATTTTGTAATAGAAATAGCAATAATAAAAAGTGACAACTTATACATAAATTTGCATCTTTATTTAATTCATTAAATTCTATTTTATTTTATTTTCATATTAATTTAATTTATTTATTTATAAAAATAGAATTCAATATTTAAGTGCCTAGAGTACGAAAACAAATATATATATAATATTATACATATAACATATATACATATGTTTTGGTCAAAAGAGTACAAAAGTAAAAATATTATATATATATATATATATATATGACATTTTGTTTTCTTGTATCTATTTTTTTTTTACTTTTTATTTAATGCAATGTGCTTAATCCAATCTCCGCCATCCCACTCACACACACACACAAGTGGGCCCTAATCTCCATTCATAAAGTCAATGGGCAAATCAATGGTCGAAAGCAAAAGATGACATTTTAATTAATTGATAACCCAAAAAAGGAAAAAAAAAAAATACAAAACAGTTGCAAACGGTGGGTACTAATTAATTTAACCGTGTTTTTCCATTTTATTCTACTATTATGTATAGAGTTATTTTATACTACTTCAACATTCTTATAGCAAATTTTTATTTATAATATTCTTATTTTTAATAAATTTTATACCCATATTAATTAAGGAAATTATGATGACTATGGTATATAAATTAATAGTATCGTATTATATTTTGATATTTTTATTAATATCCTAATCTTATACAAATAATTACATAAACTAAATGACAATGGCATGTTAGAAATATAAATATATAAATTGCATGATAATTGATACATTAATCTTAAACACTTTAATTAATTTTTTTTATCTACAAAAGTAATACAATTTTTTTAAAAAAAAGAATCATTAAATTGATAAGTAAAAAAATACAATATCGATACACTTAAAAGTATAGAAAATACTAACTTGTAGAGAAATGGTTATCTTCTTCTATGTTTGTTGCTCCATTTCGTTCTCAGCTTCTTGTTTCACACTTTGAACACACTCAAAAATTTTGAGTCAAAATACTAACTTTCTTAGAGCAAGATAGAAATAAGTTCTGGCTTTGTAAATGACCAATCTTGCATTTGATTCACCCACACAATGTATATATATATAAATTTATTTGCTTATATAAAGTAAATATTGTGTCATTTCATGTCTCACACGCTTCTGCCTTTCACATGCTACACAATAAATCTTCAACTCCTACACTAGCTAATTGGGCTACACGTCTCATAAGCAATGTACCACTCTTTGCTTTATATTTATAGTGTAAGAGTATAGTGATCCACTCATGACATTGCATCATTATCAATTGATACATGAACATCTTGACTCAAAACAAAGTGGTATGTCAGAGAGTTTGCTTTCCAACTTTGCAATTTTTTTTAGGAATCGGTTCAACCAAAACCGATTTGTGTCCATATCGGCCGGTTCTTAGCAAACCAGTCGATTCAGAGGTGAACCGGCATGCCCACTATTATATCGGGCTGAACCGGTTTCGGTACAGCCCATTATCGTTGTGAACCGGCGGGTTCCACTAACCATGGTGGAGATACCATTAGGTTGTGGAATACCATGGTCCATTTTGAAACAAAACATCTGTTAAATGAGAAGAATGGAATTATTAAGTAGGAAAACCATTACTTTGAGCTGGCAACTTGCTTTCATATGTTTAGTCTTTTACGTTTTTCAACAAAAGAACAATTCTGCTATCAAAGTGATTAGAACTGTTCCACTAAATTTTTAGGTTTTTTTTTTTTTTTCAAAACATATGTTTACATTAGCTCGCAACTTGCTGCATTAACTGGTGATTTTTAATTTTTAACACATTCAATTTTTTTTATTATTAGGGTTAATTTCATAAAACCCCTCTATACTATTCAATTTAATCAACTAACTTTCACTGTGTCCACTTTGCCCCCTCCCCTCACATTTTGAGTCATAATACCTAAACTACATTCAATAGTATAGGGGGGTTTAGTGAAGTCAAGCCTTTAAAAAAAATTATTTTTCGAAAATCAATTATATTTTTTGTAAAAACTATAAATTTCAAAAAAATATATATATTTCGGGAAAAAAATATTTTTCGAAAACAATATATATTGGAAAATATATATATATATTTTGGAATATATATATATAATTCGTCAAAAATATATATTTTCCGAATTGTTTTAAAAAATACGAATTTTTTGTGAAACATATACATTATTTTCCAAAATATAAAAAATATATATTTCGGAAAAAGTTTATATTATTTTCGGAAAAAATATATATATATTTTTTGCAAAAAATTCATATTTTGGATAATAATATATATTTTTCAGAAAAAAAATCATATTTTGGAAAATAATATATATTTTTCTCATAAAAATTATTTTTCAGAAAAATCATATTTTGGAAAATAATATATATTTTTCCCAAAAAAATTATTTTTGCGAAAAAATTCATATTTTGGAAAATAATATATATTTTTCTCAAAAAACAAATTCGTAAAATATATATTTTTGATGAATTATATATATATATTCTGAAATACATATCATTTTCCAATATATATATATTTTTTTATATATTCCGAAATATATATATTTTTTCCAAAATATATATTGTTTTCGAAAAATATTTTTTTCCGAAATATATATAAATTTTTGAAATTTATAGTTTTTAGGAAAAATATAATTGATTTTTGAAAAATAATTTTTTTAAAGGCTTGATTTCACTAAACCCCCTTATATTATTGAGAGTAGTTTATGTATTATGACTCAAAATGTGAGTGGAGGGGGCATAGTGATGAAATTGAATAGTATAAGGGGCAAAGTGGACACAGTAGGGTTTAATTGATTAAATTGGATAGTATAAGGGGTTTTTGTGAAATTAACCCTTATTATTATTACTTTTTAAACATCCAATATACAACCAAGCATAATTTTTTTTTTTTTTTTTTGAGAAGTACAACCAAGCATGGTGGTGACAAGTAATTCGCTATTTTTAACAAGGTCAATTTTTTAACTATTAAACCTTCAATATGCAACCAAGCATGGCGGTATCATGTAATCTGCTGTTAGGGTTTTTACATCCACCCAAGAATACTGTTAGAAACCGTGTATACCTGCAAATCAGAAAACGCACACAAACACACATCAAACAATGGACACAGATTTATAGTGGTTCGGCCAAAATAAGTCTACGTCTACTGAAAGCACTGTTTCATTATTGATCAAAAAGAGGATTACAAGTGGTTGATCAGCAGATCAAACACACGTACACACATAGTATATACTCACTCATGTATCACCGGTTCATAACTCTCACCAAGAATAATATTAGCATGTATCTCTTTTATTCTCTCTCTATTTATGCACCCAATATAATAGGAGAGACCCTATATTTATAGGGAATGATATAGATGTGGTTTTGCATTTTAGTTGATGTGTGACAACTTTCAATACAAATGAGTCACCCTTATATATATATAACAATCTCCCACTTGACGACTTTGTCCCCATCAATCAACTCCATCAATGATCAGTGCAGTACAGTGCCCTCATTTCTATTTTCAAGATTAAAGACCCACTGAAGTTGCGCACAACTTCAATTTCTCTGTTGTCACCACTTTGGTCAACATGTCGCCCAGATTCTTGCTTCCTTAATCTTCTCAAGAGTCAAAACTTCATCCTCTAATAGAGATATGATGAAGTGATAACGAAGATCTATATGCTTCATCCTCGAATGAAATGCTGAATTCTTCGCCAGATGTATAACACTCTGACTGTCACTGTGCAAAACACTATTCTCTTACTCAAATCCTAACTCTGCCAACAATCCCTGTAACCAAATCATTTATTTGCTAGCCTCTGTCACGGCTATATACTCAGCCTCTATAGTAGATAACGTTACGATTTTCTGTGACTGCAAAACCCAACGGACTACTGTAGTACCTACTGTAAAAAGATAACCAGTAGTGCTTCTTCTGCGGTCTATCTCACCAGCAAAATCTGAATCTACATAGCCATGTAAATTCACTTCGCATTTACCAAAACAAAGGCATTTGTTTCTGGTACCTCGTAGATATCACAATATCCGATATTATAATATCCATTTCATTGCTTCCCAGTGATTCTTCCCTAGATTGGACATGAACCTGATATCTGCTCCTACTGCATATGTAATATCTGATCTCATACAAACCATCACATACATCAAGCTACCAATGGCTGAAGCGTATGGAACATTGGCCATACTGTTCATCTCTGCTTCTGACTTGTGACTGACCAAATGTGTGCTAACCAGCTTAGCATCACTCATATTGAACCTCTTCAGAACCCGTTCAACGTAGTCAGCTTGAGACAATTGTAAAGTACCCTTCTATTTGTCTTTGTTGATTCTCATACCAAGAATCTACTTTGTTGCGCCTAAGTCCTTCATCTCGAACTCATTTGCCAACTGCTTCTTCAACTTGCTGATTTCTGTAAAATCAGACCCAGCTACTAACATGTCGTCAACATAAAGTAGGAGGATGATGTAACTTGTGTCAAACCGCTTGAAGTAGCAACAATGGTCAGCGTTGCACTTGTTGTAACCATATCTCTACATAAATCCATCAAACTTTTTGTACCACTGTCTTGAAGTTTGTTTCAAACCATACAAGCTCTTTTTCAACTTACACAGAAGTTTCTCTTTACCTTTCACTGAGAAACCTTCCGGCTGCTGCATATAGATCTCCTCCTTTAGGTCACCATGGAGGAAAACAATTTTAACATCTAACTGCTCTATGTGCAAACCCTTTGTTGCAATAATGCTAAGAATTGAACGAATGGTATCTAGTTTCACAACCGGAGAAAATATGTCGGTGTAGTCGATTCCTGTTTTCTGCTGAAAGCCTTTTACTACGAGTCTTACCTTGTACCTTTTAGAACCATTATGTTCCTCTTTGACCCTATAAACCCATTTTTTATGGAGAGCTTTATTTCCCACCAGCAGCTTGGTGAACTTCCATGTCTTGTTAGAGATAAGAGACTTCATCTCATCTTCCATCGCAAGCTCCCACTAGCTCGCATCTGCATGCTTCATCGTAGTATTCAGGTTCACCTCCATATGTGAGGAACAAATAATTCATATATCTCTTGTTCAGCACATACGACCTGAAGTCCTCCTAAGTACATGAATAGGAGTCGGAGACTGTGGTGTATCATCCTGTTGAGTAGTGTCATCTTCAATCTATTCTTCTGACTTAGTACTCTCACTATCTTGAACATCATCTAACTCAACACACACAGGATCACTCTGTGTTATAGGCTCTAAGGTATTTGTGTGTCTATCCTTATACATCACTTTTTCATTGAACACTACATCTCTGCTTCGGATCACCTTTCGGTTCTGATCATCCCACATACGGTAGCCATACTCATCACTGCTGTAGCCAGTAAAAGTACATTTCTGTGACTTGGGATCAAGCTTATCCCTCACATTATCACTAACATGTACATATGCAACACAACCAAAAACTTTTAAATGTGAAAATGTTACCTCTTTGCCGCTCCATACCTCTTCTGGTATTCTGTGTTCCAATGGTACTGATTGATCTCTGTTAATTAGATAGGTTGTTGTACTGATTGCTTATGCCCAGAACTGTTTCGGCAACCCTGCCTGAATGCGTATGCTTCTGGCTCTCTCAGTCAATGTCCGATTCATACGTTATGTTACGCCATTCTGCTGTGGTGTACATGAAATAATCTTCTCCAATCTGATACTGTTCTCATAGCAAAAGTTTTTGAACCCGGTGTCTTGATATTCTCCACTATTGTCTGATCTTAACCTCTTTATCTTCAAATTTATCTCATTCTCTATCATAGCCATCCATTTCTTGAACACATCGTACACCTCAGATTTATGTTTCAAGAAGTAAACCCATACCTTCTTGGAATGGTCGTCGATGAAGGTGACGAAATAGGACTTTCCGTCAATAAATGAGACATTTGTTGGCCCCCAGACATTAGTGCGAACTAGCTCAAGTTTCTCATTTCTAATATCTCTACTGTTTTTCTAAAAACTAACTATCTTCTGCTTACCGAATACACAATCCTCACAAAAGTCGATATCAATCGAATTTAGGCCTGGTAGCTTTCCCTTTATGAGCATAACTCTGAGCCCCTTTTCACTCATGTGACCTAGCCTCTGGTGCCACAAATTGTGATCCTCCTTGCTTTCTGCAACTGTTATCAATGTGCTAGCTTTGGTGGTAATGTATAGCGTACCGTTTTTCTTTCCTCGTGCTATAGTCATAGCCCCTCTGGAAACTTTACACTATCTTTCACTGAAAGTGGTCACATAACCTTCACTCGCTAATTGGCCTACTGAGATCAGGTTCTTCCTCAAGTTTGGAATGTGTTTGACATCCTTCAACTTCTATATCGATTTATTAAGTCTTGATGATGCAAGAAATCAAGCCCGACCTGCAACTATGCCGCAACCACCTGGATGGATCCTTGTAAGACACCGGTGGGGTACCGGCTTAAGAGGCTCCGACAATCAAGTTAGTAAATTGATCGGGGAAGAAATCGAGAGAGAGATTAATTGTGCAATTATTGCATACCTATCAAGCTGACCATTGCTCTCCTTTTATAGGGCATTGGGTCGTGGTAGCTAAATAAGGGTTCACTTCCATTGACCTCTCAATTACGTCCAATATAAAGATTGGCAACATGTTTATCCTTATCTTGGGTTTATCTCTATCCCCTAGGTTCATTTTTACCCCCTGGGTTCATCTTTCATCCCCATTCAGGTTTTCTCCTTACCCATTTGAGATATGATCCCTATCAATTGCCCCCTATTCCCATACAAGCTTGCCTTGGTTCGGGAACACTGAGTTTTTAGGATAGTAGAATTTTGTTTCGTCTTTCTTCTTTTTTCTTTTTTCTTTTTTTATTTTTTTTTGGTCTTCAACAGCTATATAAGTAGAATTGTTTGTACCTTCATAACACACATGACATGTAGTCCAAGTGGTCAGAGGTTTGGAGTTGGAGCTGGAGGTCTTGAGATCAAAACCCTTAAACCACAAAATAAAAATTACATTTATATTGCATAACCCATGGTTGGGTCATGGGGCGACCCATTGGGCGGGTTGACCCAGTAGCCCTTGAAAGGCGCTAGAAAGTTGTTGGAAAACCCTTGAAAAGGCGTTGGAAAGCCCTTGGAATGGAAAGTCATTGAAGGCCCTTGGAAAGGCTTTGGAAGGGCGCTAGAAAGTCGTTGGAATGCCCTTAGACTTATCTTCAACGGCTATATCATGCTACAAGTGTTAAGACCCACTAGACCTGAACCTCTAACGGTCATATTCCAAGTTTCCCATACCTGAGAGAGCGTAGGGGCCTGACACCATAACATGCCAAATGTTAAGGGTATGAGATGTGTGTAGGGGTCCAACGACTATAACATGTCATGTGTCAAGGGTCTAAGATGTGTGTAGGGGTCCAACGGCTATAACATGCCAAGTGTTAAGGGTGTGCGTAGGGGTCCAACGGCTATATTTCAAGCTCTTCCCCTATATAAGCATCACAAACACACCATTACTTCGTCAGACCTCCTCTCATTCTCCTGAGTAAAATTCATCCATATCTAAGCTCCCTACCCCCCACGTACACGAAATACTCTGTCGGGTGACTCCTGCCGATGTTGAAGGTTGGTCCGTCTTTGATTTCCCGGTTTCTGTCCCCACTCGCCTCCCTACTAATGAGCGAGCGAACATTGCAGTAGAGAATTGGATTTGCTTTTATGAGCAACCCTTCGCACTAGGTCTGCGTTTCCCATTACCCCAGTTCGTAAGAGAGTTTCTCTATTATTCAGGGCTGGCTCCTTCCCAACTCACTCCCAATGTTTGACGGGTTCTATTAGGATGTTTGGACCTTTGCGGGAATGGTGCCTTGAGGATTTTTGAATTTCTGAAGCTTTATAATATCCAAAGGACCTTGGATTGGTTTACACTTGCTTCAATTCCTAATTTCCATGTCTTACCGAAACTTTCAAACACCACCAAAGGCTGGAAAAAGAAATTTTTCTTTGTATCGGGCAGTGGATGGGAGTCCAAAATGTCTGACCTAAATCACCAAACGACAGTTGTCCCCCAATCATGGGGGTCTCCTGACCTTTATGGTTATTCTTTATTTCTAAAGTTATTAATTGCACCTTTATCTTCATTCATCATCAACTAATTTTTATTTTTCATGCAGCCATCAAAGTGACTGCTAAAGCTACTCAAGGGGAGATTGTTAGGCGCTAGCGGGCTATGAGCTTCCATGATAAAACAGATTTCATGTTTCCTGCCAATCGGGCCGACTTCTGTCGTATTTTGAATGGCGGTGCTGTTGTGGCACCATACATTCCTCTTATCCTAACCATGCCTACATCAATGGTGTCTCACTCTGCTCCTCCCCCCCCCCCCCCCCGAGGTAGAGGTAGGTTGGAGTTCATAGTTGCTTCATTTACATTTGCTTCCAACGGATCTTTACACATATTTTTTTTATTTTTGGTCAGGTAAGGGTATTCATGACTTCATGAGTGTGACAAGGTTCTTAAAAAAGAGTCGTGACAATCCAGGAGGCTCCCATTCCCCAATCAACTTTGCTTTGTTTGCCAGTGGACCAAGAGGGTCTAAAGCAACCTCGTCTTCTTCTCATGGGTTTAGCATTCCCCTCTCCGCTCCAGAGGGTGGCCCCGAGTCTTCACCCCTAACTAATTTCGTGATGTAGTCGGGGGTCCCAATTCAATATGGATTTGGGGTCTTCAAGGACCAGGAGTTAGCCTTAAAGCCCTCTGGGACTGCGATGTCTGACGACGATATGGCTTACGACAGGATGTGCGGAGCCATTATGGATGAGGATTTTGTCCATCTTAGTCAACATGGATTCATGCTAGAGATGCACCGTAGCTATATGCAGGCGAACATTAGAGTATGACACTCCCCTCATTTCTTTTTCCTTTATTGCTCTCCACTTATATTTTCTGATCTGATTTTTTTTAATCAGGGGGCTACCATGTTTTCTTCTGTATGCCATCAGTTGAAAAGAGCCCTACTAGAGGGTGATAAGCACAATAAGGAGGTCATATCCCTTCAAGAGTCTTGCCATAAGTTCGAGCAAGAAAGTCAGGGGCTCAGGGAAGCTGCGAAGAGGGACAATAGCGCATGGAAGGCCAAAGTTGACTCACTTTCAGGACAGCTTGCATCTGCCCAGTTGAGCGGCGCCAATGTTGTCGAAGAATATAAATGCTTCGATGGATTTGATACCTCGATGGCTCAATATTACTTTAACGGCTTTGACTACTGCAAGGAGCAGGTGATGGGGCTGTATCCTGAATGTGACCTCTCCAATGTTGTTTATATGTCTCATATTGTTGATGATGATGCAGGTGATGAAGGTGATCAGAATGGTGGTAATAAAGATGGCGATGGTGTTGATGATGAAGATGATGATGAGTAGCGTGCAGACTTAGTAGTGGTAGTTCTGCGCACTTCCTTTTATGTAGTAAACTTTGTTGTATCTGAACTTTGGTTGTAGTTTTCCTTTGTGCACTTTGCTTTTGTATAATAAACTTTATGTCATTGAGTATGAATGTAGTCTTTGTCCATGTAATGAACTATATGCCTTTGGGCATTTCATGCAGTCCACGACTGTTAATGAAGTATTTAAAATTTTTACATATCAAGTTGGATTTTGTGTTTAACTACCCTGTTGATACAAGGTTTTATCCAAGCTTCACTCAGCCTACCCCTCTCTTTGAGAAAGGCCTCTTTAAGAAGAGGGATTAATAAGTTTTGGCTTCATTCAGCCTTGGCCCCCGCTCGTTGGGGGGTGTAATTATTATCTCAGGTTTCACTCAGCCCACCCTTTTAAGAAGGGACCTATATTTCAGGTGTAATGTCGGTATTTTAAGTTTAACATTGTTTATTTATACAATATTTTTCTCAAGCATTTATAAAAAATCATGATCTCATGTAGAATAATGAATGGCAATAACTTTTATTAAAATTTACAGTTGAACTGCTTATTGAGATGTTAAAGAATCCGAGCTAAACAATAATCTAGAATGACAAGAACTAATAAAAATCATCTATGAAATGAAGTATTAATACCTAGTAAGCTATATAGACTTTTACTGGTAGTACTTTCTTAGATGCTCTGTATTCCATGGATGAGGGAGCTGCCTCCATGCCTCTGTTTCCAACCAATTGGTACCTTGCCTCTGGCTTCCAACAACTCTGTAAGGACCCTCCTAGTTGGGGGCCAACTTCCCCATCTTCTTGATTTCTAGATCAGAAGATGGTTGCAAAACCTTTTTTAGCACCAGGTCCCCTGGTTGGAATCTCATTTGCTTCACATGCGCATTGTACCGAGTCATGGCCTGCTGGTACGTTATAGTCCTCATTTGAGCCTACTCCCTTTTTTCTTCGAGCAAATCCAAGTTGACCGCAAGCTCCTCGTTATTGTGGTCTGGGTCAAAATGGTTGGTCCTGAAACTTTCTATATTAGTCTCAATGGGGACCACTGTTTCGCTCCCAAAGGCCAAAAGAAATGGTGTTTCTCCAGTAGATGTTTTTGTTGTAGTTTGGTAGGCCCAGAGTATGTCGGGCTACTCCTCTGGCAATAATCCCTTCGCCTTCTCAAGGCGCTTCTTGATCATACCAAGCAGGGTTCTGTTGACCACCTATGTTTGACCATTTTCCTGTGGATGAGCTGGAGATGAAAAGTGGTTCTTGACTTCCAAATTGGAACAGAACTCTTGGAACTCTGAGGCCTCAAATTGCTTCCCATTGTTCATGATAATGACTCGTGGTATCCTGAACCTGCACACTATTGACTTCTAGGTGAAGTTTTTGATATCGGCTGCTGTGATTTTGGGTAGTGGCATTGCTTCCACCCATTTGTTAAAATAGTCTATTGCGACCACTATAAACTTCACTTGCCCTTTACCCTTATATAGAGGGACAATCAAGTCCATCCCCTATTGAGCAAAGGGCCAGGGACTTGTAATGGGTGTCAACTCTTCGGAAGGCTATCTAGGAATATTGGCAAACCGCTGACACTTGTCGCATTTTCTTATAAAATATTTTGAATCTTGTTGTATAGTCAGCCAGTAGTATCCTTGTCGCATTGCCTTATACACAAGTGACCTGCTGATGGGCGTCAGGTGTGTGCAAAATATGTGATTAAAAATAACACATTAACGATACTAGATTTTACCTTTCTGCAAGCGTACAAATCAGTTGTAGACAGTTTTGCTTGAATAGGGGAATATCAATCTCACAAAAACGAGGATTGTTCACTTCAATAGTCTAAAAACAATGAATTATATTTTTCTGAAAAGAGTCTGTTTTTATGAATTATCTAATGCTAACGAAAATAAAATAGAAAGCAATAATAAATAATTGTTGTGATTCAGAGAGAGAGAAAAAACTAGGGTTTCCTCACTCCACCACTAACCGCATAATATAGTTCACATTATATATCAATTGCATGAGGGCAATCCATTGACTGTGAATCAGGTCACACCGCGCCAGCAGTTTGACCCCAAAAAGGATTATTCTCAACCGGATCGCGACAACTCATCTCAATACTAAACTGATTAGTGAATGTCAATTACTAATAGAAAGTAAATACAGAAAAGTAAATTAAAGTATGAAAATAAACTAAAGGATTTCTATATCATTTTGTTAGGGCATGGCTTGTGTCAACCTATGGTTTCGAGTTTTATGACCACCATTGTGTAGAAAATCATAGATTAAGCATCCGAGTTCTAGCCCATAGTGAATAATTGTGATTGTGTAAGATAAATACATTCAAAAAGTCTAAGACAAAAATCAATTCAAATATATAAACTTGTATCACAAATAAAAACGGTCTCTCATCTAACACAATCATCATAGTATAGTCACAGTTTCCCCTCTCTACAATTGAATATAAAACTAGAAGTACATTACTTGGCTAGGGTTTTACGAGAAAATCTTAGATACCGAGTTAGTTGATCATGGCGAAAAGAGACTGCATTGTCAGTGTAGAAACACTCTCCATAATCTTCTTCTCTGGATATCTAGGTCTTCAATGGTGATTCTCTTCTATGGAAACAATGAAATCAGCCACCAACTCAATGAACGTGCGTGAAAATCAAAACATCTCTCTACACCTAACTCTCTCAAATTTATAGAAAAGTGAGGGAAACCCTAATGGTTTCCCTTTTTTGTAATTTCATAATACATAAATAATGTCTCTAAAATCTGATGTAAATATGTGTATAAGCCTGTATGTAGAGGTCTGGAATCACCGATCACTTAAAATATCGAAGCAGGGACAAAACTGGAAAATTTTGAAACAACTTCTACACGTAAAGGGATCACGTGGCCACAAGGTGGGACCTACGCCCCTGACCGACTCTTGGGCATAGGGCTCCCCTTTGGCTCATAAGCCAAAGCGTATCTAAGGTCCAGTCTGCCTCTTTTTCCTTCTGTCGACGTAGGGTATGATACATCTTTTGCTGTAAAAATCTATTTTTTTATATTTGAGCTAAACTGGTCGCCTTTGACTCCCAATGATATTGGTTGAAGTAATAATGTCTGAAAATGACATTTTTTCCCTTCGGTGAGATAACGATGTCGGGAAATGACCATTTTGCCCTCCGATAGCTCTTCTTTGCTTTGGCACACCTCATGATTCCTTTCTCGAGATAGAAATGAATACGAACTCAATTAATTCATCGAGATTAGCTATGTTTCTTCATTAAACTCCTGAAACATGCTTACACACACAAACGGGATAAAAATACCAAGTAACAGAATCTAAAGACATAACAAACGTAAGATAGGGGCAAAAAATGACCAATATTGAGCACCTATCACCTTCCCCCATCATGATTTATGCACACTCCCTCGTGTATGTCCTTCATGATTTGATGTGCTTCTGATGTTGATACACATCGTAGGTAGGGTAGGAAAAGTCTTATTTTATATAATACCCCATTTATGAGAGTATACCGGTTGGATCGAAACCCAATCTTCTAAGCTTCTATATGGTTATCGGGCAACTCTCCATCCCTAATATATTTGATGATTGGTTGGGCCCACTCGAACCCTTTAGCTACTTGTATTATAACCTGTAATTCTTGTGAGATGCTAGGATCCTTCAGGTACTCCACTAGGGTTGAGCCTTTCTTCCCTGGCTCTATGGCAGTAGCCAAGCGAGCAAGGGCATCGACCACTTCGTTTTGGCTCCTGGGTATTTGGAGGATGGTGAACTGGTCAAAAACAACTACCACCTCCCGAACTTTGTGTAGATAGGCCTTCATTTTCTCTTCATTGGCCTCAAACTCTCCTCACACTTGTCCTGCTATTAGTTATGAGTCTGTATGTGCTCTTACTTTCCTTGCACCCAGGGCACTTACTAACCTTATTCCTGCCAACAGGGCCTCATACTTTGTTTCATTATTGGTGGCCTTGAAGTCGAATTATAGTGCATATTCAAGTTTCTCCCCATCTGGTGTGATCAGTAGTAGACCGGCCCCGCATGCCTGGGCATTAGATAACCCATCGACATATAGGACCCAGGTGTGTTCTAGCGGTATATTGTCTAGTTGGGTTACTTATTCGATTGGGTCAGCTTGTTCCCTGCCCCGATGGTAAACTCGGCCACAAAGTCTGCCAACGCCTAACCTTTTATGGCTGCCCTTGGTTTGTATTGAATGTCAAACTCCCCGAGTTCTATAGACCACTTCACAAGTCTTCCTGATATTTCTGGCTTGTACAACACTTAGCACATGGGCTGATCTGTGAGGATAATTATTGTATGGGCCTGGAAATATGGTCTGAGCTTTCGGGCGGAGATGACCAGTGCGAATTCGAGCTTTTCCATTACAGGATACCTCTCTTCGGCTCCCCGTAGTGCCTGACTGGTGTAGTAAATTGGCCTTTGAACTCTGGCATCTTCCCTCATGAAGGCTGAGCTCACTACTGTTAATGAGACGGCTAGGTATAGTAGAAGTTGTTTTCCTAGAATTGCTCGGGACAACAAGGGAGGATAAACAAGATACTTATTTAAATCTACGAGCGCTTGCTCACATTTGGAGATCCACTCGAAGGCTTTCTTGAGTACCTTAAAAAAGGGAAGACATCTATCAGTAGCTCGAGAGATTTTGAGGATCGCCACATTTCCTGTCAAACTTTACACATCCTTGATTGACTGGGGGGACTTCATATCCAGGATAGCCTGGATTTTCTCCGGGTTAGTCTCGATGCCCCTTCTGCTGACCATGAATCCTAAGAACTTCCCTGACGATACACCAAAAACACACTTGGTTGGGTTAAGGCGCATCTGGTGTTTTCTTAGTATGTCGAAGGCTTCTTCAAGGTCGGTCAGATGGTCATCTTTCTTGACACTCTTCACTAGCATGTCATCCACGTAGACTTCCATGTTCCTTCCAATCTGGTTCTTAAACATGTTATTTACCAGTCTCTAGTAGGTTGCTCCGGCGTTCTTCAACCCAAAGGGCATTACTTTGTAGTAGTATATGCCCCGATCGGTGATAAAAGATGTATTTTCACAGTCGGGAGGGTGCATATGGATCTGGTTATATCCCAAATATACATCTATAAAGCTGAGTAGCTCGTTTCCCGAAGTAGCTTCTACCAGCATGTCAATTCTCGATAAAGGAAAACTATCATTCGGGCAGGATTTATTTAAGTCTATGAAATCAACGCAAAGCCTCCATATTCCATTCGCCTTTTTCACTAGGACCACATTTGACAGCTAGTCGGGGTAATGTACTTCACAAATGAAATTTGCCTTCAAGAGTTTTTCTACCTTTGTCATTATGGTTGCATTCCTTTCAGGGGTAAATATCCTCATCTTTTGCCTTACTGGCTTAGCAGTGGGATCCACTTTCAGTCGGTGTTGCATGACTCGGGGATCAATGCCAGGCATATCTTTATGTCTCCAGGCGAATATATCTTGGTTCTGCCTCAAGAATTGGATGATTCGATTTTTTTATATCATCAGGGAGCAATGACCATATGCTCACTTTATTTTGGGACTCTCCCTTTTCCAGATACACCTCAATAAGGTCCTCTGCAAGTTCAGGCCGTGGATTGGAATCATCTATTTTGAGACCTTCGATGGTGAGGGCCTCATGTGACCTTCTTTCTTTCAGAGTCGCTGCGTAACATTCTCGCACCATAGCCCGGTCTCCTCTTACCTCTCCCATACCCTGATCGGCTCGGAACGTTAGTAACATATGATAGGTTGAGGTTACTGCCTTCAAGGTATTGAGGGTAGTTCTTCCAAGGATGATGTTATAGGTGGAAGGGCAATCCACCATAAAAAAACCTACCATGACCGTGATTTGTCTTGGCACTACCCCGACAGTTAAAGGAAGGGTCACTATCCCTAGTGGGAATACTTTCTCTCCAAAGAAGCCAACCAGACGTGACTTGGATGGCTTCAACATTTCTTTACCTATACCCATCTTGTTGAAGGCTTCGGCAAATATCAAATCCGCAGAACTCCTGTTGTCGATTAGGACCCGTCGTATGGTGAAATTAATCAATGCCACAGTAACCACCAGTGGATCATCGTAGGGGTGTTGAACCCTACGTGTTTCATCGTAGGAGAAGGTAATGACCTGCTCTTTCAGTCGAGGAGACTTGGTTGGTGGGGCAGACATATCTACCTCTTGTGACTCCATCATACTTCTTGTTTTTCTCACATGAGCCCTTCAGGATGAGCTCATCTCCCCGCCTCCTGCAAAGCCTCCGAAAATCATCATGATCTCCCGCATCGGTTGTTTCTTTGGTGAGCGACTTATGTGGGTAGTGTCCTGTCATCATTTCCCTTTGTCACCATTAATCGTGAACCGACTCAAGTGTCCTCTCTGGATCAAGCTTTCGATCTGGTTTTTTAAGTCGATGCACTCATCTGTGGTGTGTCCATGATCCCGATGAAAATGGCAGTACCTGTCGCGTGCCCATTTTGATAGATCTGACTTCAGCCTGGCTAGCTAGGCTAAGGAGTGATTGTCCTGGATCTGAAGAAGAATTTCACTTATTGGCTTGTTTGAGGGAGTGAAGGTGGTGAATTGTTTCTGATTTTTTTAGGGGGGTCGGGATGACCTGTCGACCTAGGTAGGTTGGATTTTCCGACCCTTGACTTCTCTCTTCCTTAGTGGTTGTTACTGGCCTCTTCTTCTCCCTTTTCTTATCTTCAGGTTCTCTTCCTTTTCGGGCATTGAAGGCATCCTCCGCATTCATGTGTTTCTGGGCCTTGACAAGTAGTTCCGCCATCGTCTCGGGTGGTTTTTTTTACAAAGAAAATAAGAACCGAGAAGACTGTAGCCCTCCCATGAAGTCCGTTACAACAACGATGTCATTGACCTTGTCAACCTAGAAAACCTCCGTATTGAATCGACTTATGTATTCTCACAAGGATTCTCCCTTGTCTTGTTTTACATTTAACAGGTAGGTGGCGGGCTACCCGTGCCTTCATCCGACAATGAAGTGCTCGATGAACTTCTTGCTTAACTCATCAAAATCATGGATGAAACCTGGATTTAACTTGTTAAACCAGACACGGGCTAACCTTTTCAGGGTGATGGTGAATGCCCGACACATGATAACATCTGGAACAGCCTGCAGGTGCATGAGTGCCTTGAAAGTCTCTAGATGGTCGAGGGGGTCCTTGGCCCCATCAAAACTCTCCAACTGTGGCATCTTGAACTTGTTGGGTAAGGGTACACTCATCACCAATGCGTCAAAAGGGGAGTTGGTCTTCTGTAGGAGTTCATCCACGATGGCGGGGCTTTTGCCTTTCATTGCCTACGCCATGTCCTTCATCCTTGCCTTAAGATCTTGGATCTGTTGATCTATACCCGCGGCCTCCATAGGGTCCTCAGCATCCGGGTGAGTCCTACCTTACCATGTACTCCAAACCACAGTCTTACCTTGATCCTGAACATGACTATGTTATGTCCCGTCATCTGGGTTATGCTGCCCCGATTCCATTAGGATGTGGGGGAATAGGAGCAGCCAAACGTTGCAGAATCACCATGTTCTGCTGGATCAATTGGTTCATGCCTTGATTCAAATCCTTGACCTGCTATTCTAACATTGCCACACGTTCCACGATAATGCCTTGTTGGGCTAGGTCTGGATCTTGGGGATTACGTTGTCTGGTATGGTCCGGATCTAGAAGGTTTTCGGAGTTGTTCGGTGATTGATCACAACCAGAATCACGCTCCTCTCAGGAAGCACACTTTTCGTCCTGGACATCATGTCGTAGGGGATACACCGGGGGAAGCCCAGAGGGCGGCAGTACTCCTTGTGCGTTTAGGAGTACTCATTGGGCGATTGGTTGTAACGGGTCGATGGGTGGAGGGGGAGGATCTCTGGGTTGACCAGAGACTTCACCGACCTTGCTCTTGCTTCGTAAATGAACCATTAGATCTAGAGGTGAGAAATTGTCATTCCCACACACGGCGCCAATTGATGATGCAAGAAATCAAGCCCGACCTGCAACTACGCCGCAACCACCTAAATGGATCCATGTAAGACACCGGTGGGGTGCCAGCCTAAGAGGCTCCGACGATCAAGTTAGTAAATTGATTGGGAAATAAATCGAGATAGATTAATTGTGCAATTATTGTGTACCTATCAAGCTGACCGTCATTCTCCTTTTATAAGGCTTTGGGTCGTGGTAGCTAAGTAAGGGTTCACTTCCCTTGACCTTTCCATTAAGTCCAAAATAAGGATTGGCAACATGTCTATCCTTATCTTGGGTTTATCTCTATCCCCTAGGTTCATATTTACCCCCTAGGTTCATCTTTCATCCCCATTCGGGTTTTCTCCTTACCCGTTTGAGATATGATCCCTATCAAGTCTAATATGTACTTCACCCTTGCCAACTACACTGCAGGGTTGATCATCACCTAGATAAACCTTGCCAAGGTTTCCAGGTGTATAGCTCTCGAAGAGCTCTCGACTTGAGGTGGCATGGAATGATGCTCTAGAGTCCAAAACCCAAAACTCTGTTTTGCTCTCCAAAGAGCATATCAACGTGTCATTAACTTCTTCTAAGACAATGTTTGCCTCATTTTTGTTATCCGCTACCTTCTGCGGGGATCTACACTGGTTCTTGAGGTGACTAGTTTTGTCGCAATTCCAACACTCAATCTCTTTGGAATTTCTAGGACCTCGAGACTGTGATCTTCCCTGTCTCAACTTGGAACAACCACACCTTTGGTTTTCGTCTTTCTTCCTGTTCGAACATCTGCCTCTGTTGTCGACGTTCAATGATGAGCCACTGTTAAAAGAGTCTGATTGTCTTCTGATCTCTTCTGTGAGTATCATACTCACTACGGAATCATATTGTAACGGTTCTACCCCTGAACAATTACTAATTGCAGCTTTTGTGGCGCTCCAACTCTCTAGCAATTGGCTTATAAGAAAAACCGTTTTCATTTTGCTAGTGATTGGCATCTTAACTGATTCCAACTGCTTAACAATTTCATTAAGAACATTGATGTGTTCACTGACCTTCCCATTCTCGGACATCTTCATATTTACCAATCTAGTGATGAGATGTACTGCATTCGCTCCAGACGACTGTTCGTACATTTTCAAAATACTATTCATGAGAGACTTTGTTATCTTCTCATTCTTAATGTTGAAGGTGACGGACTTTGACAACGTCAGTCTGATCGTACCGAGAGCCTTTCGATCTAGAATTGTCCAATCCTCGTCTTTTATCGATTTTGGCTTCTTCCCTTCTATTGGAAGGAACAATTTTTTCTAGAATAACACATCTTCAACTTGCATATTCTAATAGGCAAAGTTTGGACCTTCAAACTTGTCGATCATTACGGCATTTTCTTCTCCCATAGCTTCCATTGAGCCTATTTGAGGTGTTCAGAGTCAAATTATGTAAAACCGATTGCACAGTTGTGTCCGGAGCGGTCCAAAACCTTAAGAACGCCTCTGACTATGTCAAAAACGGGTAAAAAATGACTCTAAACGAGCCAAAACAAAATTTAGCACTAAAAGACAAACTGGTGCTGACGTGGCACTGATGTGGCAGGGGAGATGCTGACTTGGCAGGCTGCTGACATGGCGCTGACGTTAGTGTCTTCTCCAAATTTGCAGTCGCTGGACTGCTTTTTCCGGCCAATTCTCGACAAATACTTCCAACCGCGCTTAGGGGCGCATGCCACCTTTGATTGGGCTGAAGTTTACATTGGAACGTTTCGAAAGAGCTTTCTGATGATATATTATACGCCTTGTTTCGATCAACAATGCTCTGCGAAATAGCCCCGAAACGAAACTGATACGCGTGGAGTTCAAAAAATATGGCTGGAACTTACAGCGACGCGTGGAAGCTCTGGTAGTTGCGCAGTCGACACGATTCGCTTCGTCTTGTCGAGGCGAATCTCCTGGTGTGGTCAGTTTCTGATTTCGTGCACTTTGATCCTACGAATCTGGACCAGAACGTACGGACTTCTTCTTTGCTTCAACCTAAAGCTCTGATACCACTCGTTAGAGTTTTTACACCCGCCCAAGAACACTGTTAGAAGCCATGTGTACTTGCAAATCAGAAAACACACACCAAACAATGGGCACAAAGATTTATAGTGGTTCGGCAGAAATAAGCCTACGTCCACTGAGAACACCGTTTCACTATTGATCAAAGAGAGGATTACAAGTGGTTGATCAGCAGATCAAATACACGCACACACATAGTGTATACTCACGTCTATATCACCGGAATAAGAAGAATACTAGCATGTATCTCTTCTATTCTCTCTCTCTATTTGTGCACCCAATATAATAGGAAATGCCCTATATTTTAAGGGAAGAATATAGATGTGGTTTTGCCTTTTAGTTGATGTGGAACAACTTTCAATACAAATGAGTCACTCTTATATATATATAACATCTGCTTAATCAAGCCGGTAATCAATAAAACTACGATTAGAGAAATAATTCACATGATGAAAAACGACGATTTTCCCGTAATTTTGATACTTTTCTCCACCATCACTAAAAGTTTCATCCAATTTACATTTTCTTTAACAAGCATTCTTTCATTTTCCAGCGTAGTTTGGCGTTCAAGAAAATAAAAAGTGTACAAAACTCAATTTTAGATTTGTTTGGTGGGAAGAAAAAGAAAATTAATAAAATAGAGAACGGATGAACAAGACATTAGGAAAAAGAATTGATCCTTTTTTTTTTTTTTCTTTCTATTTGGTGGAATGAAACAGAAAGAAACACAAGTTATTGTAGTGGTTAGAAGAGAATAAAAGTGAGAAACGTACACGATTAATTGAAACAGATGAAAATAAAAAGTGCCATTTTTTTTTTATCATTATAACTATAATGTTTCGGAGTAGTATAATTTATGAAAAATAATATTAATTATGATTTAAAATTTTATGGGCGTTATATATATACATTATCTGAAAGAATAAAAATTTGTGAAGAAAGAATCATTCATGCAATTATTTCTTACTAAAGTAACATGAAAATTTTAACTTATAATCGATAAGACATGCTTATGTTTACTTCATGATTTACCATATGGTCCAATGCTTTATCATCTCGCTGGGTTGGTAATGCTTTTGGAATATTAATACCAGAAAATGCTTTGGCTAGAGAGAGGCCTTTGTAATGCAGCGGAGCCAGAAAAGACTTTTAAGGGGGGCAATGCAATTTATTACAAAATTATTTGTAAAATATATATTTTTGTGGGTTACTAAAGGAATTTTTAAATAAAATTGAGAGGGCAATATTCAATTTTTTGTGAATTTATTTATAAAAAAACATTTTATCTGAAATATATATATATATTGGGGTGCTAAACAAAATTTTGAAAAATATGGTCCCCTCCGGCCAACACATGGCTTCGCCCTGAATGCAGTTAAAGGGCACAACATCTTTCACGCACAATATTGATACTTATTTTTAAAATAATATTGATCAAGTTAATTGCACATTATTATTGTGACCACAAGCAAAATTAATACTGGAGCCGCGAACAATGATTTACTTAGCTAGGCTTTGTTTTGCCTGGATAAATACGAATTCGCTACGTCCTTTGTAATACTCACTTGACTTTGGGTAATACATTTTCAATTTCAACTTCAAATTTAAGTAGGAAACAAATGGCTAGATTACACTTAACCCAAAATTTGATACAAAGTTTCATATGATAAACAAAAATCTAAAAAGTCAGATTATGCTGCCTAATAAAACAATAAATGGGGGATAAGTGTCTGGATTAGTACCTATCAATATAGAGATATTTCAAAAGTTTAGGTCTTTTTCAATAAAAACATTCTCATGAAACACGAATTATTGGATTAGTAACAAAGATTTTTCAAATTTTGCTGACAGTGATTTTTCACATAATAAACACGTAAAGGTGGAAATCATAATTAGGGTCGCTATTCAAAGGTGTTCAATTAATGAATGATTAACATAGTAGAAATAGTTAGATGAAACATAATATTGGATTTTATTTGTTGCATAACTGAATTTTCATAACTTAATTTTTTTGTCACAAAGAGACAAAAACTATAAAAATAATTTCAAAATAATTGTAATGCTTAAACATCTTGGTTATTATTGGCATATTGCACATAAACTATAGCAATGTCCTTGACGTTTTATTTAATTCTCATGAAGTGATGCCTGTAATTTTAATATTGTTATTAAAATTCAAAGTTTAAATATTTTTTAAAAATAAGCATTGACAGCATAGCAAGAAAAGAGTTTTAGGAGGAATATATGCAATTTTGTATGAATTTATATATATATAATATATATTTTTATACGCTTTTGAAGGTTTTTTTAAAAAAATTTAGGAGGGGACATATATACTTTTTTAGGATATTATCCATAAAATATATATATTAGTGTGGACTATATATTTTTGTTTTTAAAAGTTTGGTATTGATATATTCCAAATTTGTTATGGCTTGAGCGATATGTCACGTATTGTATCATATCCGAATTAATGTAGGGCAATATTTGTGTTAGGCTAGGTAAATAGGAAGCTCATACTTACAAAATAAATTACCCGATAGAAAATAAATACCTGTCTATAAAATTAAGAAATTTTTTATTTTATTTTTCACGTGCTCTCTATTCTTTGAGAAGGATTTGCCCCTCTCTCTCATTCTCCTCTTTCCTCTTTTTTTTTTTTTTTTTTTTTAATTTCAAAACTCTAACCAAGCTCCATAGCCTATTCATTCTCAAACCTCAAAGTTTGAATAATCCATAACTGTCTTCAAGGAAAACAAAACCACAAAACTAAAACAGAGAAAAATACCATAACTAGCTTCAAAAAATTACTTTGAAACTGAAAGGGATTATGCAACTTTTCTTTTTCTTTCCTTTTCTACTTGCCTTTCCATCTCAAATGTATAGGTTTTGTGCCCATGAATTTCAGAAATTTTAAGACATGACTATTGTGCATCATACCTCAGAGTAAAATTGGATCCTTAAAATTGTATTTTACTTTTTGTTACAAGTCATAGTTACAGCAAGTCTAAGATGAATAATTAGTTATCACATGATGACATGTTATTCTTTTTTTGAATCTGCCTAATATTCTTGAAACTAATTCTTATCTTTAAAAACTTGCTATTGGCTCCTAGTAGTTTCAGCCTCCAATATTGGTAACGAGAATTTAAGCTTTGAGAAAGTAAGTTAAGGTTTTAAAATAGGAAAAGGAGAGAGGAGAAAGATGGAAGGAGCGTGTTGTTATAAATGAGACAAATGTGACTTGTGTAATATAATTAATTCTTTTTTATTTTATTTTAGGATAATTTACACAAAATTTTCTGAGGTTTCAGGATTTAATCACCAAACCCCCTGTCGTTCGTCAAACCCTCTGACATTTCAGATTTTAATTAAATACCCTCCTCCAGCCAATTATCATGTCAAAATAACTTAAATGTCCATCACATAAATTACAGTTTCACCCATCTTGTTTGGACATATTACACTTTCCTCCCTCTTGTTTGGATAATTACACTTTCCTCCCTCTATAAAAAATATTATATATAAAATTTGAAATATATATTTAAATTCGAAAAAATATATATATAATTCGAAACAAATATATAAATTTTGAAATATATATATAATTCATAAACAATGTATTAAAATTTGAAAAAAAATATATAAAATTCAAAAAAATATATAAATTTTAAAATATATATATATAATTCAAAACAAATATATAAAATTTGAAAACATATATAAAATTAGAAAAACAATATAAAATTCAGAAAAAATATATAAATTCAAAAATATATATATATAATTCGAAATAAATATATAAAATTCTAAAAATATATATAAAATTCATAAATAATATATTAAATTTCGAAAAAATATATAAATTTCAAAAAAATATATAAATTTCAAAAAAAAAATTCAAAACAAATATATAAAATTTGAAAAAATATATAAAATTCAGAAAATATATATAAATTTGAATATATATATATTTCAAAAAATGAATTTTAATTTTTTTATGTCACCACTTGAGTGTCACGTAAGGTTGAATGAGAATCCATGTTATGTTGTGTACTTAAATCTTTATTTTTTTATTGTATTGTTTTAAATGGACAAAAAATTAAAGGAAAAAGAGGTAAAGTTGCGAAAGTTGGACAAGAAGAAGTGAGATAGGGTAAGATGGTGGGCTGATTACTTGTATCTTCTTGGATACTAGCATCATCATTTTCTTTTTATTTCCTTTCTATTATTTTTTTGGGTAAATTTATATATGTTTTTCAAAATTTATATATTTTTTGAAATTTAATATATAGTTTACGAATTATATATATATTTCAAATTTTATATATTTTTTTCGAATTATATATATATATTTTTTTCAAATTTTAAATATTTGTTCAAATTTTAAATATTTTTTTGAAATTTTATATATATATTTATGGAGGGGGAAAATGTAATCATCCAAACAAGAGGGGGAGAAAGTATAATATGCCAAAAAAGAGAGGTGAAACTTTAATTTATGTGAGGGGCATTTAAGTCATTTTGATATAAAATTGGCTGAAGGGGATATTTGATTAACATCTGAAATGTCAGGGGGTTTAGTGATTAAATCCTGAAACCTCGTGAGGTTATGTGTAAATTACCCTTTATTTTCTACACATGTCAATTTTTAATTGGACTATGTATTTTGTAAGGATGAAGTCCTACTTACGAGGCCTAGTATTTTGTAGCAGATAATTTAACGTAATTAACTAGTAAAATAATTTTTATTCCTTTTAGAAAAAAATAAATGATAAAAATAAATAAATAATTGTCAATAGCGTCCTTATCTCTCTCCTTGAATTTGATTAAGGGAAAACTGCAAAAACAATTCCTCAACTATTGTGTATGAGCAATAAATTTCTTTCAATTACAAAAAACTCCCCTCAACTATCAATTTGGTGAAATTAACTCCCTTAATTCGTAAAAGACACATTTACCTCAAAATTAAATTAAAAAACACCAAATTATATATATATAATTCAAAAATATATATAAATTTCGAAAAAATATATAAAATTTGAAAAATTATATATAAAATTCGAAAACAAATATATAAAATTCGAAACAAATATATAAAATTTGAAACAAATATATAAAATTCGAAAACAATATTTTAAATTTCGAAACAATATATAAAATTGAAAAAAATTAAAAATTCGAAACAAATATATAAAATTTGAAATATATATATAATTTGAAAAAATATAAATTTGGAAAAATATATAAAATTCGGAGAAAAAATACAAAGATTTGAAAAACATATATTTCGAAAATAATATATAAAATTCGAAATATATATTTATATATATCTTTAGAAAAACAAAATTCAAAAAACAAATTCAAAAAATTATATATATTGGTAAAATGTAATATATTTTTTAATGAATTGAATCAAACTACTTACCACAAACATGAATTAGTGGTATTCTTTTATATATATATTTTCAATATATATATGTTTCCGAAATTGTTGGCTTTGAAATTTACTTTCGGCAAACAATTCCAAAATTGATGATAACAAACCATTAAAGAGTGTTTGATACTGATGAATTGTCGAGTTTATGTTTTCAACAAAAGATAGGTGAACGACTTGAAAAACAAACTCGAAAAGGAAATGACTCGGAAATAAAGCTTGATTTAAAGCGAAAAGTAGTGAAAGAAATTGAAGCACAAAAATAGAAAATCAAATAATTCAACAACAAAGGCGAAAGTTGAAGACTCAAGACTTTGGGTAAATAGGTCGGGGAGTGATCATTGTATCAAGGTAATTTTATGCGTCGATTTTATCGTATAAGCTCAAGTATAAAATGAACCGAACTCAAATGGAATGAAAAACACTTTACCAAACTCAAACAGAAAGAAAAATATTTTTATTAAATGTTTTTCAAGCTATAGTCGACTAGAAGAACCCTTTGTATTTTCTAGTAGTCGACTAAAACAATCAGAAGCTACATGTTTTTCATCCACATCAAAGTAGTCGACTAAAAGAACTTTGAGTTGACTAGACTACAACTCAATCTAGTCAACTAGATAAGCCAAAGTAGTCGACTAAAACAATGATGTAGTCGACTAGTTGCACCTTAAATCCTGCAGTTTCAACAGAAAACATTTTCCATGTTTTGTGGATTGTGCTTAATGGTGTTCAAACGGCTCTTGACTCTAATAATTCAATACTCATTCTCTTAACCCTAATGCAATGATATATATAAAATGAGATGTGTATATTGAAGGCTAAGAGATTGAAATACAAAGAGATAGAAAAATTCTCAAAATTTTGCAAAAATTTTCTCTACAAAAAGCCATTGAAACCAAGCTTTGAAAATCTGATTTTTTACAAATTTCTTTGAAAATCAAAACCTCTAGTATATCTTCTTATTCTCCAAATATCATTCATTGATCATATTCTTTGAGAATACATTTATAGAGCTATTGTAAAATCACCAAAAACACTTGAGCTTATATTGATTTATCCTCCATAAAAACCTTTGGGTTTTGAGTGTTTTTGTTCTTAAGTGTTTTTATTGATTACATACAAATTTGTAATCTCGGACAAGTGAAGTTCACCGATTGTTCAAGAGAGGGTTGTTCTCTTAATTGAGAGACAAGCTCGAGAGGCTTATGTTGTAAAAGTTTGACATTCCACCTGTTAAGGAAGGGTCATAGTGAAAGGATCGGGAAAAGTCTCAAGAAGGGGTTCTTGAGCCGAGGAGTAGGAGTTACCGAACCTCGAAAAAAATCACGGTGTCAATCTCTTTATCTCTTTCTCTTTACTTGATTAATTTGCATGCTATAATTGCTTGAATATCTTGTATGCTAATTTGTCTTACAATTAATTGTTAGAGAAGTTTAAATTAAATCATCCACTTGTTTATTGAGAAATTAATTTTTGATTATAGCGTGTGCCAATTTCGAAAATAGTTAGAAATATTTTTGAACACCCTATTCACCCCCCTATGGTTAATTAGTGACTAACAATTGGTATCTGAGCCTAATTTCTATTTATTTTTTACTTAACCGTTTTAGAGATCGATCATGTCATCAAATTTAGTCACTCACGTTGAAGGACAATCGAATAATAGGCCCCCATGGTTTGATGGATCAAATTATAGCTATTGGAAAACTAGGATGATAGATTTTCTCTAAGCTATCGATTACCAAATTTGGCAAGTAGTTCTTGAAGGACCATTTGTATTGAATAAAATTGTTGATGGAAAAACCGTTCCCAAATTACCCAATGAGTGGGATAATGATGACCGTAAACTCATGTCCTACAATGCTAAAGCCAAAGTAAATTTAAATTGTGTTTTAAGTCCAAATGAATTTAATCGTGTATCTATTTGTTCAATGACAAAAGAAATGTGGGATAAACTAGAAGTAACTTATGAAGGTACATCTCAAGTACGAGAATAAAAAATTGACATACTCATGCATGGATATGAATTATTTGCTATGAAAGATGATGAAAATGTGAATTCTATGATGTCTCGTTTTACAAATATTTTGAATGGACTAAAGCATCTTGGTAGAATTGTTCCTAGATCCGATGCGTCACGAAATGTGCTTAGAAGTCTTCCGGCCAAATGGGATGCAAAAGTAACAGCAATCAAAGAAGCTCACGACCTCAACACCATGAGTCTCGATGAGATTTTTGGCTTTCTACTCACTTGGAAAATCACATTGAAATCTCATGAAGATGACATCAAGCCAAGAAAGGGGATAGCTTTGCAAGCCTCCACCAAAAATGAAATCAATGAGCCGAGTGAAGAAGAAGAGGATGAGGACATTGCCTTGTTCACTCAAAAATTCAAAAAATACCTTCAAAGGAAGAAAACCAATGGTGGAAGATTCATGAAGAGAATCGAATCAAAAGGCGATCCTAGCAAAAGAGAACCCCCAACGTGTTTCAATTGTGGAAAGCCGGGACACTACAAAAGTGATTGCTTCAAGCTCAAAAAGGAAAACGAGAAAAGACCAAGCAAGATGGCGATGAATGTCACATGGGATGACTATGACTCATGCGACTCGGATGAGGATAAAATTGGCGAGGAAACGGCAAACATTTGCCTCGTGGCAAATGAAGAAGAGGTACATTTAAATTCATATGTTGTAGATAGATCAAAATTATCACATGATGAACTTCTCCTTGATTATAATGAACTGCAAAATGCGTTTGAAGAATTACATGATGAATTTGAAAAATTAGCTAGAAAATATATTCTTCTTAAGAAATCTAAAACTCCATGTAACTTCACTAGTTCAAACTTAGAAGTTTCTTGCAATGACAAAAGCAATGAGTTAGAAAAGGAAAATAATCGGTTGAAAAATACTATAGATTATCAAATAAATGTCTTAGCTAAATTTACAAAAGGAAAAGAGAACCTTAGTATTATGTTAGGAAGACAAAGAAGATCATTTGATAAATGTGGTCTAGGGTATGATGTCTTTGACAAAAATGCTCTCATTTTGAAAAAAAGAAAATCACTTAGCTCTACATTTACTAGACAATCATCTCATGCATTTTCAAATGATTATAAACATGTTACTTGTTACTATTGCAATAGAAAAGGACACAAAACAAATGTATGCTTTCATAGAAAGAAGAAAATTTTGTCAAAAATGGTTTGGGTTCCGAAAGGGACTATTGCATGCTCACATAGAAAAAAGAATGTTGTAACGAAACAAATTTGGGTTCCAAAAGGAACTATTGCATCTCTATCTAACCAAAATGGACCCAAAACAGATTGGGCCAATAAAAGTTACTTGAACTTATTTTGTAGGTATGCTTGAAGTCCGCATCAAAAGAAAAATGATTTCTTAATAGCGGATGCTCAAGGCATATGACGGGAGATAAATCAAAGTTTTTTTCACTAAAACCTTATGAAGGAGGAAACGTAACTTTTGGAGACAACTCTAAAGGCAAAATTATAGGAATTGGCTCAATCGGTTTTTCCTTTTCTCTCTCTATAGATGATATGTTTTTAGTTGATGGTTTGAAGCATAATTTGTTTAGTATTAGTCAACTATGTGACAAGGGCTATGATGTTATCTTTAGGACAAATGTATGCATAATCGAGAAAGATGGGAAGCAAATGTTCAATGCCAAACGAAATGGAAATTTGTATACGTTATTGCTATGTGAATTGCATGAACAAGATATTAAATGTTTTGTCACATCTAACGAAAATAGTTGGTTATGGCATAGACGTCTAGGACATGCTGGTATGGACCTTATTCATCATTTATCCAAAAATGATTTAGTCAAAGGCCTCCCAAATACTAAATTTTCGAAAGATAAAATATGTAGCGCTTGTCAAGTTGGCAAGCAAGTAAAGTCCTCTTTCAAGAGAAAGAAAGACATTACCACTTCTAGACCTTTAGAGTTACTTCACATGGATCTTTTTGATCCGGAGAGAACGGCTAGCTTAGCCGGAAAACTCTATGTACTTGTTATAGTTGATGACTACTCTGGATATACTTGGGTTCACTTTCTTGCTCATAAAAATAAAACTCACTCTATTCTTGATAAATTTTATAGAGTTATTCAAAATGAAAAGGATTTAAAAATCAAGAAAATTAGAAGTGGTAGAGGTAGAGAATTTGAAAATCATGACTTTGAGAAATTATGTGATGACCTCGGTGTATCTCATGATCTCTCGGCCCCTAGAACCCCTCAACAAAACGGTGTTGTTGAAAGAAAGAATCGATCTCTACAAGAGATGGCTAGAACTATGTTAAATGAGCACAACCTTCCCCGAAGCCTTTGGGCGGAAACGGTAAACACCACTTGCCATATAATTAATCGTGTCATTATTCGGATGAAGTTGGGGAAAACACCTTATGAGTTGTGGAATGGTCGAAAGCCCAATATTGGGTATTTCAAAGTTTTCGGGTGTAAATATTTTGTGTTAAATGATAAATATAATCTTGGAAAATTCGACTCCAAATCGGATGAAGCAATTTTTCTAGGATATTCTATAAGGAGTAAAGCCTTTCGTGTTTTTAATAAACGGACTCTAACTATGGTTGAATCTATTCATGTTGTCTTTGATGAATCACCCTCACTATCATCACCTAAAATTGACCTAGAAGAAGATGAGGTTGTTGGGATTGAGGATAATTTAAATACTCTCAATATCTCCAACTCATCTTGTAGCCAAAAGGAAATGAGGGAAGTTGAGCATCAATCCAATGATGACTTGACCAACTCAATGCCTAAAGCATGGAGGATTGTTCACAATCATCATCTTGATCAAGTCATAGGTAATCCATCAAAAGGGGTTAGTACTAGATCTCAATTTAAAGATTTTTGCAACCACATGGCTTTTGTATCGCAAATCGAACCCAAAAACTTCCACGAAGCTCAATGTGATGATCTTTGGATCGTAGCAATACAAGATGGACTAAATTAATTTGAACGCAATCAAGTTTGGCGTTTAGTTCTAAGACCCGAAAATCAAACTATAATTGGCACAAAATGGGGTTTTCGAAACAGAAAGGATGAGAATGGAGTAATTATTCGAAATAAAGCAAGATTGGTAGCTCAAGGATATAATCAAGAGGAATGCATCGACTACGATGAGACCTTTGCACCGGTTACTAGATTAGAGGCAATTAGAATGCTTCTTGCATTTGCATCATATAAAAACTTCACTCTTTATCAAATGAATGTCAAAAGTACTTTCTTAAATGGTGTCATAGAAGAAGAAGTTTTTGTGAAGCAACCACCCGGTTTTGAAAATTATCTTTTTCCAAATCATGTTTTCAAATTGGCTAAAGCTCTATATGGTTTAAAGCAAGCTCCTCGAGCTTGGTATGAGAGACTTAGCGGGTTTTTTACTCAAAATGGTTTTACAAGAGGGAAAATTGACAACACACTTTTTACAAAACCCATTAAGAATAATTTGTTGATTGTCCAAATTTATGTTGATGACATTATATTCGCCTCAACAAATAAATCTTTATGTAGGGAAATTGCTACAAGTATGCAAAACGAATTTGAAATGAGCATGATGGGTGAGTTGAATTTCTTCTTAGGGTTGCAAATCAAGCAAAGCTCGGATGGTTTATTCATTAGCCAATCCAAGTACACTAAATATTTGCTAAAGCGATTTGGTATGGAGGCTACCAAACATGCCATAACTCCTATGAGTTCCTCTATTAAGCTTGATAAAGATGAAAATGGTAAATGTGTTGATATTACTAATTATAGAGCCATGATCGGTAGTTTGTTTTATTTAACCGCTAGTAGACCGGATATAATGTTTAGCGTATGCTTATGTGCCCGGTTTCAATCATGTCCTAAGAAATCTCATTTACTTGCGGTAAAACGTATTTTTCGCTACCTAAGTGGTACAATTAACTTAGGGTTTTGGTATCCACGTGGAACTTCAATTGATCTTATTAGTTATTCGGATGCCGATTTTGCGGGATGTAGAATTGATCGAAAAAGCACAAGCGACACTCGTCATTTTCTAGGACACTCAGTAGTATTTTGGTCAAGTAAAAAGCAAAATTCCGTTGCGTTATCTACGGCCGAAGCCGAATATGTGGCAGTCGGTAGTAGTTGCGCTCAAACTCTTTATATTAAACAACAACTACTTGATTTCGGTCTTACTTTCTCTCACGTGCCTATTAAATGCGATAATACGAGTGCGATTTGTATTTCAAAGAATCCTATTCATCATTCACGCACCAAGCATATAGAGATTATACATCATTTTTTTACGTGATCATGTTACTAAGGGTGACGTTGAATTGGTTTTTATCGACACTAAAAATCAATTAGCGGATATTTTTACAAACCACTTGCGGACGAATCATTTTCTAAAATTCGTCGAGAAATAGAAATGGCCATGGATTTTGATATTTTTTCTTAAATTCTTTCATAATTTTTATTTTTCATATTTTTGCTAATTTTGTGTATTTATTTCGTAATTTTTCACCTATTTTTGACATTTTTTTACATTTTCCTTGCTTTAGTCGACTACATCACTTATAGTGTTAATCCTTTTAGTCGACTACTTTGGTCAAAAGCTTCACTATTGACATTTCATCACCCTCTAGTCGACTACTTTGCTCCCTTAGTCGACTCAATGGCCTTCTAGGCGACTAGAACCTTGTTTTAGTCGACTACATCCTAGACCTAGTCGACTCAAACCTTTCCTCTAACCGACTCACCTAGACCTAGTCGACTCAACCCACTATAAAACCTAAACCCCCTTCATCCTCTTCATCCGCCTCCTTCACCCTTCACCCGCCTTCAATTCCTCTCCTCTCAATACCTCTCATTCTACCATTTCTACCTTCAAATCATCACCAATCTTTCATTATTTTCACATTTCCATCATCCTCCACCCTTTTCCCTCACCCAATTTCTTCATTTTCATTCACTTTCTCACATATATATACACATCATCATATATCTATATATATTTTTGCATCATCTTCTACAATATCACCGAAGACTCGCGGTCTACACCAGAAACGTTTACGAATTGATGGAGGGCAAAGCTCCACCAATCCACGCATTCCTACGGTTGTAGAGGAAGAGGATTCGAATGAACCTCTGCTTTTTGAAGTGCTTCTTCTTGATGACGATCATAGAAATCAATTCATCACCATTTTCGATCATTGTCCTCCTACACCATGCTGTATTGTCACGCAAGCGTTATGCATTGAAATTGGGGCTCGCACTTTCGAGTTGTTCCGAGCAATTGGTTGGTATTTTTTCATTTCGCTTGATATTCCGGTACTTCCGCGAATCGTTAAAGTTTTCTACGCTTCTCTTGCGAATCACAAGGAGAAATTCCTCCCTCATCTTCATTTTAATTTGTGTGGTGAAGAAGTGACTGTTAACGACTGCGAAATCAAATGTATTTTCTCATTTCCGAATGACGGTATCCGTCACTTCTCCAAGGATTGGTATAAGGCTGATGGGTTTGACTGTATTGAAGCAGTTCGGACTATTTGCATTGACAAGGAAATTTTGCAGAACGCCGGTATTCTCTCTTCTATGCTACTACCTGAGGCAAGATTAATTCACAATGTCATTACTTATTCTATTTTGCCTAAAACTAGTAGTCGTAACAGTGTGTCTCGTATGGAGGCATTTTTAGTTTACTGCGTCATGACAGGAACACGCGTTGATTTAGCTAATATTTTTCGTTCCGTCATCCTTACATGTCAGCGCAAGCCATCCGGCGCGCTTTTCTTTCATGTACATATCACATATCTACTGCAGCGGAAATGTTTTTCATTTCTGAATGAAGTGTCCGAGCATCACCCTATTTTTCTTGACACCACTCATGTCAAACATATGCATATTTCTTCGGATGCGGAAGGAAACTTCATTTCTGAGAGTGCGCCTACTACTCGTTCGCGTCCTGCTCCTAGCAGTTCTGCACCGCGCCAGGAAGCCTCTTCCTCGGCTCCTCAGTTGGACAGTGCTTCGGCTTCTCAGGCTGCTCTTCTCAACCAAATTCTTGGGGTTGTTCAGAGCAATTCAAAGCTACTTAGGCAGCAGGATCAAGTGTTTCAGCGCTTTGATGCAACTGTGAACAGGAATTCAGAAGCCATTCGATTGATCAATGAGCATATAATTCTTTTTGAAGATGGATTCTCAAGCCGTATCACTAGTCTTGCCGGGTCACTTGATGACCTTACCCTTGGGCTCACAAACCCTCGCTCACGCGCCCCTCGACGCTGACAAAAAGGGGGATAAATTATGTTATTGTACTTTCATGTATTTCATTATCCGACATTAGCAATTTCTGTTTTTGTGTGGCTTGTTGGTGTTTATTTGCGACTTGTTTGCTATTTCCTGTTTTCATTAGTATAAACGGTTTGTACTAAATTGAATTATCTATGAAATGTTGTTTTTATTATTATCTCAAATGTGCCGAAATATTAATTATATCGAAATGCCCATTAAACTGAAATTCATTTACAAAGGGGGAGCATTTGAATAAATATTTTATGCACATGTTGAGGGGGAGCATCACTTGATGTTTCACCAATACCAAGCAAACACAAAATGTTTTGTCATCATCAAGGGGGAGATTGTTGGCTTTGAAATTTACTTTCGGCAAACAATTCCAAAATTGATGATAACAAACCATTAAAGAGTGTTTGATACTGATGAATTATCGAGTTCATGTTTTCAGCAAAAGATAGGCGAACGACTTGAAAAACAAACTCGGAAAGGAAACGACTCGGAAAACAAGCTTGGAAAGAAAGCTTGATTTAAAGCGAAAAGCCGTGAAAGAAATTGAAGCGTAAAAATAGAAAATCAAATAATTCAACAGCAAAGGCGAAAGTTGAAGACTCAAGACTTGGGGTAGATAGGTCAGGTAGCGATCATTGTATCAAGGTAATTTTATGCATCGATTTTATCGTATAAGCTCAAGTATAAAATGAACCGAACTCAAATGGAATGAAAAACGATTTACCAAACTCAAACGGAAAGAAAAATATTTTGATTAAATGTTTTTCAAGCTATAGTCGACTAGAAGAATCCTTTGTATTTTCTAGTAGTCGACTAAAACAATCAGAAGCTACATGTTTTTCATCCACATCAAAGTAGTCGACTAAAAGAACTTTGAGTCGACTAGACTACAGCTTGTAGTCGACTAGAACTCAATCTAGTCGACTAAATGAGCCAAAGTAGTTGACTAAAACAATGATGTAGTCGACTAGTTACACCTTAAATCCTGCAGTTTCAACAAAAACCATTTTCCATGTTTTGTGGATTGTGCTTAATGGTGTTCAAACGGCTCTTGACTCTAATATTTCAATACTCATTCTCTAAACCCTAATGCAATGTTATATATAGAATGAGATGTGTATATTGAAGGCTAAGAGATTGAAATACAAAGAGATAGAAAAACTCTCAAAATTCTGCATAAATTTTCTCTACAAAAAGTCATTGAAACCAAGCTTTGAAAATCTGATTTTTTACAAATTTCTTTGAAAATCAAAACCTCTAGTATCTCTTATTATTCTCCAAATATCATTCATTGATCATATTCTTTGAGAATACATTTATAGAGCTATTGTAAAATCACCAAAAACATTTGAGTGTTTTTGTTCTTGAGTGATTTTATTGATTACATACGAATTTGTAATCTCGGACAAGTGAAGTCCACCGATTGTTCAAGAGAGGGTTGTTCTCTTAATTGAGAGACAAGCTCGAGAGGCTTGTGTTGTAAAGGTTTGTCATTCCACATGTTAAGGAAGGGCCATAGTGAAAGGATCGGGAAAAGTCTCAAGAAGGGGTTCTTGAGTCGAGGAGTAGGAGTTACCGAACCTCGGAAAAAATCACGGTGTCAATCTCTTTATCTTTACTTGATTAATTTGCATGTTATAATTGCTTGAATATCTTGTATGCTAATTTGTCTTGCAATTAATTGTTAGAGAAGTTTAAATTAAATCATCCACTTGTTTATTGAGAAATTGATTTTTGATTATAGCGTGTTCCAATTTCGGAAATAGTTAAAAATATTTTTGAACACCTTATTCACCCCCCTAGGGTTAATTAGTGACTAATAGAAATATATATATTTTCTTCGAAATTTATATGATGTTTTCGAATTTTATAAAAAAAATCAAATATTATATATTTGTTTCAATATTTATATATATTTTTTGAATTTTATATATTATTTTCGAATTTTATATATTTTTTGAAATTTTATATATATACTTTATTTTTGTAAGGGTAAAATTGTATTTTTGCATTGGAAAATCTTGTAGAGGGGGTACATTGCCCTTAAATTGACAATTGAGGGTTTTGTTTTCTCCATTTCTTGCTTATTGGTAATAATTGAGGTTTTTTTTTTTTGCACTTTACCGTTTTATTAAGAATTTACTTCAAGAAACCCCTTATGCTATTCAATTTAATCAATTAACCCTTACTGTGTTCAATTTGTCCCATATACTATTCAATTTCATCATTATGTCCCCTCCTCCTCACATATAGAGTCAAAATGTCTAAACTATCATCCCTTAATAGTATAAGGGGGTTTAGTGAAATCAACCCTTAAAAAAATTAAATTATATTTTTCGTAAAAACTATAAATTTCAAAATATATATTTCGGAAAATATGATTTTTTACGAAAAATAAATTTTTTGTGAAAAATATATAATATGTTTCAAAATATGATTTGTTTTGCGAAAAAGTATATATTATGTTCCAAAATATGAATTTTTTCCCGAAAAATATATATTATGTTCCAAAATATGACTTTTTTTGTGAAAAATATTTTTTTTACGAAAAAATATATATTATGTTCCAAAATATGATTTTTTTTTTTGCGAAAAAGAATATATTATGTTCCAAAATATGATTTTTTTTCCGAAAAATAATTTTTTTTGCGAAAAATATATATTATGTTCCAAAATATAAATGTTTTCCGAAAAATAAGTTTTTTTTTGCGAAAAATATATATTATGTTCCAAAATATGATTTTTTTCCAAAAAAATAATTTTTTTGCGAAAGATATATATTATGTTCCAAAATATGAATTTTTTTCGAAAAATATATATTATGTTCCAAAATATAATTTTTTTCTGAAAATATTTTTTTGCGAAAAATATTTATTATGTTCCAAAATATGAATTTTATTTTGAAAAATATATATTATGTTCCAAAATATGATCTTTTCCAAAAAATATTTTTTTTTGCGAAAAATATATGCAATTATGTTCTAAAATATGATTTTTGTGAAAAAATATATACAATTATGTTCCAAAAATATGATATTTTTGCAAAAAATATATATTATTTTTTTTGAAATAATTCATATTTTGGAAAATAATATACTCCCTTCGAAAAATATTTTTTTTGTGAAAAATATATATATATATTTTTGAATTTATAATTTTTGCGAAAAATATAATTGATTTTTGAAAAATAATTTTTTTAAATGGTTGATTTCACTAAACTCCATTATATTATTGAGGTAGTTTAGGCATTTTGACTCAAAATATGATGTGAGGGGACATAACGATGAAATTAAATAGTATAGTTTTTGAGCAATCAATCATTAGCCGCTGCTTAATAACACCACCAACACACACCGCATTACACACACAATGTTGCAGCAGAATGTCTCTTCCTCTTCCTCCTCCAATCCGCCTCTTTTTTCCTAAAAGGTATACTTCTTTCCTGTTTCCTACTATATATATTTATATATATCCGTATCTATATATGTGTATACAGTACTTTTTTTCTATTTTTTGTATGATTGATGTTGTTGTTCTTTTATTATTAAGCCCTAATATTACGCAATTGTTCGCTCACTTCTTGATTATGTTGAGTTGGTATGAATTGGAGTTTATGTACATTTTAATCTTTTATTCTCGCTTCAAGAACTCTATATGCAATGTCACATTGTAGTTTTTGGATCTGATGTTTAGGTTTTGTGCACTATAATTTCTTGATGGTCTCTGTTTGTGCTATTGGTTATTGTAAGGCTTATGATTACAGGTGCGTGCGGTGTGTGTGTATATATATGTATATAATTAAGATATGATGTTGCATGGGGTGATGTTGATGGTTAATTTCATCATGTTACATGCTTCATGTTTCCCTTTGATATCCAATTTTCCGTTTCCAAATTGTTTGTTAGATTGAAACTCCTAATCAATTCCTTAGGGTTATGACATGCCATGTTTTCGATGTTTGGTGTTTTCATTTTCTTTTTCTATTTATAATTTACTGATCTATGGCCTCTTGGCTTAGGTTTTGACTTTGTTAATCCTTAGGTCTAGAGATTGAGGATTGATACACATGGAAAAAAAAAACAGAAACTGGTATTATAGAAATTTGTGGAACAAAGAAAGTGGATACTTGAAGTAATAGGGTTTTGAAACTATCAATAAAGTATACAAGATTACATGAATAATAAACAACTTTTGTGCCCTAGTTATTGGGAGTATGAGTAATCGCAGTTGTTAAAAATTCTGATTTGGTTGTAGTATGAAATTACCACAAATTTCAACTTTGTTGTATAATTTTGACTGCTTGAATATCATCCCTAGGGAAGCACAGACGTGGGTTAAAGGTAAAAGAATCTGTGTCGGTGTCCGACGTGTTCTATGCCAGACGTCGTGTGTTGGACATGTCTTGTAATGTGTTGGACATGCCCAAAAATGTGTTTTGACTTTATTATTCCTGTTTTGAGTGTTCGAACACACCTCAGGCACGGCATGGACATTCCTTGGATACTTGACAGACAAGTGTGTCCAATTCTTGGTACAATAAGATATTTAGCCTTGAATTTTAGTTCAAAGGTTCGAACTCCTGCCCGATTATCTTATACTCTCTCTTGTTCTCCCAGAAACCAAGCTTCCTGCTGGTGCAATGTCTCTCTCATTATCTCCTTTTCTCTTTTCTGCTTTGTCCCCCTCTTCTTTTGTTCTTCTTCGTCATCAGTCCTAGATACTTCTTTTTTCTCCTTTCATAACCAAGTTATTTTTGTGTCTCTTGTTCCTTTTCTTCTTATTTCCATTAACCTTTTCTCTTCCATGGATTCTTATCTTTATTTCTTTGTAATCTGTATATGGGATTCCGTTGAGTTATCTGTGGACTCCGGAAAATTGTCCAAAAATTTGTAAGGTTGTGTTACTTTGAGTCTACTTTCTATGTATCTCTAGTTGGCGCCATCTTGTAAAATATTTTCATTATTTGATTTTCGGAGACCGATAGAGCAGGGAAATTAGTAAAGCTGAATATCTCTTGTACCCTTGTTGTTTTATGTTTGTTTTAGAACCTTAATCACACTCTTGGAAAGGAGGGTGTGACAATTTGGTATATTTTCTCTTTCTTTAACCCTCCTTTTATTGTTCTTTCTTTTCCTTGGCAAAGCACAAATATACATTTTTTCATATTAGGTGGGTAAAAAATAATAGTATTCATAAAATTATTAAAATACATCACATGTATATATATAGATAAACTTATTGTTGTCCGTGGCCCCCAAGCTTGACCATTTCTGTGCTTCTTATATCTGACCCTTATATTGTTTCCCACTAACATACCATTCTTTCTTTGTATTACTTAATTAATACGAATTTGACATAATTCGTGTGCATAATGTTGATTTTGTCCACTTTTTAGAAATTACATTGGGATAGTCGTGTCTTACACGTATATGGAACTTGTTATCAGATACTGCATTCTCTGGATTGAATTCCACGGAAATGGTTCTTCCTTTCTTCCGCACTCTGCAGTTTCCTTTTCCATTTTCACTTAGGATTGGCTTAATAGATGCAGAAGTGAACCATCTTTCCAGCCATTCACTGTTATTAAGGGTTTGTTCTAATTGGGATGTTGAATTTTCGATTTTCTTCTCTTGTGCAGGTATGGAGTGTTCTGATATCTGGAACAGATCATGTTGCAGTGTATAAACGGAATAAAGCATTCGCTTTCTGTTATCTTGAGTTGCTGTGATGCTGATTTATATAAGCAACCTACGGGGTTGGAAAATCCTGAAGTTCTTGCAAGGGAGACAGTATGTATGTCCTCTATCCTCGTTAACTATTGTGGAAATATGGTTAAGGGAGTACAATGTCTGGCATTCATTTGCTGCTATTATTGTGTTCTTTCCAGTGTATTGTTAAAATTCATCCTTTTGGTTTAATTATAAATTTGCTTATTTTATTTGATCTTTCTTTTTTCATTTTTAAAATTTTTTTTATTCAGATGTTTTCTAAGTAAGTTTTGGGTCATCCACTTGGTAATAAATTTTGTATGGAACATGTGACTGGAATAAAATGTAGTTTGACTGGAAGGATTAAGTTTGTTAAAGGTAGATTTCATAATGCTGATAGAGATTGTGAAATATTTGACCTTCGGTAAATTTGGTTATGTCAACTGAGAACGCAAAGCATCGATTAGTTGTTTGGTCCCTGCTCTGGCGGTAGAATCCCGCATTGGGCTTATTGGTCACAATTTTGTTTTTTCTTTCTGAAAGAAATATTTACTCGATAATAAGTAAGTTTCTGTTATTTCACTCTTCAAATGCAGTTAGTGTGAGTGAAATAGAAGCATTGTATGAACTTTTCAAGAAAATAAGCAGTGCTGTGATTGATGATGGGCTTATCAACAAGGTCAGTGATGTCATAAATAAGGCCATGTGTTCATGCAGTAGATTGTGATAACGTTCACACCCTTTAGGGCAGTGTTCATAGCTCTACTTTCTTTTGCTATTAGTATACATACGAGGATTTCTTAGTGAAGTTATTTTCTCTTAATGCTTGTTGCAATTAACTTCTGTCCTACCTTAACTTTTTTTCTACTCCAATCCCCCTTCTCCCTTTGACATAGCTTACTTTTCTTTCTTCCTTTATCTCTGTTTTCTTTTATTTTCTTTGCTAATTATGATATTACAGGAAGAATTTCAACTAGCATTATTCAAGACGAATAAAAAGGAGAGCTTGTTTGCAGATCGGGTACTTTTTCCATATCCCAAAACCTTGCAGTTGATTAGCTTATCTAATATCTAGCTTCAGTTTTCATATAATGATGAAGCCTCTTCACCAGCCTATAGTTTGTTTACATGTTAATAATGGATTTTCTGCTGCATGTTTGAATCTTGTTTACAGAAACTTATCCAAAAATAAATAAAAGAATCATTTGAATCTTGTTTATCTCCTTACGCAGACTTTAAATTGTGACATAATTAAAACACCAACTCTGAGAGCTTTAATGTGTTACAATTTTTAATTGTTAATTGGATGGTTGTGTTTTGCTTGATAGACGGTTACATTCATGCTTTAGTTGTCTTTCTGAACTTAATATGTTTGGTAAAAGTTGATCATACTTATAAAAAATTAAAAAAAAATGTTTAGTAGAAGTTTAAAATAATCTTTCTGAGCTTCTTTAATTTTGTTAGGTGTTTGATTTGTTTGATACAAAACACAATGGGATATTGGATTTTGAAGAGTTTGCACGGGCTCTTTCCATCTTTCACCCCCATGCACCGATTGACGATAAGATTGATTGTAAGCTTCTTCTCTCTCTCTCTCTCTCTCTCTCAGTTTTTACTTCTCACTGTGTTGCACGGCTTCTTTTTGTGCTATTTATCTGCTACCTTGCAAACTGATCGGTCCAGATTCTGGTTGCTCTTTATCTCATGGCTCATGCTAAGAAAAATAGCTGATCAGCTATGGTGTTTCCACTTGTAAGATATAGCTTAATCTAGGATCTTAATCCTAAGGTTTCCACAAACTCGCCAAATTCTTGGTCTAACTGAATCTTTTCTGTTAGCAATGATATCTGGTGAATTCATCTCAAATCTGGGTTGTCAACTTAAAGTGTTACTAGTAAATCCAAATTACTGGGTTGGATCCAATTTGGATATGGATATTCTAGACAGGCTACTTCCTACTATATCAGCAATAGATATACCTGAGATTCAGAATTTTTTTTTCCTTAGTGTCAGTTTTCTCTGAGTTCATTGTGATTGCATAGTGATACTGAACTTTTCTCTCTTGCAGTTTCATTCCAACTGTATGATCTTAAGCACCAGGGATTCATAGAGAGACAAGAGGTAATTTTTGTTTTAGTTTTATTTTTTGTCAGCAAAACAAATCAAGTAGTATTTCTGGAATCCAGATGCAAAACATTAGTTTTTTTAATGGTTTCTATTCTTTGAAGCTTAGGTTTTGACCACAAGACTGGCAGTAGCTTTTATTGAACGTTGTTGCATTTGACAAATTAGAACTTTGACTGTATATTCATTTATTCACTACAAATAGGATATTGAATAATATGATTCAGAAGATATAGGCTATTTTTGTTTTATGGATCATTGCTTCGTGCGATACTAAAAGCTCTAACAAGCAGATCAAGTCTCAGAGCAGCTCATTTGTACAAAATAATGTTAAAGGTTAGGTTTGTCTCTATTATTCCCACTCCTACTTTCTCATGTAGGTAGGACATAAACTGGCTAATGTGCTTCTTCTTGATTTTTTAAGTTTTATTAAATATTGTGAGTCTAACGTTTGGTTGTGGCACTGGTATGTGCTCCCAATTTATTGTGGTGATAATGTTGTCATGCAGTGTTCGAACTCTTTTTTCATTCAGTTTTTCTATTGCTACTATCCAGTTAGTAAAACCTGTGTTTCTTTTCATAATTCAATTATTAGTCTTGATGAGTCGGGAAATTCTCTTTTTATTCACCTTATTATTTTGTATCTTGAAACTGTATTCTTCAATCCTGTTTTGGAATTGTATGATTGGCGACTTTATCATGTACAGGTAAAGCAAATGGTAGTGGCTACACTTGCTGAATCTGGTATGAACCTCTCGGACGATGTAATAGAAAGTATCATTGACAAGGTGCTCCCTTAATTTTATTTGTTATTTTCATATTTCAAAGTGTTTTTGAGATTGATGCTGCTCATCTTGGTTGCAGTTGCTTAGCCTTTTTGCTTCTCGTTTATGTCTAGTGTAGGTCTCATGTTACATTTGTCTTTTTTGCTTTTAGAACTTATAAAAACAAATCTTCATAGACATATGGGACTCAATTTTAGTCAAACCTTCTAAATAATGTTAACTTATTCCTTCACTTATTGCGAACCAAGTAATTTTTCTAATTATCTACCTTGCATCATTCAATTTTATTTTCTGTATGTGAGTCTGGCTTAGATCTTTATTTGTACGTTAATAATTCTGAGTGCTTATTGTTTCGAAAGTTGGAAGATTTTAGTTTGATATTATTTTGTTGCTATAAGAGAATTCTTGCTGATATGATAAGGCAAGAAGGGTTTTGTCCAGGCCTTGATGCAAATTGTCCCATAGATTGTCATGTGGTACTCTGTAAATGGCCTTGTGAGATTTGTTTGGGGAGGATTTCTCTTTTAGCTGACTGACTCTTATGGACTTGCTGATAAGATCTTAAACTGAGATTGTATTCCTAAGGGCTTAGCTCAGGTGGTTTTCGTCCCAGCTAAAGGTTGAAGGTTCAAGTCCCCAATGGGACAATACCAGTGCGTAGGACTCTTTCATACAAACAAAAAAAAAAAAATAGTTCAAATAAATAGATAAAAAGAGATGGAATGAAAAACAAAAGGTTATTGAACATCCCAATGTAAAAGGTTGTTTTCTATTTGATGCTTACCTTAAACACCGCTTTTGACGACAAACCGCAAACATGACACAGGTGATTCTCTCAGCGGGTTATTCAGCTATGGAGTAGTCTTGCAAGAATGGAGGAAAAATTTAAGAAGAAAACCAGTTGTGGAAATCTCTTGCCAGCGTTAAAGAACATTGAAGAAGAGTTTTGGTTTTCATTCAATTAATTCACCCATATATATATGTAGTAAATTCTGTGTTGCATACCATACTTGTGTTTTTTTTAAATTCAAATATGTGATTAGTGTCGCATCATCATCCTTGCTTAATCCCCTTTGAGTGGGGGCTACCCAACATCATTCTTGCCTTAATCTCTCATGAGGGTTAGCACACATAATTTTCTGTCAGATTGATAACTTAGCTGACGCACAAGTGCAACACGGTTGATTTCTACGGAAGACATTGATTTTTTTAGTTTTCGAACGCATTTTTCTTGCATAATTGTAGTGGACATGTTACTATATATGTTTCATTTCAGACCTTTGAGGAAGCTGACACTAAAGATGATGGAAAGATTGACAAAGAAGAGTGGCGGAGCCTTGTTCTGCGTCATCCTTCTCTTCTGAAGAATATGACCCTTCAATATCTCAAGTAAGTTCTTATCCAATATCAGTGTGTGTCTTGCATATTTAAAGTGAGTTGTTGTGATCGCAAATGTTATCATCATGCCACATCAGCTAAACTATTTCATATTCCATGGACAGAGACATCACCACCACATTCCCAAGTTTTGTATTTCACTCTCAAGTCGATGATACCTGATTTCGAACCTACATCAAGTATATACGTCTCCAGCAATATTGGTTGTTCCTTCTGTAGGAAAGAGTGCGTTTTTGTATGTAAAGGTTTAGAAGGAAGCCCTCAGGTCCCAATTAGACGCAGGAAGGAGGATGATTTTCATGTTCCCATTTGTAGTGACTACAAGTTTTCGATTATGTGCGGCTTTTAGTTTTAGTACCTCTAATCTCGTGTTTTTCGCTTCTGTTACATTGGTGAGAGCGAAAGAGATGGAGGGAAGCTTCTGCAGGACTGAATAATTGGTTTTGCTTTGCAACTAAAGGCAGTGAGAAGAGCTGATGCATGGGGCTTCATCAACCAGTCACAGGTGAAGATATGATTATCACAAAAAGGAAAATGGGAAATTTGGTTAAACCTAGCAAATGTGAACTAGATGCATTCCTGTTTGGCCTGGCCCCAAAGGGCAGTTGTAAATGATTCATAATATTGGATTGATTGTTTGTTGGGTGACCATATGAGGTTATTGCAATTTTAGATTTATTCATCCAATTACAATTTTTATATGACTCCCAATATATGATGGGAAACTTCATGATTCTATTTCATATACTTAAAAGTGTATTGAATTTTTAAATGAAATACTTATTTTGGACGAACAAAATATGAAATATGAACACTTAACTTGGGACAGAGTGAGTACATGTTAGGGAGAATACTCCGGATTATTTATGAGTGTAAATTGGGACGGAGTGAGTACATATTGGGGAGTTTATTCTGGATTTTTTGAGAGAGTATAAATTGGGACGGAGCAGGGACATGTTAGGGAAATAAGTCAAAATAAATGTTGAGTGGATATATTCAATATGTAACTCGTTTATTCTCATATAATACTAGTATTTGGCAATTTGGTTAAATTTAAGCGTGATTTTTAATAATATAATATTTGTATTACTGAGTATGATAGGTAAAGTAAATAGTATGTCTGATTTTAAAAATTAAATCATAAAAAGAATGTCATTAGGAACTTAAAAAAATGGAATTAAAAGTTCCGGATTTGACTTGTTTGGAATTACAACACCAAACAATTATTTATGGGTAAATTACTCTGACTTCCCCTAAAATTTTACATAATTATTCTCAAATTAAAGTTTGTGTAAATTTACTCTGATATCCCTTGTAAGATTAACATTATATTAATATTTTTTGCATATTGTAAAATACTCTTAACCTAAGGCCCTGTTTGGTAATCGGTCTGGTCCGGTTACCTCTGGTTTGGTCTGGGTGATGTTCTGAAATTCTGTTTGGTAAGCGATCTGGTCTGATGGTCTTGGTATGAGGAAACTGAAACCGGACCATGTTTGACAAACTGTCTGGTTCCAAACTTATTTGAACCAGACATTGTTTGACAAACTGATCTGGTCTTAAATTTTTAGTAAACTGTGAAAATATTGAATATACTTTATATAATGTAATAACCTTAAAACCCACACATTTAATTTATAAATATTTGTTAAAGTCTTTTTGATTGATTTTTATTATGTATTTCTTACATAATAATGTTATATTGGTTTTGTAAAAATTTCTTAAAGTATGATTATTGTACTCCAATTATCAAATATAACAATAAATAGGTTTATACAAGCCACATTTTTTATTATAGAAAAATTACGATAACACAAATTTCACAAGTCACACACTAATATTACATAACAACTTTAACTGTCGATAACATGTAAATAATGCACTATGATATTTTGGCTTTTAAAAAAAAATTAGTATTTATCATTTACTATTTACTATTTATTTATTATTTATTATAATATATATATTTATTATAATTTTTATATATTATTTAATTCATTTTCTTTATTATTTATTCATTTATTTTTATTTGTTTATAAATATATTTGATTAATTTAATATTTATTATTGTATTTATTTATTTATTATTATTATTTTTATGTATTATTTAATTCATTTTATTTCATTTAGTTTGTTTATTATTTAATTTATTAATTATTATTATGTATTATTTAATTAATCTTGTTTATTATTCATTTTTTTATAAATGTAATTCATTTAATTTATTATTTATATTATTATTTATTAGTTTATTTTAATTAATTTATGAATATATTATATTCATTTGTTATTTATATTATTATTTATTCATTTATTTATTTATTATTATTATATTTATTCATTTATTATTATTTTTATGTATTATTTAATTCATTTTGCTTATTATTTATTTATTTATTATTATTATTAATTATTATTTAACTCATTTTCTTATTATTTATTTATTTATTCTTATTTTTATATATTATTTATTATTTATTACTATTTATTCATTTATTTTTATTTGTCTCTAAATCTATTTTATTAATTTATTATTTAATTCATTTAATTTATTAATTATTATTATGTATTATTTATTTCATTTTGTTTATTATTCATTTTTTAATAAATATAATTCATTTAATTTATTATTTATTTATTTATTTAAATTAATTTATAAATATATTTTATTCATTTATTATTTATATTATTATTTGTTTATTTATTATTATATTTAATAATTTATTTATTATTTATTTATGTATTATTTAATTCATTTTGTTTATTATTAATTGTTTTTATTTTATTATTTATTTTATTATTTTATCATTTATTATTATTTTATCATTTATTATTATTTATTTATTCATTTAATTAATTTTTTAATATATTTTATTAATTTATTATTATATATATTATTATAAATATATTTTATTATTTATTATTTTATTTATTTATTATTCATTTATTTATATTAATTTTTAAATATATTTTATTTAATTTATCATTTATATTATTATTTTATTCATAAATATATTTATTTTATTTTTATTTATTCATTTATTTTTATTAATTTATTATTTATATTATTATTTTATTCATAAATATATATTTATTTTATCTATTCATTTATTTTTATTAATTAATTGTTTTTATTTTTATTTTTATCTATGATTTAATTCATTTTATTTATTATTCATTTTTTTATTTTTTTATTTTTTTATTTTTTTATTTTTGTGTTTTGGTTTTGATATTGGTTAGATGTGGTTCAATTATTGGAGGACATTTTGGTTAGATTTTGGATAAATTATGTAATTAGACCAAATAGAACCACCAAAAATTGTGGTCCGAAAAAATGTTATTTTGGTTCAATTTGGTCCAACTTGATTTTGTTATATTTTTTGAGACCAATGCAAAACAAACATGGTCTCGTCTCAAAAAACCATGACTAGACCAGAAAAATAGGACCATAACCAGTAAACAAACAGGGCTAAGGCCCTGTTTGGTCCCAGGTGGTCTGGTCTGGTCTTGCATTTTATGGGACCAGACCGTGTTTGGTAGCATTGGTCCCAAATTTTTGGTTAGACCAAGTAAGACCAAATCAGACCAAAATGACCTAATTTTAGACAAAAAAAAAGGTGGTTCCTGATGGTCCGGTCTGGTCTTATTAATAAAATATATTTATAAATAATTAAAAATGAATAAATAATAATAAAAAATTAATAATAATAATAATAAATTAAATAAAACATATTTTAAAAATAAAATATAAATAATAAATAATAACCAAAATGAAATAAATAATACCTAATAATAATAAAAAATGAATATAATAATAATAAATAAATGAATAAATAATAAAATATTTATAAATAATTAAAAATGAATAATTAATAATATAAATAATAAATTAAATAAAACATAATAATAATAAAAAATTAATACAATAATAATAAATAAATATAATAATAATAAATTAATAAAATAAATAATAAATTACATAAAACATATTTAAAAATATAATAAAAATAATAAATAATAAACAAAATGAAATAAATAATAATAAATAATAAATATAATAAAAAATAATAAATAGATATAATAATAAATAAATATGATAATAAATAATAAGTAAATATAATAATGAATAAATACTTCATAATAATAATAAAAAATGAGTATAATAATAATAAATTAATATTAAATTAATAAAATATATTTTTAAATAATTAAAAATGAATAAATAATTTATAAATAAAATGAATTAAATAATGAAATAATAATAAATAAATAGAATATATTTATAAATTAATATATAAATTAATAAATAATAATTTAATAATATAAATAATAAAATATATTATAAAGTGAAGAAATAATAAATAAAGAAATAAATAATACATAAATAAATATTATAATAAATAATAAATAAATAGTAAGACCAGACCGCTTACCAAACAGACTTTTCCAGATCAGATTAGACCAGACCAGACCGAATCAGACCGGACCGGTCCAGAACAGACCAGAAAGACCGCCTACCAAACATGGCCTAAGTGTTTCAAATTGAAGTAACTTATTATTTGCATGTCTAATGACCTCCTATTATTTAAATACCCCTCATTTGACACCACTCAAAACATCACTATCCCTTCTAAGTTGCTTAGGTTATTTTAACATAAATTACCCAGTTTAAAAACTAAAGTTATGTCTACTTTAGTAAATGCACAAAAATATTATTGTAATATTAATCTTACAGGGGAGGTAAATTTACACAAACTTTAATCTGAGAGTAATTATGCAAAAACTAAGTGGAGGTCAGAGTAATTTACCCATTATTTATCTTTTGTCATGCTTGTTTAAACTCAATTGTATTAAATCAAAGTGGGACCTAGTCAATTGTGTGAAAAGACATACAGCCCCCTAGCTTGAAATGGGTGTTGCTTCGCATCATAGGGTTATATTCGTCATTGTAACCACCTTCCTATCAGAAAAGCAGGGTGTTGCTTGGAAACGCTCAGAGTGCTGACTGGGAAGTGTTTGGCGTCCCAGAAAATTTTCAGAGGAAGGGTTTTCCGATTCTCATAAACCCTTCTCTCTCTCTCTCACTCACTCACACACGCACACCAAATCGCCTGTTGCGCTCCTCTATTCTGTTCAGGTAATCAGTCTTCTTTATTATTTAATATAGACAATATATATATATATATATATATATATATATATATATATATGTATGTATAATGTGTGTGTATATTGGGTGTTTATTTTCTATATTAAAACCCTTTTGTACCTTCATTGCTAATCACTGGAAGGGGTAAAGCACAAATAGAAAAGGGGCATATATATATATATTTGTATATATTGACAAGTATATATGGAAATGGGTTTTTCAAAGCACTGAATCAAACTGCAATTTTTGGGATTTTAACAGTAGCTGTAAATGTCGGAGAAAGGAGGAAAAGGGTTTTCGATACCCAAAGGAGGAAAAGGCGCTTCTCTCAAATCTCCTGGTAAATCCCCTGATTTTCCCGGCATTTTCTTGTGGGTTTTATCAAGCTTGAGTTACTCTGCGTTGTATGATATTTACACCTTCTAAAGAAACCCTCAAAATAGTTCATTAGAATAAGAAAAATGAATTTGGCTTGCAAGTTGTGGACCCTATTTGGTACTCTCTTGTCACTTAGGGTTTGTATTGATATAGTTTGAGGTACTGAAAAATGAAAATGGAAATAGAGAGCGATTTGGGGCTGAATCTTGTAATCTCTTGATTTTTGCATAGCGACATCTATTGCCAAACGTGGATGTAGACACAAGTTGTGTAGAATCACTCTCTTTGTGTTCTTTACGTTTGGTGTGTCGACGTTTCTATTGAGTTTGTGATTTGTTGCGATTCGATGTGTTTGTCTTAATATTCATTAATTCAACTAGTAGGAATCGGTATTATATCCAAACCTCCAATGGTCTAATAGGGGGCATTTGAGAAATTAAGCTCAACTTCGATATGCATATACACAATGAAAACTTTCCAATTGTATCATTTTGATGTTCAAGTAGCTTCTGGTCAAATATTTCAAGATATATATATCTGCTGAGCTCAACACATGTATACGCAATGGCTGACTAAGAATATATTATTTAGTGGGGGTGACCTTTATTAATTGTGAGTTTAGTAGGATTATCTCTTGGAGTGAAATAGTGATTGCAGCAAGGTAAAGTCAGTTGTCCTCAACAACTTTATATAGCTGTGGTATAGTATATTCCACAACATGTACAACTAAATATGAAATCACTATGGTATTTTTGTAGTAATAAAGTTGGAAGCGATAAATACATGCCATGAGACAAACTTATTCCTAGGGTGATGGAGCTGGAGCTAGAGCTGGGAGGAGGTCTCTGATCTGTTGGAGCTATTGTATTCGTTGACCATTGGTGGTGGATTGGACTCTTTGATTTGGAGGTCGACTTCGTCACGGCGCTTTTCGGTCTTGTCCTATTTTAGTTGCCTCTCGCCGAGGGTGGATGAGCCTTTTCCATGGAAGGCGGTTTGATGATCGAAGGCCCCTCTCAAGGTTGCTTTCTTCACATGGTCGGGGACGATGGACCAGATTCTTACTTTGGATACTTTGTGACGACGAGACTTGTTTTTGGTCAATTGATGTTTTATGTGTAAAAAGGATGGGGAATCTGTAGATCACCTCCTTTTGCACTGCCCGATTGTTTACGACTGTTGGTGCCTTCTTTTCGGCCTTTTCAGAGTTCAGTGGGTGATGCCAGCATCGGTACGGGATGTTTTGGAGGAGCCTTCCGATTGGCGCGCATGCCCGGCCTTTTTGGAGGGTGCCCCCCCTCTGTTTTTGGTGGAATATATGGTTGGAACGCAATAAGCGTTGTTTTGAGGATATAAAGTCCCCGGTGAGGGCGGTTAAAGGTTTTTTCATTTCGTGTATGTTTAGTTGGGTGAAAGGTCGTAATTGTAGATCTCTAGATGAGAAAGTGGAGTTTTTGGGTTCACTTGGCCCTTAGGGGTTTTTGTTCAAGGGATGCATTCCCCGTTTAAATGCTTTTGTTTATAAAATTCTTACTTATAAAAAAAAATAGAAATTCCTAAGATGATGTTTCATAAAACTGAAACTTTAGTACTTAAATATTTTAAGAGCTGAATTTTGAACAATTAACTTTTTAGATGCTAACTAGAAATTTAAAATTTTCTTTTTACTTGTCTGAATTTATACTGTTATTGCAACAAGGTATCATTAACTTAAAATTTGAATTGGATTTGTGTATTTTATAGAAGGCAAAATTTCTTCAACAAATGCAGTAAATTAAATAGTCTGGGGTTGTTCATAATATAGTGATGAATTGAGCATTTAGGAGAATGAAAGGGTTGAGTTGAGGCAGCTGCACCCTATGGGCTCAATGTTGTTTCGCCGCTATCTATAACTACAATGTAAACGGTGACTATTCATTTTTCATTTCTATTTGTTTCCCGGTCACTATTTTGTAAAATGGTGTAAAGCGAAAGTTGTCAAATCAATCGGTCATGCCTTCCGAACCAAACTCTTTTTGGGCTAGCCTTTGTGAGAACTGATCTCTGGTCCATGGTTCATAGCCTCTGAGTCTCAAAACCTGGTGCCTAGAATGTACCATGGGATTATGTCCTACTAATGACCTTTAAGGTAGTCTAGATGGTTTTCTTTCTCTCTTTTTTTTTTTTTTAGAAAGTTAAGTCATTTTATAAGATAAAACCAAAGGCAATCAGCCTACACACAAACTTGGGGCATACCCCAAGGGTGGTAACCCCAAACCCACCAATGAGACAAAATGAAGTCCCTAAACTGGAGGTTATACATGAAAAACTCTTACAAAACAAAATCACAATACAAGATCCCAAGGTAATCAGAATAAAGAACATACAAGAAAATATAGTTCCTAACTACCCTAATCATGGGACCATTCCACCATATCACATATAAACCCCATCGCATGAAACAAACAGCAACAAAGGAATTCTTCTCAACCTTCCCATAAAGCTTTTGCACATCAACAATAGAGAAAATCAGAGTATATAGCTTAAAAACAACCCTTTGCCCAAGCTTCAACACCTTACTTACACTCTTCATGATAACCCAAAACGAGTCTTGACACTCAAAACAAAACATCCCAAATTCCGAAAGCTGCTGGCCTGCACACACTTTAGGAACAAATTATGAGTTTGAATGAAAACAGGAGCTCTTTGGTTGAATAGACAACAATCTATAGCTAACTGCAGTAAGGATTTCATGATTCAATTGGCCCTTCTCTCGACACTCTCCAGCAAAAAGCCTGAGATCTCTTTCCCTCTAGATTATGTAAATAGCAGCAGCTAACAACACTTTAGCTCTGATAGCCTCCATAGTTTTATTCTTGAAATGCACATTGCACCAATGCAACAGATCAGTCCAACTATGCCTTACATTTTCCAAACATGAATTCTGAACCACAGAAAGCCAAATAGACTTAGGCCCTGTTTGGTATAGCTTCTGCTTTTGGCTTTTCATAGAAGAAAAAGAGAAGCATAAGCTGTTTTGAGATGGGTACCAGGTACCAGCTTCTTTAAAACCCTCTTCCAAGGCTCAAAAACTCTTTTAAATTTTTTGCCAAACTGTTCAAAACAGTTTTTCCCTCCAGGAAGCCAAAAGCAGCGTTTGAAAAGCCAATCCGAATAGGGCTTTAGTGAAAATGCAATTAAAGAACAAATGCTCCCTAGTTTCAATGGGCATTGAGCAAAAAGAGCATTTCTGAACTTGTAAAATTCCAAAATGCACCAATCTATCTTGAGTATAAATTCTGTTGAGAACCACAGTCCATAAGATGAAAGCATGTCTAGGAATACAAGAAGGAAACCAAACAGACTTATACCAATCCACCTGAGCACCCCTGTTTCTAATTTGATCCCAAGCAGAATGTATAGAGTACTTCCCTTGAGTTGGAGCCCAAACAAGTTGATCCTCTAAATGAGTAGCAGGCTGATTGAGTTTCAAAATATCATTTCTAAGATCCATCAGTTTATGAGACATAGCAGTTGATCCTCTAAGATCCATCAGTATATGAGACACAGCAGTTGGAGGATGCCATACATTGTTTCTAATGATATCACTCACCTTTGCTTCCCTTCTCATCCCTGAGGCATACACTATTCTGTCACCATGCTTCTCAACAATAGAAGTATCATACAACCAACTATCATTCCAAAGAGGTAAGTGTTTTCCATCCCCCACCTTATATCTAATCAACTGCCTAAACTGATCTCTCATTCCCAAAATCTTTTTCCACCCCCAAGAGCTTTTCTCAGGGACTTTAATATTCCAGAAATCACTATTCTTTATAAGCTCTATTTTCACCTATTTGCTCCATAAGCTAGAAGCCCCTAGTTTTAGAGCATTCCACAAGTGTTTTCCAACATCAGCTATATTCCAATCCTCTAAATTCTTTAAACTCAATCCACCTTCCCTCTTTGGCAGACACACTCTACTCCAAGCCTCTTTCTCTCCTCCATTCTTCAATTCAACCCAGATCATAAAAATTTCCTCATAATAGCATTGAGTTGATTGAAAACAGACTTAGGAAGAAGGAATGTAGCACTCCAATACACTTGGGCAGAGAAAAGAACAACAGAAATCAATTGAATTCTCCCTGCAAAAGAGAGAAACCTACAATTCCAAGATTGCACCCTCCTAGTGATCTTACCCAGCAATTCAGAGCAATCATCAGCTTTGAGAGAAGTAGACACCAAAGGGACTCCAAGATATTTAACAGGAAGGCTTCCCAAATTAAAATTTGATCTATTAATAATATCTCCCAAAATACTATCTTCAATCCCAGCAGCAAACAATAAACATTTTGAAGGATTAGGATAAAGACCTGACCAAAGCCCAAATTGGTTCAAAGCTTCCAGCAGAGTATTGACAGAAAGTAAGTTCCCTTTACAAAATAAAAGCAAGTCATCTGCAAACATCAAATGATTGATTGCAAGACTACTACATTTCCAATGAAAATCAAAATTCTCTCCAGAAACCACCTTATTTAACAGCCCTGAAAGAACCTCCATACACATGACAAAAAGATAAGGGGACATTGGGTCCCCTTGTCTCAATCCCCTCTCACCTTTAAAAAACCCTTCCAAACCACCATTTATATTAATATAGAATTTTGGAGAAGAATAACAAGCTTGAATCCATTTCCTCAATCTGTCAGGAACCCCAAAACTTCTAAGCACAGTGTCAAGGAACTCCCAAGAAACTGAGTCATAAACCTTGGTTAAATCAATTTTCATTGCAGCCGTAGGAGGATTTTTGTTAAGATGATACTTGAGCATAATTTCCTGAGCTAACAAAACATTTTCACCAATATTTCTACCAGGCACAAAACCAGATTGATTCTCACTTATACAAGACTCTAATATGGGCTTCAGCCTATTAGCTAAAATCTTTGCAATACATTATAAAGGGTGTTACATACTGAAATAGGCCTAAAGTAACTGACCTTTGTTGGATTATCAACTTTAGGAATAAGGGATATAGAAGTGCAGTTGATCTCAGAAAGAAGCATACCTGAGGTAAAAAAATCTTTAATGGCCACAACCACATCTTTCCCAATGACACTGCAAGCAGACTTGAAGAATAACATTTAGCCCATCAGGCCTAGGGGCCTTATCATCCTTCATAGAGAAAACAACTGATTTAATCTCCTCTTCAGACACATCTCTACACATATCCATGCTTTGCACCTCAGACACTGGATGAGCAATGAAGTCTCTTAGATCAGAAATTACCACAATATCTTTTTTAGAGAACAAAGCTTTGTAGAAACCCACAATTTCACTACTAATATCAACTTGCTGAGTAAGAGTGGTTCCATCCTCCTTTGTAACAGAATTGATCCTATTCATGGCCCTTCTCTGAGTTGCAATCTTATGAAAGTATTTTTTATTCTGATCTCCCAATTGCAACCACTGGATCGTAGATTGTTGCTTGTATAATGATTCCTCAGCATAAGAAAACTTGTAAAAATCATGCAAACATTTCTTTCCCATCTCCTGAAGATCCAAATTCCCCAAATCAGAATCAATTTGCTCTTGCACATTTAGCAGCTTTCTTCTAGCATCCTCCACCTTATCAGGCAATTTGTCAAAATTCCTCTTATTTAGAACCTTCATAGCTTGTTTAACCAATTTAAGCTTTTGAACCAAAGAGAACATTTTAGCCCTTCCTATATAAGTCTTCCATATCTCCTTTATAACAGGCAAGTAATCCTCATGTTTACTTAAAAATTTGTTGAACCTAAAGGGTCTCTTAATTCTAACCACTTCTCTTGGCAATCTAAAAGTAATAGCAGCATGATCAGAAACCCTGGAGGACAAAAAGTAACTTCAGAATTAGGAAACTGCTCCAACCAAGTAGAATTCACCACACATCTATCCAACTTGCAAAAGGTATGTCCATTTGACCAAGAAAACTTCAGGTCCATTAATCCAAGTTTATCAAGAACAGAACCACATTCCTTCATAGCATTATTCCAAATATCAGTACCACCCCATTTTTCATGCCTATATCTCACAACATTTAGATCCCCAGCACAAAACCAAGGCAAATCAACCATCTCTTTTGAAATAGTCCCCAAATGCTCCCACAACTGCCTCCTAATTATGTAGTCATTACTTCCATAAATAAAAGTAACTAAATAATGTAAAGAATTATCAAGACTCTGAATGTTGCAATAAATAAATTGATCACTCTGATGAAGCATAGCAACACTCACCATACTAGGATTCCAACACACCCACACCCTCCCCAATTCAGCATGATCATAATTTTCAAGAAATTCCAACCAGGGCAAATATTCTTTAGAATTTTATCGGCATTTTTCTTCACCACTTTAGTCTCAATAATACAGAAAATTGAAATATCCAAATTTTTTTATCATAAGCTTTATTTCCTTCTGCTTCACCTCCCCATTTAACCCCCTAATATTCCAAATTATAAAACAGCATAATTACAGGTTATCACAAAAAGGCTCAGTCCCAACCGTATCTTGGTTAACCCTCTTCAACACTCTTAGATTTGATTCTATGCCCTGGAAAATTACTCCTCACACCCACACTAGCAGCTAACAAATTTAAAGGACTATGAATCCCTTTACTTTTCTTTGTTAAACCAGTATTCAGAGAAACCCCAGACACATCTTGCTGTTTCTTCAATTCTAAATTTTTTCCATTCTCATCATTTTGAAAAATTCCTTCCTCCTTGCCATCAATTCCCCATTCCTGTCCTAAATCCCCCTCCTCAAGATCATCGAAACAGGAAAATTTATTAGGAGAAAGTATACTCACCTTGTCATGATCTTTAGGTGAAACAACAGAATCATCAAGATTTTTTATAGCTTCATCACTACTCAAATGCATATCAACATATCCATCAACAACAACCCTTTGCATATTAGAATTATAATCAGAAACTGCCATATTTTCCAAATTTACCATACTACTCTTGATTTGCAAATCTTTCAATAATAGATGTACCACCCTCTAAATTTCCCCCAGAATCATTCTTTTCTGACCTCATAGATGACACTCCAACTTTATCCATTTCAACCTCAATATTTTGCTTTTGGCCTCCAGCTTTACCCACAACAACCCACTCTTGGTTTTTTACCAACTGCTCATTACTACCTTTGTTAGCCTTTTATGTTTTGAAACAATTCAAAGTAGAGTGACCAAACACTTGGCAATTAGCACATCTAACTGGGCTCCATTGATATTCCACATCAACAATTACCACAGTCCCATCAACAAACTTCACTCCTACTTCCTTTTTCATCTCAGAACTAGCATCAACTTCCACACAAACTCTTGCATAATTGAATCTTTGCTTGCTGTCAGTCACTGCATCAACATGAAGAGGCCTACCTAACACACTTGCTATGTACCCCAACCTTCTTCGTTCCAGCACTCCAGAGGCACATGAGATAATGTAGCCCACACAGGAATAAGCTTCAAAGCCTCCTTCTGAATAGACATCCCCTGCCTCCATTTCTGCAAAACCATCAAATGGTTTGCAAAATGCCACGGGCCCTTATCAAGAATCAAATCCCTTTCAATGGCTGAATCAAATTTGAAAATAAAAAATCCTTTGTCCAAGCTCAACACTTCCCTCAAACCCACCCTACTCCATAATCGTTTAGCTATTGATTCTACTGTAGGAAATGGAAGTCTCTCGTCCAAGAAATATCCCACCAGGCTATCAGTCCATGGAGCACTTCCTTTAATGACAACTTCAGCAGGAATCTTAACAAATATCCCTGATACAGCTTGAGGATAATACTTCAAATTCATTTTATCATTATTGATACTCTGTGACAGCATCTGAGCCCATGATGGTGCCACTTCCTTCGTTGGCAAATCACCAAACACCTGGTATGCATCTCCTTCCATCTTCATACTTTGCTCAGAATGCATCACCCCTTTTTCCCCAGACACTAGCACTGAATCACCCAAAATAGAGCCCCCAGCTTCACAATCAACCCTTTTATCAAACATCTGATGTGCATCTCCCTTCAATACTTGTTTGCCCTTCTCTGTACCCACATCCACTACTGAAATAGGCTTAACCCCATCAGAAACAATCTGAATCGGAGAGTTAACCTTCTTAAGAGCTGGGAAATCCTCCCCCATCGCATAACCATTCAGGTCAGACTGAGCCATCCCCTTACCCTGAACCAAGGTCATTATCCTTCGTGAATCAGAAGAACTACATACCTCAGACCCAAATTTTGGTAAATCAAACTTATATTTAGAATTTAATTGATGACTAGCCTCCAGAGCCTCCCGCAATTCATTAATATGATTTTTCAATCGAGCAATTTCATGTTCATCACCCATGACAGAAATCCCCAAATTAAAAACCCTAGCTCCGATGAGTAAAACCAGAAACCAAATCAAATCTCTACCCAGCACAACGTAACTGAGCAGAAACTAACTTAAAACCAGTTCGCAATGAAGAAAATCCAAGGATACGACCCTACTCAGACTCAGGCCACTCCCAGAACTTTTAAGTCACAAGAACAGCAACAAGCAACCAAAACCAGCACCTCAAAACGCTGCACCAGTAAGAACTAAACAGAAATCTTCCGAAAGAACCCAAATCATACTCAGACTCAGATCTGGGCTTTCTTCTACCCCGTTCAAAGACAGTCCTACCAGTAGAAACCTTGTAGGACCACCAATAAACCCATCAAAAACACTTCCAACCAACAAATCAAGAGAAAACACTACCTTCGAAGAAAAAAAATCCCTCAAGAACACACAAGAACAGTTCACAACTTGTCCTTAACTCAGAAAATTTGATCTTCTGGACACAACAAAGGAACCAAACTCAGTGAAAAAAAAAGTAAATGACTTGGTCAAACTATGTTTGACCGAGTCAACTCACTAATAAGCTCACACTAACCCTGGTCCCACACACTCCACATTCTAGAGAGAAGGAAGAGCTTAATATAATTAATGGATATAAAAGCTTGTATGCTCATAGCCTTGATTGATTGTTGTTAAATAGTTTGCTCTTGGACCTTGGCTTAGTTCCAGTAATCACCTTAATATAAGATCTTTTGCATTTTTTGGCTAATTTTATTTAAGCTACAAAACTTCGTAAATTTGACATTCTCATTAAAAAACGAAGCTTTCGAAAAAAGTATGATGCAAAAAGCGAGACATTCATTCATTAATTAATTTATTTATTTTATGTCTTCTGCTTTATTAAACACCAAATCTGCAATCAGAACCAACCAGCTGGATGGTCCTTTTCAAATTCACTCTCACATACTAATCAGTATCAATAAGAAATGGACTGTAGGTTGTGATGACCTTGACCATGTTGGCAGGATCAGCACTTGGTAAAGTGATTAAAAAACATGTTTTTTAAGGCTCTTATTTTTATTTCTGAATTTGTTTGTGCAGCACCCTTGAACGGGAAGGATGATAGCTCAGCAAAGTCAAAGAGGGGCAGGAAAGTTAAGTTTTCTGAAGGTTGGGACCGATTCACCTTATTCTTCAAATATGTTTGCTCTATGAATTATTGTTTAATTTATTTATTTGAGTTACCCTCTTGAATGTTGCTTTTCATATCATGGATTCAGCAGAAGCAAAAACCAACACACCCTCGAATGCTGGTGGGAAGTTTGATTTTCAGAATGCTAAAGGTTTGACTTCTTAGTCTTTATTTTTCATTGTGATAATAATCTTCTATGCCAAATGTTATATTTCTAGTTTACTATTTGATGTCTGGTTGATATATGTATGTATAAATACATATATACCTTTTTGTCATCTCTGGCAATTTTTGTAACGCCCCTAAAATCCACTGGACCTCCCATTCTGGAGTCTAGGATCACTGGAGCGCCACATGACAAATCTAACGAAATTCGGGCAGAGTTCCGTCTATACAGGAACCCTCTGGTGGAAAAGGTCCACTCCATACATCCTATAATTCAATATATATATCCTAAACAACAGGAAAAACCATCCCAAACACATCACAAGAGACCGGGATCGACGGCACAACAGAACCGTCACCCCTCCAAGCCCCACAACATATGCACGGTCTAAAATATACATGATAATACCTAATACAAATGAAGTACGCGCTAACCCGACAATAGATACAGACCACTACACCCGTAGGTGCCAAAAGAATAATACATTAATCCAAAAGGTCAAGGTAAACGCAAACTAGCCCTAAACATGACCTGAACAAAAATGTAACAGCAGGTCCCAACATGCCAACCACATCGCAGCAACAACATCCGACCATGTCCGGTCACATAACCTGAAAATAATAAACACCAGGGGAATGAGCTCACAATGCTCAGTAGGGAAACGCCCTCTGTCTCCGCCCTAACTGGTGAGACTATCTGGTCCTTCCCAAAACTAAAATTGGATCCCATCCTGGAACAAAGATAAAATATGTCTCGTCTCGGTCTACATACCCGTGAGATCCACAACTCGACACCCTGAATATTCATCAGTCCAACTATAACAACAGTAAGAGAATCATAGAGTAAGTTTATACATATACAACGTCTCAACTAACTGATATCATGAAATGATGTGAGAATGTGATGCATGTCCATGTCTACCTACATTTCCAAACATGAGTCTCAGGCATAGCTCTCTCTGCTACCTTGTAGTCATCCTGTACGACCAACTGCTAACCTGCAGTCATTATCTTGTACGTGACTCATCTAGGATGATCGTAACCCGGAGTCCTAGGAACAAGCGGGCATTTTCGTATTCCGGAATCCCTAACGTAACGCGAAAACCAAATCCCAGGCGTAGCTCTCTTCGCTACCCTGCAGTCACCTCCTGTACGACCAACTGCGTACGTGACTCATTTAGGATGGCCGAACTCCGAAGTTATAGGAACAGGCGGAATATCCGTACCCCGGAATCCCTACACAAGGATGGCCGAATTCCGAAGTCCTATGTTCAATGCATTCATGCTCTCTCTCTCCCACAAACTACATGCTCGTGAGATAAAAATGACTTACAATAATAACATCATGCGATCGCTAGCACCCTAGGGAGATAGACATGATCTTCATAATCAATTTAATTTAATACACACATAACATGCTCTAATAAAATCACATAGGCACGTAACGCATCATCCCATCGTCAATTCTCAATAATACCAACTTCTTATTTAATTATCATTCAAATGATATAATCAATTAAATACATATTCAACATGCTCAAATAAAATCATATAAGCACGAAACACGTCAACTTTCAATAATATTTATTTATTTTTCCCAATTAATTTAATTATTTATTTACACCACTGGTCAGATCCGACATAGCAATATACCAAAACGACCACCACGATGCCTAGAACAACATACTAAAAGATGATTAAAATTCATACACGCCAAGGCAACCAAATCAACACAAACCCGAACAAGTCAACTCACCTTGAAAACGTGAACTACGCCAAACCGTTCAACGAAATCGTCCTAAAATCGGATATGATGTACCCGCCACCGAAGCCCAGCTACCCTCCGAAGGACACGCAAATCGAAGCATGGATCGACCCCAAACTGGTGTTGAAACCCTTGGCCGAACTGGCTGCCTCACCCACTGCTGGAACCTGCTGCTATCGCGACCTCACCCCCGCTCTCGGCCTTGGGATGTGGACCCAACACCGGCGCCACTGCAGCCTCCGGCCGGTGACGACCTCCCCCACTGGCGCGACCTCCGCCCTTCGCGAAACACCCCCTCCTCTCTATTGTCGATCCCTCTATCTCTCTTCCCGGTCTCTCTGTAAGAGCTGCGAACCAGTGAAGAAAAGGAAGAAGGACCAGAGGTTTGGTCGGGAGAGAGGAGAAGAAGACGCGCGTGTGGTGTGTGTGTGTGTGTGACGAGTGCGTGTGTGTGTATATGTCTTATATATATATACATATATCCTTAAATATATATAAATTTCCTTTAATTTATATAATTAAATAAATAAAATTACACCGGGCTTTACAATTTTACTCTCACCGTTTCAGAATGCTGTTTGGGAATTTGAAGCTTCACCTCCTTTGAAAAGAAAGGAGATACAACTAGGCCACATGTGTTGGTTATATATATTTATACACTCTGTGTGCTGAAATTCTTACTTTTTCAAGGTGATTGGGGCAAAGGGGGAAAAGGAGACAAGATGGCAAATGGTGGTAAGAGTTCTGTAACAAAAGAACCTGCTCCATTGGAGCTCAGAATCGAGAAAGGTTGGTGCTTACCCGGTTAAGTGTTGCTTCTTTGTTTACTTTTTATCTCCTCTTCTTCTTCGTTTTCTTGAACAATGGTCTTGCTTGCTATTTGTACTGTTCTTTCCTTTATATTTCCCTTGTCCAAATTAGTTCCTTTATGTTCCATATTGAAGAGATCAAGCTTGCTATTGTACTGTTCTTTCCTTTTTTATTTTAATTGTCCAAATTTGTTCCTTTATGTTTTGTCATCTTCTTCATGTAAATTGGCTTCTGGATAGATTTTGTGATTAAGGAGTGCTAGTACTTCGCCACATTGTGTCTCAGAATTTGTGTAGTAGCGTATATAATTAATGTTAATGATCTATCACTTCTGTTACTACATTAGTGCTTATAATTAGATTATGATTAGAGTAAACCCTGTTGGTATGGGCAGACCTTCCAACGAACGCGAAATGCCTGATGGACTGCGAGGCAGCAGATATATTACAAGGAATCCAAGAGCAGATGGTCATTCTTTCTGAAGATCCAACAATCAAACTCCCACTGTGAGGAACATACTTAACACTGTTTGTTTGAATTTAGGAAAGATTATAAGGATATATTAGATTGAACATTTGAATGTATAAATATGTTGCAAAAAGCTCTAATAAGTTTTGATTTCAGAGCATTTGACAAGGGACTGCAGTATGCCAAGAGCACTAGCCATTATACAAGTCCGCAGGCTGTTAAACAATTACTCGAGTATCCTTCATATTACTATTACTATTTTTGTTATTATAGCGCTTATGTTTAGAGCCCTTTATTTCTCACGAGTTAAATGACTCATCTATGAATGTTCAATCTGCTGTTGAATGATTAACTCAAATATCAGATCTCTCAAAAAATATGGCGTCTCTGAGGGCGAGGTAATAGTCTGAAACTGAGTTACCAAATACTTGATAATCATTTTTTTTTTTTTTTTTTTTTTTTTTTGTGGAAAAGAATGCTTGATAATCATGCAATCTCTTAATTCTGTAACTCTGACCGCAGATGTGCATGATTGCCAACACATGTCCAGAATCTGTGGATGAAGGTTTTGCTCTAGTCCCATCCTTGAAGGTATGAATGCATGTGTTTCCAATAATTATTAGTTATTTATACTATTTTTGGCTGAGGAGAATGGTTTATATGATTATTGACTGTATTAAAATCTTGTTTAACTGTCAATATGTCTCTAAATTCTATGCCTGATGCTATTAGCAATGATTGCTTGAAAGCAGAAGAACAAAGTTGCTTAAATCTGTTCCATTTATTTATAGGCTTGTGACAACTCCAACTCTAAGGTACAAATGAAAGTAGAGGCTCAAATGATCATCACCTGCACTATACGAAATGTCAAAATTCCTTTTTAAGTGTCGACATCTAAAAAGAATTTGAGGCTGCCAATTAATGTTTGGGTGCCTAAAATAATACAAGTTCTTACCAAGTCCAAAAGCATATGGGGAAAATGGAAAGAAGGTTTCTACTTTTCCTTTTAAGTTCTGGAAGCTGCTTTCTCATAGTTGGAATGTTCAGGGTAAGAGGAGCAAGGTGAAGGAACCACTCAAAGATGCATTGAGTAAACTGGCTGAGCTCAAGGACTCAACTTAAAACCCCTAAAGAGATCCATGGTATGATATATTAGTGCCTGTGCTTCGATATCCCTCTACTGCATTCACTAGCACACTCGTTTGTAAAAAAATAAAAATGAACATTCTTCTTGTGGCTGAAACGCTCGCTTAATGAGCATGAAACGCTGATTAAGATTCATTATATACATTGGCTTCATTGTTGGAAGTTATATAATTAGTTTGCTATTATGCTAAAATGGCTGCAGGTTTCGCCTGTGGTAGTTGTGAATTTGGCAGCAGTAACTTTGTCAGAGCTTGTGACGGCGTGCAGTACATTCTATTATCCTTTTGTTGAAAATATGATGGTTTTAGATGGTACATAAAAGACCACCTTTTGGTAAGAAATGCTCTAGGTTTAAACTAGTAAGTATTTGTAATCATCGTGGCTCAATGGTTCGATTAAACCTGCGTATTGTTGTAGAATCTGCGTCACCAAAATTTGTATTTTCTTCACATTTGGTAAATTGGTAATAGGGAGGTACTTCTCCAGTTTTTCCTTGTAGCTACTTTGAGCCCTCATTTTTGTTCCGAGTAAAATGGGATTTCTTACCAGCACACCTTTGGTGCAATGGTATAACCTCACCCCCCAAATGGGGTGGTGAGGGTTTGAGCCTCCCAGGAGGGGGGCATTGTGGGTGTGTGGTGTGTGAATTTCTTGCCATTAAAAAAAAAAGGGGGATTTCAGAAATGAGAAAGTAGCACCGGAGGGGATAGTGTGCCTTGGTCTCATGTCGCTCATACATAGCTATGTCATGGATACATGAAAATGTCATTGCATGCGCAATGTGAAGCGATGCTAGTTGTTGCAGGGATGATCTGGATTCTAAGTGCTGTTTCCATATGAGCAGCATTAGTTGCTTAATTACAGACTCTGTGTTTAATCTGGAGCCCAAACCAATTAAATTTCATTACACCCCAATCAATATACCTATATAAACATAGAGATGGAAAAAAAGATGGTATATGTTTATTATTTATTATACTGTGTATTCCTGATGTTTGACTCAATTAAACATGATGGTATATATTTAAGGTATTTTAATTAAGGTATTCCAGATTAAGTAGATACAACTACAAAAAAAACATAACTTGTAGGCACAATCATGGGATGCTGGATACAACACCCACATCTGCTTAAAATTGTCATGTGTGTAACTTTAAACTGAAAAACTTAAATCCTCCAACATATACCAACTCAAAATATCAACTCGTTAGGTACCGATAAAACAAAACATCGCATAATATTAGTAATTTTTCTTTATACATAGGACCATGGATAAAATAATAATAATCTAGAATTGCCACTTTTAAAAGTAATTTTTTGTCACTGTTTGTTTCTTCCAAGGACTTTTATAACAGAATAAAACCAATACAATTTTGGGGATGTGGGTTCACATTATCTACCCCAGAGCTATACAATAATATGAATAAGCGAAAGGGTCAAATTTTGAAAATTTTGGTGGGTGCGAATTCATATTGATACGGGCACAGGGCTTATTCAAGCTGCAATCCATCAAGGGTCTATATATGAAATGAAAAAAAATAAAACATTAAGACTAAACTAAAAATTGTTATCAATTAAATTTTAAGCCTAATAATCACCTTCAATTTTGCTAATGGAAGATGACCTTGTAGTTGTAGGAAATGTCAAACTCTCAAACTATTTATCAATTTTTTCAATTGATTGTTAAACTATTAACTATAGAACTATATACCTTAATGTAGGATTTCATTCTCAATGTGTGTGTGTGTATATATATATACAAGATGTATAACGTTAGTCATGGGAGGTTCGTTAGACATTGAACAGGCTGGTTCGCACTTCGCATGAATGGACCAAATAAATCTGTATGGACACAATAAAGTCATCATAGATTGTGGGCGACTTCGAATATTATTTAGTGTTTACTTTGAAATTAACTCTTATATTATGTAGTAGTTAAGACTACTTTGCAACAGTTGACCTACCAAGTAGCAGGGACATTCAGTTCAGGCCCAGTGGGGGTCATGTTCCCACTAAATTTTTTTTTTTAATATATTTTTTATCCTAAAGGTTTAGATATTTAGTATTTAGCCTCCATTGAAATTTTTTTTTACTTTATGTGCCACAAAATTTAAATTTCTTTATAAATAAGCCTCCACTGAAAATTTGTTTTAAACCCCACTGAAATAAATATATGTCATTTATATCCCAAAAATTCAAAAAACAAAATTTTAATCCCTACTGACACGGATCCCTAGATCCGTCTAGTCAAGTCTCTTCCTGCTCCCTATATATATATATGTGTGTGTTTGTGTGTGTGTTATATATATATATATATGCATGTCTTGCTCTCTTTATAATTGAAGCTCTGGTATGTTTTTTCCCTAAGAACTTCTTATTCTCTTAGTTAGCTAGCAACGTTGTAGCTCTCGCAAAGGCTCGTTTGTCCGGGATATATAAAAAGCTAACATGACCAAGGTGTGTGTGTATAGAGAGACAGAAACGTTGTAATATGCTTCTTTTTATCTTATCATAAGTATATATAATACTCTTTTATTGCATGCACAACACACACACACACACACACACACACACACACACACACACACACACACATATATATATATATATATATATATATAACACACACACACACACACACACACACACACATATATATATATATATATATATAACACACACACACATATATATATATATATATATCTGATACTTTATCTGTGGCTGTGCAGCGAAAGATAGTGATGGAAGTGTACATGAAATGCCCAAAATGCCGGACTAAGTCACTCAAGATTGCTGCAGAAGCATGTGGTTTGTATGCAAAATTTCAATATAATTAAACATATAAATTATTTACATATATTTAATTAACATCTAGACCATGGAAAATTAACTCCACCATTGACTAGATATGCTCATGTGGTAATCCGATCTGATTATACGATATGAATTGATTAAATCATATATTTACGTATAATAATCATCTACTTTGATATTTTATCCGATTGTAGTTGATGGCTAAAACACTTAATCATACTAATTATACCAGGGTTGGATGTGAATAGTGTAAAAATAATAATTATGATAATACATTTAGTTGCTTTCACGATTCATCTATTTTATGTACTACCAATTCTTTCTTTCACCTAATTACCATATAACTAGATTAATTTAAATAAGAAATGGAGCCAAATTCGAAATACTAATTAGTATATTTTGGTTGGTTAATTAACCAAAATATGGATCGGAATTCACTTACCAACCTAATTAGATGATGGTAGTGTGGTTCTGGTACATATGTTTTTCAATGTAAAACATATTTATAATTCTATTTGAGTGAGTTAGTAACATGAATGCTCTTTTTATTTATTTTATTTTTTATATATAAAAAGTGAAAAATTTTGATTGTTATACCAATAACCGATTCGATCTTAATAGCATTGAAAACATTTTTATCTTGGACTTTTTATTTTTTTATTTTTTGGGTGTAATGCAGGTGTAGAATTTGTGGGGTTAGAAGGTGATGAGAAGAATAAAGTGGTGGTAATTGGAGTCGGAGTTGACGCTACCGTGTTGGCCAAGAAATTGAGGAAGAAGGTTGGGCACACCAACATTATCAGTATTGCAGAGGTCAAACCTAACAGCTAAATTAATTGCAACGTCCACGCGCGCGCATACATATACATATATAGAAAATAGCAGAAACCGTACCAGGAAAAAAATAACACAGCTTAATTTCACTCATGAGAGTATTATTTTTTTATTCCCATTACAGAAATGTAGTTTCATGAAGATTTTGTCCTCTGGTCATCTTTATGTTGACACCCAAAAGTGTCATTCCACATTACAATAATTGATTGGTTTATTTTGGAATTAAAGAGGGATACGAGACAAGTTGTTGAGATAGAAGTTTTGTTCAATATCTACAATTCCTATTCTCATTAGTAGTGGGTAAATGAGGTGGTTGGAGGATAAACAAGAAAAGAGACCCTTTTACACACGTTCAAACACATGATAAAGAAGTTGGTTACAACAAAGAAACTTGGCAGTTAAAGAAACGTGGCAGATGGCGGTTTCAACCAATGGAGGACACTTGACATTTTCTTGTGGAATGAAATTCAAATGTTACTTGGTTTGTATATGAAGTATATATAGTCTGTTTAAGACAACTAAGAAAGGTCTCCAGCAGCACAACACAAAATCTACACATTCTGTATTTTCAATTCCTTGCAATTTTAATACAGTTCAGTATTTCAATTCATTACTTTCTTACAATTTACTTTCATTGCAATTCAATTCCTTGTCTTTCAATTCTTGCAATTTCAATACAAGTCTTTACTTTGTATTTCGATTCATGCATTGCACTTTCAATTCATTAGTTATAGCAATTTCAACACTCAAAGTCCTTTTCATTAAGGCAAGAAAAAACCTAGCCAAGAGTTTATTATCTTTCTCTTGTTCAATCGTCTGATCCACCCTCAAAAAGGATACCAGTTGTTCTTCACTCATTGGATTCTCACACGAATCTGACACACCCGCATTCTTAACAAAAATCAGAGACAACATTTTGGCACGCCCGACCGAACATGTGTTGAAGTTTTCAAATGCCATCCAAGACTAGATCGACCAAGTCTACCACAACTGGAGAAGAAGACATGGACGAGATTCCATTAATGTCAGTTAGCAGTCCTAGCATTAGAGCAGTGTTACATGAAGTGGTCGTTCAGGCCGATTTGCCAGCAACTCAGGCACAAATGGCAAATACTCAAGCGCAAATGACAAATATGACTTCCATGATGGAGAGGCTTATGGCGAGGATGGATACATTGGAGGGCTCATCTCTACAAAATAATCCATTCGTCAACCTGGTAGATTCGGTTTTTCAGCCGAATGCTCAACCTGCGCTGCAAGTATCTGTCGTATCTACTACCCAACAACAGCAAATTCCTCTACTTTTGAATGTTGTAATGGGACAAAATTTCCCTCAGGCTAACGTATATTGCTCAGTCCTTCAGGCGAATCTTCCAATGCCAATGCCGGTGCAATGGCTCGAGTTACAACTGCAACCAACTTTGCCGTTGTTTCAGCAACAACTAGCATTTCCACCACCAGTTCAGCCTCAACCATAACCATATCTACCACCTCCCAGACAGCAGGTTCCTCCAAATCTGCCAAATTTGCCACGGAGAGATCTGTCAGACCTGGGGGGCAATCAGCCGCGTTGGAGGCAAAATCCACCAAATCCACCCGGGAGCAGCCCATAGCACTCGGGGGGCAACAAAATGTCAATTTCCAACCTATTGTACCTCAGCCAGTCCAGTAGATCATAATGGACAGAGGTCAACTGGCAGAACTAATTAACCAGGAATATGGCCTTGCTGGTAGAAGAGTCAACTGACCTTTCTACTGGAAGCCATATCCAGAAGTTGTTGATGAAATGGAGTTTCCTAGAGGCTACAAAGTCCCAGAATTTGTAACCTTTAATGAATAGGGGAATCATTCTACCGTCGCACACATTGGCCGATTCACGGTTCAATGTGGTGAAGTAGGAGCGAACCCGTGACTCAAGATGAGGTTTTTCCCTAATTCTTTGACAAGGGCAACCTTCTCTTGGTATATTCATTTGCCACCAAATTCCATTCAAAATTGGCAGCAGATGGAAGAACTTTTTCATAACCAATTTTTCCGTTTAGAGCAGGAAACAACCTTGGTAGATCTTTCCAGACTTTCGCAATTGCTAAGTGAGTTCATGGAGACATTTGTCGCGAGGTTTAGAAGGGCCAGACTTAAGTGTAGAATGGATCTGCCAGAAATGGAGTATGTCAAATTGGCCCTCAATGGTTTGGAGTTTGAGCTCCGAAAGCGCTTTGAAGGTATGGAGTTTAGAGACCTTTTCGAATTGGCCGATCGGGCCACCCGATATGAAAATATTTTGAGGGAGGAAAAGACCGGAAGAATTCATCCAAAGGCACATACTATTGTGATCCAAACTTTGAAGTCTTTTCGGTGGAAGCGGAGGAAAGTCTTGATGTAAATCTAGCAAAATTCAACATCAAGAAACCATGTGTGTGAAGCCCTGGTAAAAGCTAAGGCTATTACCAACAATGCTCAGCCACTTGTCAGCTCGGCCAAGAAGGGTTTAGCCGATTTTGGTAAGAGTTACACTTTTGACTTATCAAAGACCGAACAGATTTTCGATTTCCTTTTGGCAGATAAAGTAATTACCTTGCCAAAAGGACATGATTCCATCAGCAAGTGACTTGAAAAGGAAAGAGTTTTGCAAGTATCATAATTCATGGAATCATGCCACCAATAATTGTTTCATCCTCCGGAATGCTTTGCAAAAGGTGATAGATGAGGGAAAGTTAGAGTTTTCAGAAAAGAAACCGGAGGTGATGGAAATTGAAAATGACCCATTTCCGGCCATCGCTAGTAGCAACATGATTTAGTTGCCCGGAAGAAAGGAGGGCAAAGGAAAGGAGAAACTGGAGTATTCTTCTACTGAGTTTCTGCCATCTGCCACAACAAATAGCAAGATGGAAGAACTAAAGATAAAATTAAGGGAAACTCAAATTGTCCTTATTAATCATGGATGTTGTCCAAATTGCAGAGAAGATGGTGGAAGTAGGGGTAGACGTGATTACCATAAGGAGCATTTGTCTGCTAGAAGGAGTGTTCATGATAAATTGACATTTCATTCTGGCAGAGGTGACTTTCAGCCAGATCTTGCCTATTATCGGCCGAGAGGAGTGACAGTGATACGCCCAAGATAACCCATGGCAGAAAGATTTGTTCCAAGACGACCAATGCAACCCATCTTCAAAAGAAAACCAACTTTGCAATCTAAAATCTGGGTTCAAAAGGGAGAAGTATCACACCGTGTAAGGATGATCAAGCCACCTCCAACTCCACCTAATTTATGGCAAAGGTTGTCACATCCAAAATTCCCAAGAGGGGTGGAATATGAGGAGAGTTTCTTATCTAAGTCCCCAAAAAAATAAGGAGACAAATAAGGAGAACTGAGTTGAGGAAATCAGAGTTCCAAAATGGCCAACCGATTTTGGCCGAAAAAATATTGGAAAGGGGAAGCGTATTTGCCACAGATTCTTTGAATGTGTCTTCTACCAAAGAGTCAAATTCAGAAGATATGGATGAAGGAGAAGATGTGAACCCAAGACATGCTCCAAAGTATAAGATTCAATTTGGATCTTTTCCAGCAGAGGCCTCATATAATATGGCATTCGTACTTCCAGCAATCTTCCAAGCGGCCGATGAGGTGGAAGAAATCAATGGTGGCAAATCATCAGCAGAAAATGTGGATTTTTACATGAAAGGCCAAAGCACTGACAATGTATTTTTTGACAAACCTCCTATTGCCATGACTCAGCAATTAAGGCCTTTGTATATCCGAGTATGGGTAGAAGGCTAACAAATCAATAGTGTGACACCCCCAAATTTCCATGTATAGGTTGGCCAGACCCATACACAGAAAAATAGGAGCGTCTGTAATTGATAACATAAGCACAGAATAGAAGACATAAAATCGAAATATAATAATAACAACAATAACAAAAACAAGGATACCACTTATACATGAAGAAGACCAACCCCAATACATCCTTAAATAAAATAAGTCCCACAAGGTACAACTTGGAAATCCCATAAACATGGACCCCTAGAAACACACTTAAAAAAAATGCAACATATGTCATTTATCGGATCCTACCCTGGAGTGGAAGGGAAATATGATAGGACCGAACATATAGATATGATGTCATCACCCTTGCTGGTGAAACTGCCGAGGACCTGAAACAACAAAAATGTGGGTTAAACCCACGAGCAAGTACAACTCTACATGATCCCAAGTAGAGTACCAAAAATCCATCCCCTTTCCTAGTGACACCTAATTCTAAAATTATATTATAAAATAATAATATTTTTAACTATAACCATAGCCATTAATATACCACCATTTAATATAATTATCTTTATAAATTCATTCCATTAATCCGATTTTTTCATTTAACATCCATGTCTTACCATAACCACGTACCCGACAACTCACCTATGCCGTGACAACTCACCCATGTCCCGTGGTACTATTGAGACTGCAATATTAGTCAGTCTCCTTGTGGTTCCTTATAATTCTCCAAAACATAGTCATTTGATTAAATCTTATGATTATACGAATTTATTAATTCACTTGTATTCTTTAATCGGGAATGTACGACAATTGGAGAGGTCGAGCCTGGGGGGTTCAGGGGGGCGACACGACATTTTCCTGATCGCCCCCCTGGCGGGGTCTAGGGCAGCGCCAAGGTATACAGTATTTTATTCGGTCAAAACTATTCATTTACACGGTCAAAAATACGTAATCCAGTATAATTCTTGAAACACATAATAACAATATAAATCCATGTCCAGAGTCTAATAACAAAGAAAATAGAGAAAAACAATTACATAGATATGCAATATTTTCTAATAACAGTTTTGAAATCTTTGTCAACATTGAAACCTAAAATATTTCTGTATTCAGATATTTATACTTAGTTCCAACCATATACACCTCATCCGAATCATACCAACAAGACACATAACCACGAATCCATACATGTATATCTACACATGGTAAAAACAGATTTGTACGTATAGCTAGATATAAACATAGTCTCATGCATATATCAATATATCACCACAAATCTCTATGTATATACAAGATCTATACATATAATCATGGATCTGTACATATATGTATAACCAGAATATAAATCATCATATATATATATATATATATGAATATAAACATACTCTAACAGATCTATACATATATACCTATATAAATCCACGAATCTCTATATATATACAAGATCTATTTATATACTTATGGATCTATACATATACATATAAACAGAATATATATCATCACATAAATAAACATGAATATGAACATACTCTAACAGATCTATACATATATGCCTATATAAATCCACGAACCTCTATATATATACAAAATCTATAAATATACTTATGGATCTATACATATACATATAAACAGAATATATATCATCACATAAATAAACATGAATATGAACATACTCTAACAGATCTATACATATATGCCTATATAAATCCACGAATATCTACATATATACAAGATCTATATATATACTTACGGATCTATACATATATGTATAAACTGAATATATATCATCACATAAATAAACATGAATACGAATGTACTATAACAGATCTATACATATATGTATAAACAGAATATATAAATGTCATATATGAACATGATTTACACATACATATACATATATGAAAAATACTATCTAGCAGATTATAGATGCATAAGGTAAAGGTTACGAAATTTTAGTACAAAGAGGAAGAGTAGAACATATGTCTTGCCTAATTTGGAGAGCTTACTACACCACGGATCCAGATCCAAACCAAGTATTTACTCTCTCTATCTATATATATATATGTATACGTATATAGATGAGTGAAATAAGAAGAGAGAAGTCTGAAATTTTTCCTTAGTCTTGAGTGATAATAAGTTGAAAAATCCTTATGGTTATATAGGGGAAACTAGGTTATGGCGAATGACCATAATGCCCCTAGATCTTCCACAATAACCATCATGTCACTCGTCTTAAAGACTAATATGCCCTTATCAGATCCCATAATAACAAACTTACCTAGTAATCATAAAATGACTAGAGTACCCTTACTCAATAATTTAAATACCCACCATACCATCCAAAATAAATAAATAAATAACATTATTATTTAAATACGGGGTATTACAAATAGGGTGCTAGTGGACAATGGCTTTGTGCTCAATGTTATTCCTTCCAAAACTCTAAGCCAAGTTGGGAAGACTATGTCAGATGTGATTCCTTCAGATATGGCTATTAGTGGTTTCAGTGGAAACTCCATCAACACAAAAAGTATTCTGCCACTTAAAATAACAGTTGGCGGAAAAACTACTTATTGTGCTTTCTTTATTATTGAGTCTACAGTGGCTTACAATTTATTGTTGAGTCATGATTGGATTCACCCCAACATGTGCATTCTGTCTTCCTTGCATCAAATGTTGATATTTTGGGATGAAGATAAAGTGAAAATAGTAGAGGCCGATGACATGCCATTTATAGCCAAATTCTATTCGGCCGAAGCAATGTAATATGATAAAGATTGTGTGCCTACAAGATTTGTAGGTACTGATAAGATGGGAAAACCAGCATCCGCCACTATGAGAAGAAACTTCACAGTCAAGGAAGTGGCAGAACTGATGAAAGAGATCCCTCGGCCAAAACTAGAATTACTGGCCGATTTTGCTGAAACGTCAATTGTGCCTTATGGAAGAACAATCTAAAGAATACAAGCAAGGGATGATGAGGTAGGCCTTCTGGGCAACTTGTGCTCGGCTAAAAGCTTACTTAGCAGAGAAGAAGGTCACAAATGCAATTCACTTAGAAACTGAACTTATGACTAACATGGCCGAAGTCTGTAACCGAAATTGGGACAAATATGATGCCATCCAGCTGGAAGATTTAGATCCTGCACCATCAAGATTGGATGACAGCTTGGCAAAAGTTCAATACCCGTTATTGGAGGTTAACTTGGGCACCAAAGATGAGCCGCGACTGACTCATGTAAGTAGTTTACTTGAACCAACTTTCCAGGAAGATGTGATCAAACTTCTTAAAGAGTACCAAGATTGTTTTGCCTAGAGCTATGAGGAGATGCCTGGTCTATTAACAGAGTTGGTAGAGCACCGTCTACCAATTAAAAAAGGATATCGACCATTCAAACAACCACCTTGAAGAATTTCTTAAGATGTGGTATTAAAGGTGAAGGAAGAAATTGAAAGACTTCTCAAAGCCGACTTTATAAGAACTGCTAGATATGTGGAATGGATCTCTAATGTGGTCATGTGATGAAGAATAATGGAAAGTTGAGAGTTTGCATAGACTTTCGAAATCTCAATTCTGCCACACCGAAAGATGAGTATCATATGCCAATAACAAACCAGCTGGTAGATGCGGCAGCCAAACATGAGATATTATTTTTTATGGATGGCCATTCCGGGTACAATCAAATCTACATTGCGGAAGAAGATATTCCAAAGACTGCATTTAGATGCCCGGGATCCATTAGAATATTTGAATGGGTAGTTATGCCGTTTGGATTGAAGAATACCGGTGCAACTTATCAAAGAGCCATGAATGCCATCTTCCACGATATGATTGGCAGATTCATGGAAGTCTACATTGATGATGTTGTGGTTAAATCTGCCATGAGGGCCAAACACTTGAAATATTTGAAGGTGACATTTGAAAGAATGAGAAGTCACAAGTTAAAAAATGAACCATTGAAGTGCGTTTTTGGTGTGACAGCTGGGAATTTCCTAGGATTCCTAGTCCACCAAAGAGGCATTGAAGTGGATAAAAATAAGGCAAGGGCAATCAGAGAAGCTGCACCTCCAAGGAATAAAAAAGGAGCTGCGAAGGTTTATCGACCAAGTGATTTTCCTTCGGCGATTTTTTACAAATTGTGCCGGAAAACTTCACAAGTTTTTCCCATTATTGAAGTTGAAGCCAGGAGAAGAATTTATATGGGGGGAACAACATCAAAAAGCTTTTGAGAAGTTAAGGAATACTTGGCCAATCTGCCTGTCATCATACCACCTCGAAAGAAACGGCCTCTCAAGCTATATCTTTCTGCCGCTCATGAGTCTATTGGAAGTATGCTGGCTCAAGACAATGAGATGGGTAGAGAGCATGCCGTGTACTACTTGAGTAGAGTATTAACTCAAGTGGAATGTAAATATACCTCAATTGAGAAATTATGCTTGACTTTATACTTTTCTGTGATAAAATTAAGAGTATATATGTTGCCGGTTGAGGTGTATATTGTATGCCAAATTGATGTTATAAAATACATGATTTCGAGGCCATTAATCACTGGAAGAATTGAAAAGTGGTCATTGGCCTTGATGGAATTCAATATGACATATCTGCCACAAAAGTCAGTAAAAGGGAGAGCTCTGACCGATTTTCTGGCCGAGCATCCATCTACCAACATCAAGCCACAAGTCTTTGATGAGCTTGATTCTGCCATAATAAGTATAACTCCATGGATACTCATGTTTGATGGATCCAATACTAGAGAAGGGTCAAGGGTTGGAATAGTTCTCATTACTCCAAGTGGAAGAAAAATATCATTCTCATTCTTTCTTGACTTTGAATGTTCTAATAATCAAGCGGAGTACGAGGCTTTAATTATCGGCCTTGAGATTGTGCTAGAGATGGGAATTCGAAGTGTTCACATAATTGATGATTCTAACTTGGTGATAAATCAGATTTTGGAAGATTTCAAATGTCTGAGTTGGAAGTTGCGATCGTTCCATTCTTTGGCAACACAACTTCTTCAACAATTTGATGATGTCAGATTGGAATATAGGCCAAGGGAAACGAATAGAGAGGCCAACAACTTAGCTCAGATTGCATCTGGTATATGAGTTCCGGAATGTTTGGAAGAAATATTGGTAGATGTAAAAAGACGTCGTTTGCCAACTGCCGAAATGAGAAATATGTTTATGGCAGAAACGTTTGCCATAGATATTCATGAGCAGTTGGAAGATTGGAGACAACCAATTATAAGATTTTTGACTCATCCAAGAGCTTCCACACCTAGAAAGACAAGAATGATGACAGTTAATTATTTGCTACTCAATGGAGACTTATACAAAAAGAACAAAGAAGATGGTTTACTGTTACAATGTGTGACCAAGGAAGAAGCATTAAAAATCTTGGCAGATGTTCATGGAGGGTTATGTGGAACACACCAAGCTAGTAGAAATATGAGATGGCCGATTAGAAGGTATGTATATTATTGGCCTGACATATTGAAAGATTGCATTACATTTGGTAAGGGATGTGAAACATGTCAAAAGCAGGGGCTAGTGCAATGGGTATCGGCCAAGGAGATGCAATTCATTATTAAGTCATGGTCGTTTAGAGGTTGAGCCATAGATATGATTGGTATGATTAATCCACCAGCTTTAAGTGACCAATAATGGGTGATTGTGGCCACTGACTACTTTACGAAGTGGGTGGAAGCTGAGGCTTATGATTCGGTCAACCAGCATGATGTCGTCAAGTTCATAAAAGAAAATATATTCTACCATTTTGGAATACCAGAATCCATCACCTCAGATAATGTAAGTGTCTTTAGCGCAGAGTCTGTCATGTAATTCGCAGAATCTTGGAATGTCAAGATGACATCTTCCACACCTTATTATGCTCAGTCCAACGGCCACGTAGAAGCGACCAATAAAGTGATTATTGACATAATTGAAAAGAATCCTAAAACTTGGTGTGACCTTTTGCCAGAAGCATTGTGGGCTTACATGAATTCAAAGAGAACAAACATTAGAGTTACTCCCTATATGCTCACATATGGGCATGATGATATCCTTCCAATGGAGTTGAAGGTGAGATCTGTCAGAATTGCATATCAAAATGACTTGATTCCGGTAGATTACACGGAGGCCATGTTGATAGAGCTGGAAGAATTAGATGAAGTAAGACTAAGTGCCTTAGATCACTTAGTGGCACACAAGAAGAAAGTGGAAAAAGCTTACAACAAAATAGTAAGGCCAAAAGATTTTGCAGAAAGTGATTTAGTATGGAAAGTCAATCTGCCAGTTGGAAGGAAAGATCCAGAGTTTGGAAAATGGACTCCAAGTTGGGAAGGCCTATATATAGTATCCCAAATTTTATCTGGAGGAGCCTATCAATTAATGAACTAGATGGCACACTTCATACTTATCCAACCAACGACCAATATTTAAAATTGTATCGGTTAAGTTTCTTTGAGCTTTTGGAAGAAAAGAAAATTCAAGGCCAACCTTAAATGGCCTTGAGTGACCTTGGGCAATCGTTTGACAACTTGAGGTTAACAGAAATAAAAGCCTCTATGTTTAGAGGTTGTAAATATGTTGTTATTTGATTTCATTTAGTTTAGCTGAATTTGTAGATGTAGTGATGTTGTTTGGTGTTGTTAGTTCAGTAGTTACAAAGTTACAAGTTATGTAAACAAAAGGCCAATCACTTGTTCATTCAAAAATCAAAAACTTGAATACAAAAGATGTGTTGAATTGGCCGATCGAATACAAAAGAGTCCTAATGAAATCAAAATGTAACAAATTGGGCTTTAAAGCTAGTCCAAGTAATTTTGGATTGATAGAGGGAGACATCAATTTGAACTTTCTCTAAAGATAATTTACCAAGTTCTTCTTTGAGAGATGCATACTGTTCTTTGGCAGACTGGGAGTTTTGTTGAAGGGTTCATGCTTCTTCCATCAAGGTTATTTTCTCTTTTTCCAACTCTTCCATGACCTTCTTCAATTCTTCTTCCTTTTCTGTCAGGGTTGAAAGTTTGCGAACTATGTTCCTGAAAAATGAGGCTTGCACTTTCAAACCTACTACAATAGAAGACTTAGACCTTTCTTTGCTTTGGATTTGATCTACCACCGAAGAAAAAGCTTGTAGATTGTGAAGCAAGGTTGACAAATGATCTTTAAAGGAGGTCGTGGCAGCTTTGATAGTTACAGAAAACCTTGGATGATTGATGGCTTTGATTAAGGCCATGGAGAGTACATTTTCAATAGAAGGAGTAGTCTCAAAATCATGAGTCAAGAGGCTATCGATGGTGGTCTTTAAACTTTCAAGTTCTGCTAAGAGTTCTGGAGAGAGGGTTGGAACACTGTCAACAGAAGACAGATCTTCATCCAATGAAGACTCTATTCCTTGAAAATAGGAGCTTAGTGCAGAAAATGATTGCATGGAAGATGGGTTTGGTCTGGTAGAAGGACCTGACATCTGGAAGATTAAGAAAAGAAGTATGAGTTTTGGCAGATGAAAGTTAAGGAAAAGTAAAGTGTTGCCCGATAAATGACTCTAGAGGGGGGGGGGGGGGGGGGTGAATAGAGTCTTAGCTTAAACAATGGAATTTAATTCGATTTTCTAATTGATAAATTTAATTGCAATGCTAGATGATTTAATATAAAAATACAAAGCAATATAAATCAAAATAAAGTAGAGAGGGAATTATAAATACTTGGACAAGCGATTTTAGCGAGGTTCAGAATACCCTTGATTCCTACGTCCTCGGCTCAAGGTTCTTCTTGAGACTTCTCAAATCCACTATGGCTTCTCCTTACGGGTGGAGAGCAAAACCTTCACAAGAAGCACACCACTTCTCCTTGCTAAGAGAACACCCTCTCTTAGCCTAAAATTGGGTCACACCAACCCTTTGAATACAATGATCTTGTACAATAGAATATCTCTCAAAGATTGATTTGTACAATTGTAGTTCTCTTGCTCACAAGACTAGAGTAAGAATTTGAATAAAAAATTGAAGCTCTAGACTTGAAAAATATGTGAATGATGATACAAAAGAGTATATGAAAGTGTATGATTGAGATTGCAAGAGGTGGGTTGTAAAGAGAGTTTTAAGTCCTTTTATAGCAAACATTTTCATCATTTTTGGCATAAAATATGACAAAAAGTCATATAAAGCCGTTTGAAAAGGCAATAGAGCCGTTGAAAAACAATTCAGGGATTGGGGTAAGCTGAGTTCCTGAATGGGGTGAGCTGAGTTATGCATTTGAAAATATTGAGAATAGGGTGAGCTGAGTTTGCAAATGGGGTGAGCTGAGTCTCCAAATATTTTGTATTTAATTTGCAAAACTTTGAATGCTAATTCTCAAATCCAAATTCATTAATTTGGTATTTATTTGTTTTCAAAAAATAGTTTTATGTATAATGATTTTAGATTTCTAGAGCTTTCAGAATAATTCAAATAATTACTTTGACAGTTAAAATCTAAACACTCACCAACCTATCTACCCAATCTTCAAGTAGTGGTTGATCCTCTTTGAATTGATAATCTTTAAGCTTCAACCTCTTTGCTCTTGATCATCTTTGAACTTCAATCTTTTCGCATTTGTTTGTTCGCTTTAAATGGTAACACCATGATCTTTTTGTCCACGTGATCCATGATATGATTTTCCTGTTTCTACAAGCTTGGACAAATACTCATTGTAGTCATTAGTACAAATACATCATTAATGATTTGTTATCATCAAAATTACGGAATTACCCTTAGATTAAAATCTTAAGGCCAGCATAAAGATATTGGAAGATTAAAGTTACTTCTTTTCTTGGAGTAGAGGATTTAGCCATTTTCTTTGTGGAAAAAATCTTTGTTTGAACCATTGGAAGACTCACTTGTGGCATAAGTAGGAGTGTTTGATGGTCAGCTGGAGGATTTTCATCCGGTAGATCCGGCAGAGCTGGCAGATCATGTCCTATTACCTGGAAGAAATTGGGTAAAATCAAAAGTTGGAAGATAAAATAAAGTTAGCTTGAAAGATAAAGTGGTACCTCTTTAGACGGGTTGGAGTCATCCTGGAAGGAATGTGAATCAGGGCTTATGTCTCTTACACTCTTTTCCTCATCTTCTTATTCACCTTCCTCTGAATCACTCTCATCATTTTCATTTTTTTCGTCTTCCACATTTTCTTCACTTTCTTCTTGTTCTTCCTCTCCCTTATCTTCCTCATTTTCATTGTCTTTATATTCCATTTCTTTATCATTTTCTTCGGTCTCAGTTTCTTCATCAACACTTGCCATTTCTTCAATTTTTTATTTTTTTTTCCTCTTCACATTTTGAGCCTCTTCTTCCACAATCTGAGAATCACTCATAGTTTTAGATTCTAAGGTTTTTCTCTTCTTCAAAATGGGGAGTTTCTCTCTTCTAGTAGTTGGAGGAGGTTTTTTCACTTTTGATTGGACATGGGATGATTCAGAACTGCTACTAAGGTCAATTTCAGAAGGGGTCTGGTCTTTCTTTGAAATTTGATTTCCTGTGGGTTTGGTAGAAATGTGCTTGAATTTATTACCCTAAAAATAAGAGGAAGATTAAGGGTTAATGGAAGAGTTTGTTAAGGGGTAAAACAAAGAAAAAAGGATTTTACCCTAGTTCTGTCAAAGATAGCTTCAGAGGTTGTTGGGAGAAGGGGAGTTTTGGATTTTCTAGATGGAACCATTGGTAGAGAATCATAATTTCCTTCACCAAAGGTAATTCAATGTCTTTCTTCTTTGTTTTACTTGCTAAGAAACAAAAGAATAAAATTCAGATATCAAAAGTAAAGATGAGCAAGGAATCCAGAAAGAAAAGAGAAATACTTGGTTTGGGGGTGGAAGTGATTTTTTGCCCTTTCTTAGGTGTGCTGGCCGATTTAGAAGATGGTTTGGCCTTTGGCTTTTTCAGATAATCACCCTAGAAGATGGCAGAAACAAATTTGAAGAATAAAAATACCTCATTACCAAGGTAGAACAATCTTCCACCCTGGTTCTGGTCATATGGTCATCCCACCACTTGGTAAATGAAGGGCTTGCGTCAGGTTGCTCGACAAGGTTTGGAACTTCAAAGTGCTTGCTTAAGCGTCAAAAAACACGAGTAACTTGGAAAACCATATCTTTGTCAGTGAATTTGGTTCGGGGAACGAATTCTTGATTTTGTGAGGATGATGGTGGAAATGGAACTAGCTGCCTAAGGCCAAATTGTCTTGCAAGTTGAGTAGGGTTATAGTATTTCACCCCAACTCTGCTAGTTTTAGTGCCAATTTGGCCACTCCCAAAGTGAAGATCTCTGACAATGAAAAATGAGGCTTGCATAGCCTTATATTCATTCATCAACTTGGGGTCACTATCATCTTTTGGTGGAAGAAGCCATAGGAATGTATTGGCAAACTTGGAAAATGGAAGAAATTGGTTTGTGGTTCTGGCATGGCATTTGAGGTAGAAGAAAGTAAAGCAATCTTTAAAATAGTGTGATGGTGGCTTGGTAGAAAGGTAATGATAAGAAAGCAAAGGATTACTGGCCGAAGTTTTAACTGTTGGACTTAACTGAGGAAAATAAATCTGTAACCAACATTGTATAAGCCAAAAAGGGCCGCCAAAACGAGAAAAAATAGAAAGTACTACCTCTGACAACCTTCTGTAGACATGGGCTAACACTAAAGGGGTTAGGGCAAGATGAACACCTTTGGAAAGGGCAATAACAACTTTAATCAAGTCTTTGGTGACTTGGTTAGCTGGAACACAGAGTAGAAATCTACTTAACCACAACAATAGAAAATCAATATATTCCAGATCTTCCACATGGCCATTTTTCTCTCTTATTTTACTATGGAAGACTCCATAAGAAGTATCATCATTCTTTACTCCAGTAGTCTTGATAGGAAATTTGAACTTGATTGTCTCATCTGCCAGGAGACAAGTCATTTCCACACCACAGGGTTTAAGGCCTGTCAAGTGACATATATCTTTCATGGTTGGGGACATCATGCCACAGTTAAGATGAAATGAATTTGTTGTTGGGCTCCAAAAGAACAAAGAAACACAAATTAAGGATTTATCATGGGTAGGGGTTAGTTTGCTAAGGTGAATTAAGTCATACATGCCCATCTCTTTCCAGGATTCACCCTTAGCAGTGGATATTCTATCAACCAAGGTTGTCCAATTAGCGAGAAAGGATGGCCAAGTCTTTGGATCGAATTGAATCGGATTCCCATTGACATCTTTAGGAAGCTTTGAAGAATACAAAAGGGATTCTTTGGCCATGGGGTAAAAAGTGGCCAACGCGGGATAGGGATGACCCAAGAAAGCTGGACCTAAACCCACATGGCCATCAGGAAAAAAGATAAAGGTGTTAGATGAAACCTGACCTTCTGGCAGACCTTGGATGATTTGATTGGCTTGATGACCGACGTCATTGGAAGTTTCAGAAGGAAGGACCAGTTCGGCGGTATAAATACGTTTCTTTGGGAAAGAAGTCATGAATGAAGATGATGGAAACAAGTAGAAGATGAAGAAGAAAGGGAACTAAATAGAGTTTAGGTTTTAGAGAAGAATTGGGGATTTTGGGAGTGAATATGTATATATACGCATATTTACATATATATATGTGCAATGAGAAAGATGATTTCAAATTTCCTTGGTAGATGAGGTCAATGATAAAGAGAGAGAAAGATGGAGTTCCCAATGACGGCTGAGACCTAATGTGTATCAACTTCCAAGATTTTGAATGTGTTTGAAATTTAGAAGATGAAGGTAAGCTGAAGAGATCTGCCGCATGAAAGATTTCTATTGGCCAAAATCTCAAAATTTGAATTTTGAATTTTGAATTTTGAAGTTTGTTTGGAAGATAAGGTAAAGTTTATTGGCCAAAATATAAGCAAATTTAGAAATTCAAAATTTATGAGGCCTTGTTTGGAATATAAGGCCTCACAAATTTGGGGGGCAAATGTTGACACCCAAAAGTGTCATTGCACATGGCAAGAATTGATTGGTTTATTTTGGAATATAAAGAGGGACACGTGGCGAGTTGTTAAGATGTAAGTTTTATTCAATAACTGCAATTCCTATTCTCATAGGTAGTGGCTCAATGAGGTGGTTGGAGGATAAGCATGAAAAGAGACCCTTTTACACACGTTCAAGCACATGACAAAGAAGTTGGTTACAATAAGGAAACTTGGAAGTTGAAGAAACGTGGCAGATGGCGGTTTCAACCAATGGAGGACACTTGGCATTTTATTGTGGAATGAAATTCAAATGTTACTTGGTTTGTATATGAAGTATATATAGTTTGTTTAAGACAACTGAAAAAGGTCTCCAACAGCACAACACAAAATCTACACATTCTGTATTTTCAATTCCTTGCAATTTTAATACAGTTCAGTATTTCAATTCATTACTTTCATTGCAATTCAATTCATTGTCTTTCAATTCTTGCAATTTCAATACAAGTCTTTACTTTGTATTTTGATTCATGCATTGCACTTTCAATTCCTTAGTTATTGCAATTTCAACACTCAAAGTCCTTTTCATTAAGGCAAAAAAGAACTTAGCCAAGAGTTTAGTATCTTTCTCTTGTTCAATCGTCTGATACACCCTCAAAAAGAATACCAGTTGTCCTTCACTCATTTGATTCTCACACGAATCTGGCACGCCAGCGTTCTTGACAAAAATAAGAGACAACACTTTCATTGTATTATTGGTTGCAAATAATTTGTTAAATAATACTAGAACTTTTAGACTTTACAACAAATTGTTCAACAATACTAGAACTTTTAGATTTACGACAAATTGTTTTACTACAAAAATAATTTGTTACTAAAAATACTTTTTTGAAAATAATAGTTGTGCTGAAATACAATTCTTTACAAATTTGGGACATACTAGTTACCAGTCTCAAAACATAACATTTTGCGAAAAAAAAGAAGAAGAAAGAAACAAGAAGAGAATTTCTTTTTTAAAAAAATGATATATATATGCATGGTTTGATAATAAACTTATTAACTAATTAATGTTGACACATGGTGTGAGACACTTTTAAATGTCACGACAACATATACATGTAGTTTAATGGCAAGGATACATATTTCACAAGATGGTGCACAAATTAATATAAATTCACAATTTACGAGGAAGGATCCGTTGATGAGTTGAAAAAGAAAAAGAAAAGAAAAGATAATGAGTATATAAAACTTAATAACATATACTAAATCCAATAATAGAATTTATTAGTGTACCAAACTAAAGTAGAAAAGTTATAATAATAACCCACAATCACAATTATAAAATCTAAATTTAATTAGTCTACATCGACCTGTTCCAAGCTCTTGATTGTATCATTCAATCCCTATAATTAATATATCCAATACCATTATACACCTATAAAATTCATAATTTAATTATATATGGGGATACTCCATGAACACAACATTTATGGTTAAAATGTAATTAACAATAATTGGCTATGGCTAAATGAAATAAACTAAAAAAATTGCTATTGCTTAGTGACAGTCCTCCTATATATAGTCTCTTTTCTTAACTCTAACTATTCTAAAATAATTATCCAATTTTGAATACTAATTAATATTAGAATACTCAAACAATTTTTTTTTCTTTTTTTTTTGAAAGGAGAATACTCTCGAACTTTGTTTTTTGGAAAGGAGAATACTCTCAAACTTACATTCTTGTATTGAAAAAAATACTCTACTATGAACCTCTCCTACAGAAATGACAAAATGGGTAAATTAAATTTGGAAATCAATGTATTTTTGTCACAATATATATTAGATTTAATACCTTGGAAAGTTAAAAAAAGATAAAACATGTAACCTTAGTTACCTGTGAGCCATGAAAGCCTTCCAAAGCATCTTCAACATGTACAAGTAAGACAACAAAGTCAAAGAAACTTGCAATTTTATTTGAACCTGAAATTGAAACGAGAGCAAGAAATTTATACATGCATGCTTGGATAATGAGCATGCAGTGAACCTACCCAAAGATGATTTATAGAATTGAATGCGTTTAATATCTGTAAGACTGTAAATACATAATACATACAATAGAATCGCGGTAACGGTCCGTTACGACGGCGTATCGCCAGTTTCGTAACGTTTTTAGAAACTATCGATATCGTATTTAGCACCAATACTATTTTTAAGACCGATATTATCCGAATCCGTTATACCGATACCGCGACCGTAACTGCCAACTATGCCACACATATATATATATATATATCACCTTTGTGGTTGGACCTGCTTGACTCCCTTGATGCCAAGTAAAAAGATTGTCAACATTTTTGACAAGCTTCCTATATGGCATGCAGGGAGCCAGGCAGATCAAAAGATGCATGTAACACTATATTTCTCAACTCACTAATGCACCCATATATATATAGAGAGAGAGAGAGAGAGAGAATTGAGTTGAATATGGGAAGAACTAAAAATTATAAGGCGCTTGGAAAAAAGGTGGAGACAAGGAATAGAACAGAAGAAGAAGCATGAAATGGAAGAATTAAGACGGGTGCTGAAGAAGACGGCACCAAATAGTTCCATAAGATAGAGCCAATTAAAGCCTGCCTAAGTTTTATTAGCCAACTTTGGACCCTTTTTGCACTTTTATCCAAATTATTTAGTAGCTCACATATATATATATATATATGTATATATGATTTTTTTTTTTTTTTTTCTCATTTCTTGTGTACGTATAATGTATTTATGTTAGGCGTTTAAACTACAATTCTCTCTCTGCAGGGGTGCCAAAAATTAATAAATATTTGAGCAAAAAGGGGATAAAATAAATTACCATATATTTTTTAATTGTTGAAAATGGGTTACGATTCTGAAGAATGGGTTATAGAGAGAGCCAAATCCATTCCAAAAACAATGTTAATAAATACTTGTTAATTAGTTGTTTTTGTCTCTCCTCCAATCAGGTATATATATATATATATATATATATATATATATATATGTACAAGTCACTAATAAAAGTGTGCCGCATATATATATATTTGATTGGGTGCTGTTTATTACATGCATCAAGTTAATTATTTCAAGTCCAGCTTAAATTATAGCATTAAATTAACATATTACTTTTACTAAAGTCTAAGACTTTCAATAGTTTATAATAAATAATCAAATACTCCATACTCAATAATTTTAGGCCATTTTTTTCCATCAATTTATCTTCTTGTTAATTCTTAACCGATAAAATTAACAATCTTGACTGTAGTTTCTGCATTAAAAATATTTATGTTCAAAGCTTAGTTCAAATAATAAAATTAAGATTAAGTTGTAGTTAAGAGCATGGTTGACCATTCTGAATAAATGGGGTTTCATAGAGAGCCAAAATAATCTCCAAAAACAAGGCAATTATTTTGGCTCTTCTTCAATCAAAGAATCAATTAATATTCCTATTAATACTTCTAAACTGATGGACAAGTTTTGGTCTTTCACATGCGCCTATCTTGACTCTACTCTCTGTATTACAATTGATTCTCTCCAAACCTGACTTTAATTACATAATCTTGTAATTGACAATTTTGGGATTTTGAACATATACATTAGAGCTGATAATTTTTTACAAGTTGTTTGATATGATAATATTTATTGTTATATTTATTTGTTATTTTTTTCTGTTCACTAATTGATTATGAATTGAAATATATTAATAAACTATTACTGAATCGTGTCAAATTCAAATTTAATTTAATTTTTTAATTTTTAATTTTTATTTTTCGTATTGAATTGTGTCATATTTAAAATGTTTGATTTTCGTGTTGACTAGTATCAGATTTTCCTGTTGACATGTGGGTCGACCTGACCAGCTATAATATGCATCACACCCTTCTAAATTGATGTCTCCAGTCAAGTACAGCGGTCACGATAATAATTTAACAAAGGATAGAATTTTGATAAAATTGTAAGAATTTTATGATTTTGATAAAGGTGTAAGAATTTTATTAAATTATAAATAAAATATATTATCAAAAATAAATTAATTTTTTAAAAAGCAGAAACACTAAAATTCTTCGCATTTTTAATAATAGTATAAATATAGATATAATAAATTTATTATTATATTTCAGTAACAACAATTGAATTTGGAATTAGAATATGACACAAAAAGTAAATAAGATAATATAAAACTAAGATTATATTGTAGAGATGGAGTCAATTAAAATTAGGGTGTAGAGGTGAACTTTAACTATAATTATATTTGAAATTAAAATTTAATTTTATAAAAAATAAAAGGTTAAAACTATTAAATTTGTTGCATTTGTAATAATAATATAGACATATTAAGGTTGTCAGAATCTTGATTCTACTTGGTAAAATTTTACAATTCTGCTACGATTCTATACGATTATGTAGATTTTACGATTTTACTATATTTTTATAATGATTTGACAGTTTCGCCCTTCATATGAAATGCCCAAAAACTTTATGATTTAGTCCAATATCTCAAAATATATGCTAAATTTATGAGAAAATATTTAAAGAGATAATGTATTAGAAAATTTTGAAAATTTTAATATGATTTAAATTTTTAAATTAAATATTTAATTATTAATATATTTAAAAAAAATTAATACGAGTTGCTAAAATCTTCCGATTCTACTATTCCGATTCTACGGACCCTAAATTGAGATTCTAGGTAGATTCTCGATTCTTACCGCCACCAGACACGTATATTGAATACCATTCAAACCCTCCAATAATAAACCTAACAGACGGCCCACAGGCCCACACTCAACTTTCCTTGGGCCTTGCCTTTTCTTCTTTACGAAGGAGCTATAAAAAAAAACAAATTAAATTTATTATTATTTAACTTTTTCTTGAAAGATAAAAACAAATGTAAAAAAAATTACAATTTCACATTAATTATTAGGTGACAGCAAAAAAATTGAATATTTATATTTTTTTAAAAATACAATATTCACTTAAATAAAATAAGTATTTTCCTCCTACAATCTCAAGTCTGTAAACATAAAATATCAATTTCTTAAATATAAAACAACTTGCACTAAAGTAAAAGATATTTATTTTAAAAGCGAATTGTTTAGAGGGTGAATATTTTTGTACAGAGATTTTTTGTAATTTAAGGGAGAACATATTCTTGTAGAAAGATTTTTATATATATATATATATATATTATTTTAAGGTAGCATAATTTTTATAACTTCAGTGGGAGCATAAGTAAAAGTTTATCAAAATATATGGGTAAACAATATAAATAACAAAAATTACAGTTGGCACTCCTATAATTACCATTGTGATGTGAGAATGTGCTACCCACAAAGTAATGCACGTACGAAATTTTATTAATACTGAACTATTGAATTTTCTTTTTCCCTCTCTCATTTCATCTTATATTGTGAATTATTACTTGAATATACAATAATTTTACATCTCTAACAACTATATATACTTGCAACAGACGCAATGAATGAGGGTGATTTTGAGAAGGAAAGGAGTCCCCAAGGTAGATCCAGGAAATTATTTTAAGGGGGGCAATCTTTAAGTAATGTAAGCAATATAAAGAATTTTTGATAATTTTATGGGGAGAAATTCTAATATTTTTCTATATATTATTACTTTTTCTAGAGAAAATATTCGAATTATATATATATATATATATCCTATGAGGGGCTAGTTTTGAGAACTATTTGTTTTAGTCATTTTTTCCTTTTCTACCCCTGCATCTTTGTAATATTTACTCTCTGTTTTTTATAATATTATTTATTAACCGAAAAAAAAGTTGAAGTGGCTGAAAATATGCGAAGTACAAAGTTGCAAAGAGTAATGAACTAATTGGAGGTTGAAGGACCTTTTAAATTAATTCATTGTAAGCATTTAATCTATTTTAGTGTGGAAAGTAATTGAAATAAAATGTATAGCATAAATGGGTACGACTGGGCCATGTAAGACAACCCCACCCTAAAGCAGACCAGATTCTGAATTTAGTATTGTGCTGAGAGCATCCAAGAGTGGGCTAAAAGGAGACACAGACTACCTTGTAAGCTAGTGACATGGTTGGCCCGTCCCAGTCGCGGTTATGGTATAATTGATTAGGATAATATTAATTTCAAAAATAAATAACTGCGATGTGTAATGATGTCGCATAACCATCTAGGCACCTCTCAAAAATATTATGATATCAGTACTTTTAAAAAATATTACAATTCAACCTATACATTATGTCACATGCGAGACCATAGGGACACCATGCCCAGTACCCACTAAAATGAAAGTTTGATGGTATATATTAGATCTGGCAAAATTGAACACAATATGAACATGACTCTATTTAAAATGATTAGAGTTAAGCATAAAATGGTTGACTCGAACACAACACAACACGAGAATATTAGTGTCTAATTAGGGTCAAACTCAAGTAACCCGAACACGACACGTTTGACACGATTATATTAATATTTATAGATTTTTTTTATTTTTTTCTCTTTTCTAATTGGTCATGGGTTGAAATATATCAATAAATTATTACTGGATCGTGTCAAATTTAATTTAATTTTGCTGATAATAGGTTAAATAATTCGTTTCGTGTGAGATTTAATATATTACAATAAATAGGCTAAATAGACATTTATTTAATAAATGTCTTGGGTTATGGTCGAGCATATTTGACACGTATATTAATCATATTTTTTTCGACACGAACACGACTCACTGACACGAATTGTCAGCCCTAGTATACATTTACCTCTTTTTAACCTAGCGAGGGGAAAGTAATTATATATATATATATATATATATATATATATATATATATATATCTTGTTATATTTAAAAGGGTTATTTGCACTCACACCCCCTAAGGTTATGATCAATGGAATTAAGTGGCCAGTCAAAGAGAGTGCACTCCCAACAACCCCTCAACTTCGAATTTTCTTGCAATGACACTCCAAAATGGGTTTTTGGATCATGAAATTACTCTTGTACCCTTTCTTCATTTTAAAAATAAATTTTCTTTTATATATATATATATATATATACTTGGGAAAATTACACTTTCACCTCTTGTTATTAACGTAAATTATAGTTGCACCCCCTCTTATTTTGCTAATTACACTTTTAACCCTTCAACCAAAATTTGAGATGTGAAATGACTAAATTACCCCTAAATGTGTGTGAGGACCTATTTGCTCATCCATAAAGATGTGAAAAGACCAACCTACCCTCCTTTAATAAGATTTTTTTTTTGAATTGTTTTTTCAAAAAAAATTATAAATTTCTACAAAACAATATAAAAATTATAAAAAAAATATTTCTGGAAAAAATTATTTCAGGAAAAATATATATTTTGAAAAATGTATATTTTTGGCGAAATATATATTTTTTTCCCCGAAATATATATATATTTTGAAAAATTTATATTTTTCCTGAACCTTTTTTTTTTCAAAAATATATATTTTTTCAATTTTTTCATTTTTTAGGAAATATTATTTTCCAGAAATATTTTTTTTTCCAGAAATATATCTATTTTTCAAAATATTTATATTTTTTCTAAAATATTTATATATATTTTGTGATAGATATATTTTTTCAAAATATTTTTTGAAAAAATATTTTTCGTGATAGATATATTTTGAAAATATATATATATCTTGATAGATATATTTCGTGATATATATATTTTTCCAAAATATGTTTTGAAAAATATATATATTTCGTGAAAAAAATATTTATAGGAAAACAATATTTTGGAAAAATTATAAATATTTATAAAAATAGATATATTTCGGGAAAATAATATTTCCGGAAAAATATTAAATATTTGAAAAAAAAAATATTTCAAGAAAAAAAATTTCAGGAAAAAGATAAATATTTTAAAATATATATATATTTCGGTAAATATATATATTTTTTCCTGAAATATATATATATATACATTCCTGAAATATATATATTTTTCCCAAAATATATACATATTTCAAAATATTTATATTTTTCTTGAAATATTTTTTTTTGATTTTTGATTTTGATTTTTTATATTGTTTTCTAGAAATTTATATTTTTTTCGAAAAAAAAATTCAAAAACAAAAATCTTATTAAAGGAGTATAAGTTGGTCTTTTCACATCTTTATGGGTGAGCAAATAGGTCTTCACAAACATTTAGGGGTAATTTAGTCATTTCACATCTCAAAATTTGGTTGAAGGGGTGAAAGTGTAATTAGTAAAATAAGAGGAGGTGCAGTTGTAATTTACATTAATAATAGGGGTGAAAGTGTAATTTACTCAAGTATATATATACAAGAAAATTTATTTTTTAAATGAAGAAAGGGCAGAAGAGTAATTTCAGGGTCCAAAAACCCATTTTTGAGTGTCATTGCAAGAAAATTCAAAGTTGAGGGGTTGTTGGGAGTGCACTCTTTTCCACCATAAGGTGTGAGTGCAAATAACCCTAATTTTTATTCAAATATTATATTGGAGTAATTAGACCAATTCTTGATAGACAAAGCTGAAGTATAGTTGATAACACAAGTCCAATTTCAGACTAATTCAACAGGTTTAATAGTTTCCACTTTCCAGAAGAAGTTTGCTTTTCATTTTTATAGGTTGAAGACTCGGTAATAAACTTACACCTTAATAGAGGTTTATTCTAGAGTGATGAGGAATATAGTATTTTTTGGTAGGCAAGGTGGCAAATTTGAGGTTCAACAAGAAATGTATTTGAATAAGTTTGATGAAAAGAAAAAAAAAATTAAGAAGTAGGTAAGAAATTGGTGAGTATGTAACTGTTTGTTCGAGAGAGATAAGAGAGTTAGAGTTTAACACGATACGTAATTTAATACAAGTGTCAATTTAGATTTAAAATAATTGCAATTAAACAAGAAAACAACCAAAACATTTATGACAATTGGCTAGTGATTTAGCTGGCATTGACGTAGGGCTACATTTAGGCTAGCCAATACATATGGTATATTTTGCCTAAAACATTTATAACAACGTGGATAAGTATGACTTGGCTAGCTCACGCATCTGATATTTCAGGGATAAATATGACTTGTATTACAAATTAAATAGGCAAATGCCTTGTTTCGCATAGCTTTTCTTTTTGCTTTTAAGTAGAAAAAAAAGAAGAAGCAAAAGCTATAACTTTTCTTTGGCTTATTAGTAGCGTTTGAGAATTCTGTTTGGAAGAGCTTTTGATGTTAGAAAAGTTTTTTCCTTCTGTTTGGCAAAATATTCGTTAAAGCACTTCCACTATTGAAAATACCTGTAATACCCTTAAATCAATGATTTTTCTAGTCTATTTGATAATACAATTTCTATCAAACTCTATTGTAGACAAAGAACTTACTCAAAAATAATTAAATTTAATCCAACATGACATAAGACAAAGAAATTATTCAAAATAATTAAATTTAATCTAATATGACAAAAAAAATAATACAATGTGCGGAAAAAAAAGTCACCAATTTCATCCAACTTGTCACCATAAAGCCTTTCATGTTCGGATAGCCAACATCAACCAAATAGTATTTATCTACGAAAGAATAAATTCAACAAAAAATGAGAAATTGTGTAATAATAATAATAATAATGACAATATCAACAACAACAAATATAATAAAATAATAATAATAATAATAATAGTATTAGTAATAATATAATAATCATATCTATAATAATAATAATAAAGAGATCGAGAAAACTATTTGGCGGTTTAGGAAATTTCGTAGTTGGGTCTCGATATGCACTTAAAAATATTTTTGTATCATGTGCAGTTCCTTCCCATCCTGGCCACACAAAAGTAAACAACATATCAAAATCGCACACGGCCATTATGTTTTGAGTAGGGTATCCCTTCCTGTCAATATTGGGGATTTGCTCATCCACGGGAAGCGATGCACGAATATGTGTCCCATCTATGGCTCCAATACAATCCTGTCAATGTATATACGCATATATACAGAGAATCAATAAAAATGAATAAATATATAAAAAAATACATGAGAAAAAATAAGATATGAATTCTTACCCTAAAGTATGGCCAATACTTCGAATTGGATCGTATTTGACGTGGAACCTCGTCATAATTTTCATGTGGTTTGATCTCATCTGATGCCAACAATATCATTTTTTCTAAGACATGACCAAATTGCCTACTCACTATTTCTCCTGAATGTTGGAACCGTTCTTGAATCATTCGATTACCAACTCCATGCCCTAAAGTCATTAGGAACATGCCCACAGCTTCCTCTAAAGGTAAACCCTTTGTGGATTTTAAACCATAGTTTTTTAGTCTATCACATAATTTAAAAAATACATGTTTTTTCATACGAAAAATTTCACGACAACGATTTTCGTGCCCATCAATAATCTCCATCATATATTTCCAACCTATATGAGGGGAATCCTTGCATGGATTTTTCATTAGAAATTTATTTTGGTGATGCACTGCTATAGTTGCTACTGTAAGGACAATATGGTTAAGCTCCATATTATCTCTTTTCACACGTTCTAGAATTCCCTCATATATGTCGTTCTCGTATTCATTATCATTCTCCATCGCAAAACTGGAAAAAAACAAATCATACAACATTTAATTTGAGTAATATTAGAAAAAATAAAATAAAAATATTTGAATCTACCGTTGTCTATGTCTAAAAAAGTGAGTAAATAACAACAATATGACAAAGTAATATTATTCCATCCATGTCTGAAAGATTTCCATAACATTCCAAAATCAAATCATATAAAAACATGTCCAACGTGATACATGTCTAAAAACATAGTACATATCAAGAATATTATATCTAAATATAACGCAATTTATGTCAAAGACCTAAAAGCTTTTAACAAAAATATCATAATACCCCAAAAAATCATCGCCCCACAAGTAACACACTATTCTCAAACATCAACATTGCTTGACTTCTTTATATGTTGAGCACTGAACCATGTGAGTTGACTCTTTGAATCCTCCAAAGCTACAAATGTCTCGCGATGTGCTCGATTCATAAAGAAATCAATCCCAAAATTGAAAAGTGAACTCCCCTTTTCACAACCTGGAAGTGTAGCTAGTTTATTAAGGACCTCTTTAATAGAACATTCAGGTGGATCAATTCGAATGTAGGACTCCTTATTTTTAACGGCTTTAGTAAGTTCCTGAAGTTGTCTAGATAACTTCTTAGATGTAGACATTTGCATCTTTATCTTCTTTACTACTTTTTTGTTTGACTTTAAGGTTTGCCCACGTTTAACTCCACCATATATTTCCTCATGTTCAGTTTCTTCAGAATCTCTTCTACATTATCATCAATGTTAGGAGATTGGTTGTACAAATGAGGCAGTGTTCCAGAAGTAGGTGCCCAAGCCCTTGCTCCTGTGGTTGTGACATCTCAAAATATTTCATCTAACTCGACTGCAAAATCAAGACCATTCGCACGATATTTTGCCGCATCCGGATATTTATGCATTTTTATTCTAGAAGTTAGAAAATTAAATTTTCATTGAATTTGCATCCAAATAATGAAAATATAGATACGTACTTGCAACTTTGATTCCCATCATTCATTCGAAGCAACTACATTGTGCCTTTCAGAATCCCACCCAATTCCAGTTTCTCCTCTCATTAATGCCTCCCAAAGCTACCAATCTTTTCTTATGGTGTCCTAGTGATTTTTCAATTGTTTTCTATCGTAATTTTTGTTAGCAGCCTTATTACAATTCTCAATGAAATTCTTTCAACCCTTTTTGTTCAAATGTGTTTAGTTCCTATTACCATATCTCACTTGTTGTACTGCAAGATTCACAAAAATCTCATGTGTTCTTGAGTTCCATATTGCTTTCAATTTAAGTTTTTCTCCCTCGGTCGCCATCTAAATTACAAACATAAATGAATAACTATGAAGTGGAAAAAATTGCAACTACACTAAATCACAAAAAAATAAATGTATATATATGTGAACAATGCAACGCATAGAAACTAGAAAATATTGTCATTAAATTTCCAAAGTATACTGTAAAGTTGATTCTCAGCCAAATAATATAAAGTTGATTCTTAAAGGTTGATCATTCTTAATTCCAATATCTAATGGGGAGCTTATAATTCAATCCAATAATAAATTTACTTAACAAGTTTGTTTAATCTTAATTAAATATATATAAGCCTCCTGCAATGCCTTCCCAACTTATCATTTTTAATTGTTCAGTGATATCCTTAAAAACTGCCTTGGATAAATTTCTTGATTATTTTATCCTTATATTTTCCATTGTTGGTTTTAACATGGTCTTTATTCCACTACCAGACACTGTTGTTGTACTATCACTTCCTATCATAGGAGCCTATAATGTTTCTTTAAGAGAAGCTTCAGTAACATCATACATGTCTGCCGACTAATTTTCTTTATGAAATAGCTAAGTGTTCTTGAACTCTTCGGGGGAAAAGAAAGAACATTTTCTCTCAATTCAACTGTCCTGTTATTAGTGACTGACAAAATTTTAGTGAAGAGGAAAACCAATATTCATCATTCTGCAAAATCAGTTATTATTCTTCTCAAAAAAAATAAAAATCATATATTATTCTGCAGTAGTAAACCTGACTTTAAGTGGGACTAGAATTGGTACCAAGTATTCCTTCCACCCTGCGTTGTTTGTGTTACAGAGACTTGTATATAATTTGTAATACTGTTTGTTTTATGTTCTCTTAACCTGTAAGGCTACCGGACTGAGCGTGGTTGTTTTATATATATATAAGCAACTCTATTGATCCTATCTACCAATACCCCAATCCAAAACTTTCCCGACGGCAGCCCCATTATCCCAAGCTTCCATGGCCAGACTCCAGCCTTCGATTATATATATATATATATATATATATATATATATATATATATATATATATATATATATATGGATAAGTATCTCTTTACCATTGCCCTAAAATCCTAATGGTATCCTCTTAACTAATTGAAGATTCTCCTTAATATAGTAAAATTATTATTAAATTTAATGGAAAAAAAAAAACATCGCTGCTTGAAGGTGAGAGAAACAATTTTCTTTTCCACTTCCCTTGGCAAGTGTAAAACTATTCAAAAGTTAAGAGTATAACAAAAGAATTAAACTAGACAGTTATTATGTAAATAAACAAGGTACAATGAGAACGAACCTTATGATTATTGTGTGTTCTTGAAAAGGAGATTGTTGTTGTCGTTGTTCAATGAATGAATGATGTAGGGTTTAGAACACATATATTATGGCATACGATGTAATTATATATTTTAACTACCTAAATGATAAGGGTATGCTTGGTATTATAAAAGATTCATTAAAACCTAAAATAGCTTATCGTGTCTTTGTAGAAGAGCGTTTAAGAAAAGCTGGGGGTACCCAGCTTCTCTTAAACGCTCTTCCAAAAGCCAAAAGCTCTTCCTAGAAAATTGCCAAACACCGTAATTTTCGGCTTCTTCATCCCAAAAGCTAAAAGCAGCGTTTCAAAGTTAATCCAAACAGGCCTAAAGTGATGTACTACATTAGATACATTGTGTGTATTAAAACGGGGCAGGTTGGGGATCACATATTAGAGTGTGACTCCTTTCCTTGCGCGAAAAGTAAATTTGGGCAGCAATTATCTTTATTTGACTGGAGATTGTTAAATTTGGTGACTCCTTTCTTGAGGGGGGAATATAACTTAGCCACAAAGCAAAATAATTTTTAATTAGGTAGGAGATCAATTCCTAATTGGATTGATTGACTTTTCCTCCACTCCAGCCTCTCCTATAAATATAGGTATAGCCTTTTGTATTCTGTGTACTAGAGTGAGAGCCATAATAGGTCGGTACCAGTGTATGCACAAATAGAGAGAGAGAATAGGAAGAAATACAGATTAGTATTCTTCTTGGTGTGAGTGAAACACTGTGTGAGTTTTTTAATCCTCTCTTTGATCAATAGTGAAACGGTGTTCTCCGTGGACGTAGGCTAATTTGGTCGAACTACGTATATATCTTTATGTCGATTGTTTGGTGTGTGTTTGTGTGGAAACCCTAACAAGTGGTATCAGAGCCTCAAGTTGGAGCAATTTCTGAAGCCATACGTTCTGGTCCAAATTCGAAGGATTGAATTACTCAAAATCAGAAACCAACCATACTAAAAACTTCGCCTTGACAAAACGAAGCGAACCCCGTTGGCCGCGCCAGAATCGGAGGTCTCACGCACCGCCAAAAGATTCTGTCGGAATCTCCACGCGCTGGCTGCCAAAAAGTTCAGTCCGGCGACGCGCCTCGCCGGAGAATACGACTGCCACATCAGCACTACCACGTCAGCAGCAGTGCACGTCAACACTAATTTGTATTTTAGTGTTGAAATTGTTTTTGGCCTGTTTGGAGTCATTTTTTTACCCGTTTTTTATGCGATCAGAGGTGTTTCTAAGGTTTTAGACCATTCCGGACGCAAACATATGATTAGTTTTACGTGATTCAACTCCAAACACCTCAAAAAGGCTCAGTGGGAGCTATGGGAGAAGGAAATACAATATTGATCGACTAGTTTGATGGTGCAAACTTTGCCTTTTAGAATATAAAAATTGAGGACATGTTATACTAGAAGAATTTCTATTTACCATTGGAAGGGCAGAAGCCAGAATCGATGAAAGAAGAGAATTGGAAAAATCCTGGATCGAAAGGCTCTTGGTACGATCAGACTGACATTGTCAAAGTCCGTTGCGTTCAACATCAGGAATGAGAAGACAATGAAGTATCTCATGGACGCCCTTTCAAATATGTATGAACAACCGTCTGCAGTAAACCAGATACATCTCATCAAAAGATTGGTGAATCTGAAGATGTCCGAGAATGGAAAGGTCAGTGAACACCTTAATATTCTCAATGAAGTAGTTGGGCAGTTAAAATCTGTTGATATGCCTATCACTGGTGTGATGAAAGCAACTTTAGTTCTAAGCCAATTACTAGAGAGTTGGAGCAGCACAATGACTGCAATCAGTAGCTCTTCTGGGAACGAAAGTTACAGTATGGTACTAACGGAATAAATCAGAAGGTAGACATCAAATTCTTCTAACAGTGGCTCAGCATTGAATATTGATAGCAGAGGCAGAGGTTCGAGTAGAAGGAAAGGCGGAAGTTATGGATGTGGTCGTTTCAAGTCGAGACAGGAGTCTCGAAATTCCATTGAGTGTTGGAATTGTGGAAAAACTGGTCATTACAGAGACCAGTGCAGATCCCCGCAGAGTGTAGCGAAAAATAAGACTAATGCAAATATTATCTCTGAAGAAGGAGATGATGCGTTGATATGCTCTTTGGAGAACAAGACAGATTTTTGAGTCTTGGACTCTGGAGCACCATTTATTGCCACCTCAAGTCGAGAGCTCTTTGAGAGCTATGCACCTGGTAACCTTGGCAAGGTTCATCTAGGTGATGATAAGCCCTGCAGTGTCGTAGGTAAATGTGAAGTATATATCAAACTCAATGGATCGATCTGGAAGCTAAGGGATGTAAGACACATTCCAAACTTGAGGAAGAACCTGATCTCAGTAGGCCAGTGAAGGTTATGTGACCACTTTCAGTGAAAATAAGTGGAAATTTTCCAGGGGGCTATGACTATAGTACGAGGAAAGAGATAAGGTACGCTCTACACAACCACCAATTTTAGCACAGTGATTGCAGTTGCAAAAGGCAAGGAGGATCACAACTTGTGGCACCAAAGGCTTGGTCACATGAGTGAAAAAGAGCTCGCGGTTATGCTCTCGAAGGGAAAACTACTAGTGAAATCAATTGACATCGACTTCTGTGAGTGTAAGCAGAAGAATGTTAGTTTCTAGAGCAACAACAGAAGTCTCACAGTGGAGAAGATTGAGATAGTTCATATGGGTTTCTGGGGGCCAACAACTGTCTCATCTCTTGGCGGAAAGTCCTACTTCGTGACTTTCATTGATGATCATTCCAGAAGGATATGGGTTTACTTCTTGAAACATAAATCTGGGGTGTACAATGTGTTCAAGAAATGGAAAGCCATGGTAGAGAACGAGACATGATTGAAGGTAAAGAAACTGAGATCCGACTTTGGTGGAGAAAATGAAGACTCCGGGTTCAAGAACTTTTATTATGAGAACAATATCATATTAGAAAAGACTATTCCAAATACACTACAACAAAATGTATTGACCGAAAAGTGACTGAGATAGCCAGAAGCATGCGCATTCAGGCAGGGTTGCCGGAACAATTATGGGCAGAAGTAGTCAGTACAACAACGTATCTTATGAATCGTGGTCCATCAGTACCACTTGAGCACATAATACTAGAAGAGGTATGGAGTGGTAAAGCACAAAGTGATCTTGTGTATGTTGAGATAAAAGATGTTATAGACAGTGAGAGTCCTCAATCAGAAGAACATATTGCAGACAACAATACTCAACAGGATGATACACCGTAGACTATGACTCCTAATTCTGTGTTTAGGAGGACTTCACGACCGCATGTGCCGAATTGGAGATACCTGAATTATTTGTTGCTCACAGATGGAGATGAATCAGAATGTGATGATGAAGCATGCAATGCAGCAGATGCGAGCCAGTAGGAGCTTACAATGAAAGATGAGATGAAGTCACTTATCTCCATCAAGACATGGAAGCTAACCGAGCTGTCGGCAGGGAAGAAATTTCTCCATTCTTCGGTTGTGAAACTGAATACCATTCATTCAAGCATTATTGCAGTAAAGGGTTTGCATCTAGATCTGTTAGATTGCAAAACTGCTCTCCTCCAAGGTAACCTAGAGGAGGAGTTTTATATGCAGCAACGGGAAAGTTTCTCAGTGAAAGGGAAAAAGAAGACAGACGTGACAGAGTTTGCAAGGAGAAGTCAGATGTGACAGTGGTTGTAAGACAGAGTGGCCAGACGTAATAGAGGTCGCAGGTTATATAGAAGGCTAGATATTGCTCATACAGTGGGAGCTATCAGCATGGTCATGTTGACCAAAGTGGTGACAACAGAGGAACTGATGTTGTGCTCAACTTCAGTGGGTCTTCAAGCTTGAAAATAGAAATGAGGGCATCGTAATGCACTGATCATTGATGGAGTTGATTGTTGGATGGAAAGTCGTCAAGTGGGAGATTGTTATAGTATGACTTCTTTCCTTGCGTGGAAAGTAAACTTGGGCATCAAGTATCTTTATTTGACTGAAGATTGTTATATTTGGTGACTCATTTCTTAAGGGGGAATATAACTTAGCCATAAAACAATCCTTAATTAGGTAGGAGATCAATTCCTAATTAGATTGATTAACTTTTCCTCCACTCCAGCCTCTCCTATAAATATAGGTATAACCTATTGTATTCTATGTACTAGAGTGAGAGCCAGAACATGCCGGTACCAGTGTGTGCACAAATAGAAAGAGGGAATATGAAGCAATACAGATTAGTATTCTTCTTGGTGTGAGTGAAACACCGATGTGGGTGAGCGATACACGTGTGAGTTTTGTAATCCTCTCTTTGATCAATAGTGAAACGGTGCTCTCCGTGGACGTAAGCTGATTTGGCCGAACCACGTATATATCTTTGTGTCAATTATTTGGTGTGTGTTTGATTGTGATTTTTGATTTGCAGGTACACACGGCTTCGAACAGAGAGTGTGGAAACCCTAACATCACAATTCATATCCCCCGCTTAACTCTACTAAACCTAACCCCGCCTAAAATCGTTTATTAAATAGGGCGGGCGGGACAATTTTTTACCATAAAAAAATTAAAGAATGATAGGGTTTGGAAGTAGAACACGACAATAAAAAAGTTAAGTTATGATTACTTTGTTCAAAAAGCATTTTTCCTCTTTATTCAAACGAAACGGATCGAAAGCGTTCATTTCAATGTTCTGTCCCTCCTGCGCAACCTTTTGATAGATTTTATTCTCACAAACACACGCATCGCCTATGTCTTGATATGGACATATTTTTTTGACGAACCCTTTCTCGGATGCTCTGAACCTAGCGATGATTAAGGCACAATAAGCACTCCTCAGGTCTTAAGGTTATTATGTCAGGCATATAGATCCACCATACCGTAAATCCTATTAGGAGACATAGAAAATGATAGGGTTTGGTATTGAGTGAAATGTATAATTTTTACGATAAAAAATTAAAGAATGATAGAGTTTGGTATTGGGTGAAATGTGAAATGATGAAAGGAGGTTAGGTTCATTATGTAATAGTATAATTTGTTACTTACACGCATAGTGCATTATAAATTAAAAACTCAATCAAAATAATTTTTTCTTACATATAATTGAAATGAAGGCAGGATGATTTGTATGCAAATTTGTTTATATTATATTAATATAAGTTGTTATTTAGGTGCAATTTTTATATTTTGTTGTTAATTGCACGCGACTATAAAATCAGCGAGACGGCGACCTATAGTGATGTGCCAAATGTATACACTGGAACAAGTCTTCTCGAGCTCTCTCTAATGACCATCACAACAAAATACCACTTTTATTACCAACTCAACTCTCAATGATGGAGAATCATGATGCCCACATCTGATCGTGTATTCATATATATATATATATATATATAATAATGATATTGATACATCATACCTGTAACCACCTTTTCAATATTTTTCGTGTACAATTTTATCTACCTAGAACGCGGGATTTTATTCGAGATTCAAACGGTCCTTTGAAATTGCATTTATGGTTTTTTTTTTTTGGTTCCCAGATGGAATTAATATGTATAGTACACAATTATTGATTCATTCATGCATATCAGATATGACCCAACTATTTCTATACGTTAAATATGATATATGTTAGGTCCTATATAATAGGAGTCCATCTTTCATTATTATATGGATTCCTAAGCATTATTCTCCCTCATCTTAAAGTTTAAATACATCTAAATATCCAAATCATATTTTTTATAAGAAATTATGAAAGGAAAAATTAAAGAACTTCTTTTAAGATTCAGTTAAAGAATTATAATCATAATAGGACTTCTCCACTTACCTCTTTGTTTGCTATTAGAATTGGTCTGATGTATATAATGTATATATATACAGTATATCCTAAGCATTGAGAAACAGAGTTGTTCTTCTTGTATAATTGAAGAAACAGGGGAAAGGGTTGCTTTTCCTCCTCTTTCTCTCCACCCAAACAGTGCTCAATAATTGAGCACAATACTAGAATAATATCTCCATCACATTCTTTTTCTTTTTCAATAACGGAAAAGCAATATGGTTTTTCCAAAGTTCCCAACTTTCTTTGCTCTGCTCATTCTTTTCTCTCTGTTCCAAACACCAGCTCTATCTCTCAAAAAGGTACACATTGTCTCAATTTTTCAAGTTTTGAAAAAATATAATTTTCCCACTGATTTATCAGAGTTTACTGTCAATTTTTGTTTTTTTCTTCTTCGGTAATCAATTTTTATGACTTTTTGATATTTTTGTTCTTTGGGTGCTTGTGATAGTCTTATATAGTGTACTTGGGAGCACATTCACATGGCCGAGACCCGACGTCGGCCGATCTTCATCGGGTGACAGATTCTCATTATGAGTTGCTTGGCTCAATCTTGGGAAGGTATGGAAATTTATAAAGTTGGTAATTTTAATCATTGATCTTTTTACTTTATGATTTTATGATATATAGTTGTATATAATTTGTATCATACAGTAAAGAGAAGGCCAAAGATGCAATCTTTTACTCCTACAAGTGGCACATCAATGGCTTTGCAGCTACTATGGAAGAGCAGGATGCTGCAGCTATTGCAGGTATATGACATGTTACATACTATGTGTAGTGTGTGTGTGTTTGTGTGTGTTTTGTGTACTAAAGAACATGTTTTTATGTGAATGTAGAGCATCCGAATGTGGTGTCAGTGTTCTTGAACCAAGGGAAAAAATTGCACACAACCCATTCATGGGACTTTATGATGCTGGAAAAGAATGGAGTTGTTAGTCCTAATTCTGCATGGGAAAAGGCCCGATTTGGTGAAGACTCCATCATCGGAAATCTCGACACCGGTAACTTTTTTCATAAGATTTTATTTTTTCCCTTTCCCAAATCCCAATCCTGCTTTCTTGTTTTATTAATTTTGTTGTATTTGTTCTCTTTTTCACTTTATCCCAAAAAAAAAAAAAAAAAAAATTAAACAACTTATCATGACTTTTTCTAGGTGTGTGGCCTGAATCACAAAGCTTCAGTGATAAAGGGTTTGGGCCCATTCCATCAAAGTGGAAAGGAATCTGTCAGAATAACACCAAGGAAGGAGCCCCTTGCAATAGGTATACACAATTTCTTATATATATATATATATATATATATATATATATTTTTTTTTTTTCATCATTATAATGAAAATAAGAATGAACATGGTATGAATAATAATACTGATTATGATTGCTTACAACAGTTTCTATATACTTAATCATCATCTTTGTCTTCAAGGTCTTCCCTAATGCTCATGTGGATGAAAAATATATTGCTAAAAGTGGTAAAGCTTTCTTTAAGATAGCTCATACATCTTATTCAATATGACCCATCTCTTATTATATAGGTTTAGCATTGGACTTAGTAAAACAAATTCATTTCATTAAATCTTATAAATTTGAATTATATTGGAAGTTTATATTCATCCATTATGGTATGGATATAAAAGTAAGCTTCATGAAATATTACTTAGTACTTGCCACTTTTAGTCAAGCCAATAGCAGAACAAAATGCAAAACCAGTCACTTTTCTGCAGAATATATATATATTGACTCAAAACTTTGAGAATGTATTAATCATAATATATAACCTCAGAATGAGAACCCTGTGCAGCAATAGTGATGGTAGAGAACAGAATAACTTTTGATAGTCACATTATGGCACAGTTCAATTTGTTACTTTCTATTATATTGCTGATTCATGAATACCTTAAAAAAGCAACCTTTATTGCATAAAAAAAACTTTGGTGGACTGCTTTTTCTTAGCTTTAAAATTCAAAATGCACCAGAATAATTTTTATAATAAAGTTTGAAAAGGGTAGATCCACCTCCTTGTATTAGTGGATATCAGATAATTTGGATTTTTTTCCCTTATGACATTGTTGGTAATATTATACACTCTTTGTAGTTATGTCACTACTGTGCAGCCATTGATATTGATATGGTGTTTAATCTGCAGGAAGCTAATTGGAGCTAGGTACTTCGACCAGGGCTATTTGGAATATGGGGGCACGATGAACGCTTCGATGTCGAGTGCACGAGACTACGATGGACATGGAAGTCACACACTGTCAACTGCGGGTGGGAACTTTGTTCCTGGAGCAAGTGTTTTCGGTTTGGGCAATGGAACAGCAAAAGGCGGTTCGCCTAGAGCTCGGGTGGCTGCTTACAAGGTATGCTGGGAGCCAATCAACGGGAGCCAGTGCTTTGATTCCGATATCATGCAAGCGTTCGATATGGCCATACACGATGGCGTAGATGTGCTCTCTGTGTCACTGGGTGGCGACCCTAGTGACTACTTCAACGATGGCCTTTCGATTGGGGCGTTCCATGCTGTCAAGAGTGGCATAGTTGTAGTATGTTCGGCTGGGAATTCAGGGCCTGACGATGGAACTGTGTCCAATGTTGCACCTTGGATGATCACCGTTGGAGCGAGTACATTGGATCGCGAATTCCAGACTTTTGTTGAACTTCGCAATGGACTGCGCCTCAAGGTTCGATTTTTTTCTTCCCTTTGCCACTTATAAACACTTCTATGTGTTCAACATTCTCATTATTCGCGACGAAAAAGGAAAAAAAAAAACTATTTATTCACTTTTATTGATGATACCAGGGATCAAGCATGTCTAAACCAATGCCAGAAGACAAATTATATCCCCTTATTAGTGCTGCAGATGCTAACTCTGTGAATGCGTCTTCTAATGACTCGTAAGAACCTTATCTTCTAGTCTCAAAAAATGCAGCAATTTTGTGCTTGTAACAGTACTAGCGAATGTCCCTATCTATATATTGTTGCTGCACTAATGCATTTGGTTATGTAGGATGCTATGCAAGCCAGGGACCCTGGACACTGCGAAGGTGAAGGGTAAGATCGTGGCGTGTCTTAGGGGGGAAAATGCGAGAGTTGAAAAGGGAGAGACAGCTGCTCTGGCAGGTGCTGCGGGGATGATTCTTTGCAACGATGAGGCCAGTGGTAACGAACTTGTCGCTGATGCTCATCTCCTTCCGGCAGCGCAAGTCAGTTACACAGATGGTCTTGCTGTTTTTTCCTACATCAAGTCCACTAGGTACCCCCTCTCTCTGTGTGTGTCAGCGTGCATTTGTCTGGACTTCAAATTCATTTGTTTTACTTAATTAGTACCGTAACTGTGACAGCGATCCACTGGCTTTTATCACCGCACCAGCAACAACATTGAATACAAAACCAGCTCCATTCATGGCTGCTTTTTCCTCCAAGGGTCCTAATACTATTACACCAGAGATCCTGAAGGTTTTGACCATACATTCTCTATTTGCTGAGTATTTAACTTAATTTATCACACTGTTGGAGTTTTTATGCTAACTTGTTCACACTTTTTGATGTTTCAGCCAGATATTACTGCACCAGGAGTTAATATCATTGCGGCCTACTCTGAAGCAGTAAGCCCCACAGGTGAACCCTTCGATAATCGCAGGGTTCCTTTCTACATAGATTCCGGCACATCCATGTCTTGTCCTCATGTTTCCGGAGTTGCTGGCCTATTGAAGACTCTCCATCCTGACTGGAGTGTTGCTGCCATAAGATCAGCAATCATGACTACTGGTAAAATCTCGGAATTTTTCTAATCGACATTTTTTTCTTGTTTTATTTGCTTTTCGTGTGAAAAATATATTTTGAATTTAAAAGTACTAGTGATATGGTTGAATTTAGCTGATAATGTGTTTTGGTAACGCTTTTGTCTACAGCAAGAACAAGGGACAACACCGTGCATCCAATGCGCGATGGTTCTAACGTTAAGGCAACGCCATTCAGTTATGGTGCTGGACATGTTCAGCCCAATCGTGCCATGGATCCGGGCTTGGTCTATGACTTATCTGCCAATGAGTACCTGGACTTCCTTTGCGCCATTGGCTATAACCAAACACAGCTTGCACTCTTTTCTGATACGTCTTACAAATGTCCCAAGTCCCCGAATCTCCTCAACTTCAACTACCCTTCGATAAGCGTCCCTAACCTCTCTGGCTATGCCACAGTGACTCGAAGAGTGAAGAATGTTGGCACCCCAGGCACCTATGCAGCTGGTGTGAAACCGCCACCAGGAATCTCAGTTTCTGTTGAGCCAAATGTTCTGAAATTCGACAAGGTGGGCGAGGAGAAGAGCTTTACAGTGACTCTGAAAGCTAGGATAGGTGTTGTCTTGGAGGGCTATAAATTCGGAATGCTAAGATGGACAGACGGTAAACACTACGTGAGGAGTCCAATCGTGGTTTCTGCTGCCGGGGAGAAATAAGCATCATTAGGATGATGAATGAATTATTTGATATTGGTTGGGATGGGTTGATAGTAGCAAAAAAACAGGATTTAGAATAAGTTCTACAAATTTTTTTTTGTAAATTTTTTTATATATATTTAATTATTGGTTTAGGGGGAACAATTAGTCTAGGACAGAGAATAGAAGGGGTATATTTGTTGATCACCCTGCTTTACATGGGCAGTAGATCTAGAACACATAATAAGTGACCTAATCAATTGAAAACACATTCTTTTTATGGTCTGATTAATTTATAGTGTTTATTCACAATCTTTTCTGCAATTTCTGTTTGTCATCTAACCAATTGAAACTTGTCCTAACCTTGTTTTTCCTAAGAATGAGAGCAGAGACATGGGTTTATGAATACAATTTCTTGTCTGTTGTGAACAAAAAGACACCAGCACTAGGAACCTAATTGTGTGTTCCATGATCAAAGGGGCAACAAGCTTATTTCTGTGGTCATTTGTGTCCTTTAACCATCACCTACAGTACTTAGTACATAGTCTGTTGTTTCATATTTGTATCTTGTCTCAAAAAATATTACTTTTTTCAAGCCACCATGAGCATGCTCACATCTCCTCCTATGAGCACTCTCCAACTCAATGCTCCTTTCTCTTCCTTTCTGGGCTTCAACCAGTGGAAACTCTCACATTGCTCATTGCATCTGCACAATTCATGGTAAACCCGATGCACTGACAAGCGAGCCACAGAACGTTGCCGTTACACCATGGACTGATTTTGTTTTAGAAAGTTCAAGCAAAAACAGTTACACTCACAATATTGCCCCTAACAAAAATCGAATACTCAACCCTCCACTTTGAGGAAGAGAGATTACGCCCTATGTTACATGAACTCTTCTAGAGTAGGTGAAATGCTCGTGGACGCATATTAGTCGGACATGGGTATGGGATATGTGTCCGACACCTTTTGTTGCACATTTATCTAAATTTAGATCCAAATTATTCCATATCTATATATTATTATTTCAAATAAGTGAAATATCTAGTTTAAACACTATATTTGATGAAAACGTTATCGTACACTTAGATTTAAAACAAAAATATTAAATAAAATGAATATTTATATAGGATTCATGTTCCTGGAGATGATCCTTCTAAATCATAAGCTCTTTTGGGATGCTAATCTTGTTTAAATCCGACACTTTGTACCCGAGTCCATGTAACATAGAATTATAATAATATAAGCTTGTTATGAATTCTGTAGGCAGTTTTTATGAATTATGGAAACAATCCTTTTGATCTGAACAAGGATTCTACGAACTACGTGGACATCTGAGCAAAGTATGACTCTCATTGAAATTTTTTTTGACATTGAATAAATATTCATTTTATCTGACTCATCTTAAAGTTTATATGCATGTAAATATCCAAATCATATCAATTTTAAATTAAGGTTTTCCAATTTTTTATAACAAATAATAAAAGAAAAAATGAAAGAACTTCTTTTAAGATTTACTTAAATAAATGTATAATATATCAATCTCTCAATTAAACGTAGAATAAAAGGAAAAATTGAAGAACTTCTATTCAGATTCAATTCAAGTATTGGAATAGGACTTCTTCACTTACCTCTTTGCTTCCTATTAGAATCGGTCTCACTTTATATCATATGTTGTAATATATAAATACTAAGATTTTCATTGAGAAACATGAGTTTTTTCTTCGTGTATAATTGGAGAAACAGGAGGAAGGGTTGCTTTTCCTCCTCTTTCCCTTCACCCAAACAATATGGTTTTTCCAAAGTTTCCAACTTTCCTTGCTCTCTTCATTCTTTTCTCTCTGCTCTGATACCAAATTGCGGAAAGAAATAAGAAAGATCAGAAACTTACACAATACTGCAAATATTTATTCCAAATATAGTTGATATGTTTCCAGACTCAACAAAGGAAAAAGAAAACAAAGATAGAACCAAAAGAAGACTCTTTGAAGATATAACTAAAACAAAGTCTTTCTCTCAAATGTAAAATCCTTTCCCTTATATAGAGAGAAAAGGGGAAGTAAAGATAGGATGGAATCTTTCGGGAACACTGCTGGGCCTCATCGACAAAGACTCGACTCTTGCTTTACCCGACCAGATCCAGAAATCACTAAACTTTTCCCAACGTGAGTGGGTAGTGAATGGAGGTGATTCCTGACCTCACAAAAAGACACTCCACCGAATAATTGACAGGTGGCATGACCAGATTGCAATTATCTGAAAAAAGATACAATTATCTTACAATGACATAAGCACTGACATAAGGAAAACAAATAATTGTTCTTCAAAATGTCATGGTTGGCATCATGGCTTGATGCCCAAAAGTGGACCCTTGGGAGCTGAAGTAGAAACAGTTGTGATCATAGCGTCCCAATAGTCCCCCATGGTGGCTTCACCATCATCATCAAGGTCATCCTCTGGATTCTGACCTTCTCCAGCAAGACAAGAAAAAGCATTATGCTCATCCTGACTGGCCATTGACTAGTCATCTGGAATAGCCTCTAGTATTGCAGATAAAGATGGAGCAAATGAACTCATGAATTGATTCTTCATAAACTCCATACATTTAACTATCAATCTGGATTCCCCTAAATTGGGAAATTGATTTCTAAAAGAGGACTTGATTTCCTCAAAGGGATTAGAGACTGGTTTAATTACCAACTAAGATTGATTAACTTTCTCCATATAAACCATTGTCTTCTCAAAGACTAATTTATTCAGTTCCTCAATTGAAACTGAAGTCCACCATCTATAAGAGAAAACTCTATTAAGAGTGGGAACATTCAAATGATCAAAGTTACATTGTAACTCCCACTTGGAAATCCAAGGGATGCCAAATTCAGCAAAAAACAACAATTTAGAGAAACCTTTAGGAAGATTCTCTTTTCCTCTTAATTGAGGATGGTGATCAGACCAAGAAGTAAAATGTCCCCTAATGACATCAGGAAGAACATCTAAATCTGGGCCATATAATTTCCACCAGTAAAAGATCTAATTTGGATAAGAATTCTTTAAAGATTCTGGACAAAACTTGAAAAACCAAGTATGCTAAAAATGCATGTTTCCATGCCTCTTTATAATCCCAATAATTAAAGGAGAAATTCTTTCCAGACCTTGAAAAGGATCTGGGCTTAGAAGGGTCAAGACCCCAATCAGTGGGTTTAATTACCATTTTAATGACAGCCTTAGAATAAAAAATTGGGCTTTTGACTTTATCATCAGATTTCTCATAAGTATGAGTGATAATTACAGAATTAGTTTCTTGTAATATCATCTCATAAAAATAATGCTCTTTATTGAGTTGTGCACCATAATTCTGCACATCGCCGAGATAACGACGTTTAATCTCCCTAGGATCAGGCATCCATTGGATATCCTGAGGTTCCAAGGTTAAAACATATTGATTTATCCCATTATTAGGAATGAAAGGAAGAGGCTCTTTTAGGAGAGCTTCCTTAGCAGATTTAGGGACATTATTTCCCTTTTTAGATTGGAGGTGAGGGAAAATATCATCATTATCAAGATTTACTTTATTTGAATCCTTCTTCTTTTTGCCCTTGCCTTTATTGGCTTGGGAACCCTTAGAAGGGTCACTCATTGAATTCCCTGTAAAAATTCACGAGTTAAGAAATCAGGCAAAGAGTTTGATTCACCCTTGATGTATTCAATATCAAAATCAAATGCAGATAGATCCGCCTGCCATCCTGCAAAAATCTGTTTAGAAGCAAGATTTTTTATGTCTTTTTTCAAAACTTGTTTTGCGGCACTGCAATCAACCCTAACCAGAAAATGTTGGTTAAGTAAATCATCATGAAATTTGTAGACACATTTTACTATGGCTAAAACTTCCTGCTTGATTGTAGCATAATTAAGTTGAGCATTTTTCCAAGTACCAAAAGTAAATCTTACGAGTTCTTCTTTACTTGTTGAGGGACCCCCATATCCTTTATTGAACGCATCAGTTTCAACAATCTTAAACCATAAAGGATTAGCTAAAGATAAACAAGGCAATTGTTTAGCTTTAAGATTGATCCTCTTTACAGCTTCAGTATGCTCATTGGACCAAGGAAGATGATGTTTTCCCAATCTTTGGTACAAAATAGCACTATCCTGAGCAAAATTCTGATAATAATCAGAGATATAATTCAAACTTCCAAGGAATCTTTGAAGTTGAGTTTTATCTGTGATTTCATCAAGAAATTTAGAAACAAATTCAATACTTCTATCAATTGGAACAATTTTTCCTTGATTAATATTATGACAAAAAAATCTAACTTTATCTTGAAAAAGTTTCATTTTAGGTGCAAAAATAACTAAACCACTGCGTTTCAAAACATCTTTAAGAATCTTTAAATGTTTGAAATGTCGTTCAAGAGATTTAGAAAAGACAAGAATGTCATCTATATATACAATCACAAAATCAGAATAAGGATTGAATATATCATTCATGACATGTTGAAATTCAGAAGGAGCATTCTTCAATCCAAATGGCATTACGTTCCATTCATAATGGCCAAAAGGAACAACAAAAGCAGTTTTATATCTGTCTTTGGGATCAACTTGAATTTACCAAAAGCCATATTTCAAATCAAATTTTGAAAATAAAACAGCTAAATTAAGTTTATCCAATAAATCATTTTTATTTGGAATTGGATAACGAATCAATTTTAAAACATCATTTAAAGGTTTATAGTTAATAACCAATCTGGGAACACCTCTTTCCTTTTCAGAATGTTTATTAACATAAAACACAGTACAACTCCAAGGAGAGTTGCTTGGAACAATTAAATTCTTATCAAGAAGGTTTTGGATTTCCTTCTTACATAAGTCCATGTAGTCTTTTTTCATTTGACCGGCACGGGCTTTTGTAGGAATAAATCTTTCTTCAAAAATTTCTTCATAAGGAAGGAAACAATATGTTTCTTTCGATCCCAAAAAACATTAGGGATATCACTACAAACTTCATAAATAAATTAATTTTGAATTGTTTGTATTTCAGTATGGATGTCATGATTCAACAACCTTTGATTGATATGCAAGGACATAATTTCCTTTTGCAAATAATTGATTTGCTTCTCTTTAAAGAATATATTTTCTCTAAGAGAATTGATATTTTTATTAAGGGGTTGTGTTATAAATTTAAACACAACAGAATGCCCTTGTAAAATAGTAAAAATACCTGTAGAATCAATTCTATCTATAGGCATTAAAGATGTGAGAAAAGGAGTACCCAGTATTACTGGTAAACTCATATTTTTAATTAATAAGAAAGTAGTTGGTAAACAAAAACCATCATTACAAATATAAACCTTATTATGTGTATAATTGATCTGCATTTTACTACCATTAGCACTTAAAAGACCTTGGGTAGTTTTTTCAAAATATTGAGTCAGAATTAATCCTTCCAAACAGTAGCTCTATCACTCAAAAAGGTACACATTGTCTCAATTGGTGAAAAATATTCCCTATCTGAAAAATATATATATTATTTTTTACTGATTTGTCAGAGTTTACTAACTGAATATTTGTTTTTTCTTTAGTTCTCAATTTTTATGACTTTTTTTTTTTATTTTTTGTGCTTTGGGTGTGTGAGATAGTCTTAAATAGTGTACTTGGGAGGACATTCACATGGACCAGACCCTACATCGGCCGATCTTCACCATGTGACAGATTCTCATTATGAGTTGCTTGGCTCAGTCTTGGGAAGGAATGGTGAAATTACCTAGAAGATGGTGAACTAAGTATAAAGAGGGGTTGAATAGGTTTTTGATGAATTAATTGACAAATTAAAAATTTTAATTGATGAATAGTCAATTTTAATTCGATTCGATCACAATATAAACCACGCAATAATAAATATAATTACAAAAAATAAATCAGAGACGACACCAATATTTTTACGTGGAAAAACCTTGAAAAGACTCCAAGTAAAAAATCACGGATACGCTCGGGTATCGATGCACTATGAATCAAGAAGTACAAGACTCTATGAAGTTTTAGACTTACAAATCACTCTGATCTATCTTTCTCCACTCAACGTCTGACAATCTTGAATCACTCGCGCTCCACGAAGCTCTTGCTCCGATCTCCGTACTTTAACAACTCCGTTTCTCAACGAATTAAAGAATCATGAAGCCTCATGCTTCGATTACGGTGGTGTGATGATTTTTCAGCAACTAGATCATCCAATTATGCATAACGATCTTCGGTGTAGAAGCACAATTGGAAAAACTCAAACCAAGAGATAACTATAAAATATATAATTACTCAATAATTTTATCTTAGGTTTAACACGTATATATAGAGAAGAGTCTTCAATTAATGGTAAGAATCATTTTCCAATCAGAATTTGTATTTCCACCATTTAAATATTCCAAATATAGACTAATATATCAATCATAGCCCAATATACTGATAATAGCTTCTAATCATGTCCCAAAGTGGTTAGGAATCAATTATATAGCAAAATAAACATTCCCAAAAATAATTTTGCGTACCCACTTACCGAGTACTCAGTGGATGTTATATTGAGTACTTAGTGAACATGTATGTGTGCGCAAGTGTGCGCAAGTTTGCAAAACACTCTGGTGAATTTCCTTTTTGCGCAAACCGTGCGAAAGTTCGCAACTTACCGAGTACTCGGTGGAATAACATACAACTTTCTCTGAAATATTTGCTTCTTTGCACTGCCGCTTCCAACCATTGTTTCACTAAATATCATTTGTATCTTCACCACTTTGTACATACATTTAACACTTAACAACCCAATCTAAAACACAAAACTCTCAACATGGTTTTTTATCAAAATAATGTCATTACATAAATAAATGTTCTTACAATCTCCCCCTTGGCATTTCTGAGACAAAACCATGTTTTACAAATATATCATCACGATAAAATCAAATATATACCTTTGAACACACACCGACAAACATAAATATAGACTTTTCTTTTGATCTTATGATGATCTATGAATCCTACAATCACAACACTTAAACAAAACATACATGTGAAAAGCAAGTGTGGAAAACAAATAGCATGAATAATTAATATTAAATGATCATAAACAAAATAAATAATATCAACATGAAGCATAATGATCATGAATCAATAACAATTAATTCTCCCCTTTACTGAATACTTCTCCCCTTTTTTGTCACTGAAATGACAAGGAATGAAATAACAATAAAAATAATCAATAGAGACAAAAAAGAATAGACAAGTGGTAAATATTGGGAAAATATTGGAGAGGACTAGAGAATCGAATCAAAACTTATATTAAGTCATAGAACTCTAAAGAATATATCTAGATTCTCGAGTAACAAAAATCTCTACAATGCATGAACTTAAATCTAATGCATGAATGCAATATGCTCAAACTAAGAAAAATATTTTTGTTATTAAAAACATGTGAGCAGGGCATTTAGAGACAATGAGCTAATCATTAACACATCATATTCGCATATGTGACTTAACTATTATACACATAGTAGTGAAGAAAATCAGCACACATACCTTGCAGTAATAAGCAGTCACAAGACAGGCTTTACATAGTCTTATAAAAAAAATATTCAAGTGCAAGCAAACAACTAAGATGAAAGTAATACGTACTAATTCTAATAATCTCCTTACTAACCGTGATGATACTTTAGTCCAAAACCTAAGTTAGAAGTCAAATCTTTAGCTCGGACCTTATTAATTTTAAATGTATCATAACTTAATCTTTTGCACTTTTTCACTTTATCCCTTTTTGTCTTGGGTTATTCCCACAAACACCTCCTAAGGTTTGGCCTATTCCCACACGGATCCCCTCGAAGTTGAATATTACCACAAACACCCCCTCAAATTTAAATTTTGCCCCACTTACACCCCCTCCGTGTTGACGTCGTTAGTAAAGACCGTTAGTTTGTTGATGTCAGTCACTAACTCTTATGTAAAATGTCCATGTTGCCCTTAGAGTTTATTAAATCTTATATGTTAAAGTGAATGTACATTTTTGTCCCTAACTTATAGATGTGATTTTACCTTTCTACCCTTTATATTATATATCAATATGTATAAACACATACCCCATTTCCCTAAACCCATTTTCCCCAAATCATTTCTTCCTCCACCTCTCTCTCTACATCAATCCTCTTCATCTCTCGTTCTCTCTCTAAGTTGTAGTTGGTGCTAAGGCCTTTAATTAATGGTTGTTTGTGTTAATTCTTACCAATTGCAATTATTTGACATTGCTAAAATGCCCAAATGCTTAACCTGTCAAACGCTATAAAATGACCCCACTTTCACCCCATCCATGTTGACGTCGTTAGTAGAGACTGTTAGTTTGTTGATGTCAACCACTCACTCTTATATAAAATGTCCATGTTGCCCTTAAAGTTTATTAAATCTTTTATGTTAAAGTGAATGTACATTTTTGTCCCTAACTTATGGATGTGGTTTTACCTTTCTACCCTTTATATTATATATCAATATATATAAACACACACCCCATTTTCCCCAAATCATTTCTTCCACCATCTCTCTCTCTCTACATCAATCCTCCTCCTCTCTCTTTCTCTTTCTACATTAATCATCCTCCTCTCTCTTTCTCTCTCTAAGTTGTAGTTGGTGCTAAGGCCTTTAATTAATGGTTGTTTGTGTTAATTCTTACCAATTGCAATTCTTTGACATTGCTAAAATGCCAAAATGCCCAAATGTTTAACCTGTCAAACACTATAAAATGACCCAAAATATCAATCAAATATATATATATATATATATATATATATATATATATATATATATCTTTAATGATTTTCAATTACCTACCAATCACGTCAACTCTTCCGCTTGCACATTACAAAACAAAAGACAAACATGTAACTGAACAACATTGAAGCTATAGGTTTGTATGTACTCCTTCGAACCAAAATCTACATTTCTATGTAAGAAATTGGGTCGGGTCGGTACTAATCCATCCTAGATAAACATGTTTATGAAGTCTATGTCTACAATGTGACAATTAAAATAACAGTAACATTGAATTAAAGTCCTGAAAAATTAGTTGGATTTGATTAAAATACATTGGCAATCAAAATGCTAAAATACCTAAATAATATGTTTTAAAACAAACATTGCCAAAATGTCAAAATACATTACATCCTGTTGCCAAAATACCACAGCCAAAATGTCAAACACATTACACCCTTGTATTTGTCATGATTTTTTGTTGTTGCTCTTCTTTTTACTACCAATTATCTCACTCATTTGGCTTCCCACTATAGATGCTTGTGTGGTTATCTGACTTCCTTGTCCAGTTTCAAGCACAGACCCTTGCCCATCTCTCCTTGTTGTCTGCCTTGGTATACTTTCATTTTCCACTGTTGACTGCCCAGGGGTATTTGATGTAGCAACATTATTCATTGTTTTATGTCCATGTAAACAACAATATTAAAAAAAGGCCAAAAAACAACAAGAATTAAGAAACATGAACATGTTATAAGAAAAAGTATACCTTCTGTTTTTTTGTTGGAGCTCTTTGGAAACCCTTCTGTTGTGGTCATTCTTACCACAAATGGTACATGTGACATGGTGTCTTCTTTTATAGTTGTTGTGGCCTCTAGGGGGCTCAGTTGGATCTCTCCTTATATTCTTCCTTAGTCGTCCAGGAAGTCTTGTTAGCTCAGGTGGCTGAAGTGGCAAACCATTATACTCACCCCACATTTGTATATCAGGGATAGGATGAATTATGGCTTCAAGTATCTTCATATAGGTCCCAACATCAAAGTGAATGTCACAATAACTCTCAATCCTATCCATTTGGTAACATATAGTAGTTGCACTATGTTTACAAGGTATACCACTCAACTGTCATCCCCTACAGTCACAAGTTTTGCTTGTTAAGTTTACAATGTGCCTATGTGTTTCATCACTCACCTCAAACTCTCCCTTACCAGTAACCAACACTCCAAAGTTTTTTGCCTCCTTTATCAACTTGTTTAACTTTTTTCATTATGTTAGGTGTAACAGGTCCACTCCATGTACACCCTTGTTGGAACCTTTTGTGAATCATTTCCATCAATTTGGCCCTTATCACATCCAGGCATGATAGGACTGGTAGCAACCTCAAATCACCAACCCAGTTATTAAAACTTTCACTCAAATTGTTGGTGACATGATCACACTTCACAACTTCCTCAAATGTATGCCTTGCCCATGTTTGGAGTGGATGTCCCATCAACTGTCATGAGCAGCCTTGGAATTGACCTTTATTTGGTCCATTGCCTTCTTAAACTCATCATAATTAATAGCTCTCATAGCCTTCCAAAACTTCAACCTTAGTGACAATGTAGAGTGTTTCTTTTGGAAAGCATTGTATAGGTGTCTTGCATATATACGATGATGTGCTTGAGGGAAAATATTAGCAATGGTTGAAACAAGACCCCAAGTGTAAAATAACAAGTATAATAGTTAATATATATTTAAACTAAACTCAAATAACAACTATAATAGTTAGTATATATTAAACAGTGTAAAAAGAACAAGTACAAAATTGTTAGTGTATTACCTTCTGCATGTCTGACATGAAGGTCCATGGCTTGTTCACAGAATCAACCTCTATCATTGTTCTAAAATTTTGAAGAAATAATTGCCAACTGTGCTTTCTCTCTTTTTCCACTATGCCATAAGCAACTGGAAATAACCCATTATTAGCATCCAATACAATGGTTGACAATAATACCCCACCAAAACTGCCCTTCAAATGGCAGTCATCCAACCCAATAAATGGTCTGCACCCATTCTTAAAACCAACCCTCATTAGGGATGGCAATGGGGCGGGTCGGGGCGGGTATCACCCGCCCCGTCCCCGTACCCGATTATTTTTCCCCACCCCGTCCCCGTTTAATTTTTTTTCCCCGCCCCGCCCCGTACCCGCCAACTCCCCGCCCCGCCCCGCCCCGCCCCGATTACTTTTTTTTTTTTTTTTAAAAAAATATATATTTTTTTGAATGGTAAGAAATTCACACACCACACCCACAATGCCTCCTAAAAGGCTCGAACTCCTCACCTTCCCAATTTGGGAGTGAGATTATACCATTGCAACACATGTGTGCTGATTTACGTATTATTTTTTCCCCAAATAACAATAAAATCCCAAAATCAAACCTAACTATAAGAGATCAAAATCAAACAATAAATCTATATGAAATCAAAATCAAAAATTTCAAAAGCATAATAAATATATATATATATATAGCTAATCGGGGCGGGTTCGGGGCGGGGCGGGGGTGCCCCATACCCACCCCGATTATAATCAGGGAATTTTTTTTCGCCCCATACCCGCCCCGGTTAGCTAAATGGGGCGGGGTGGGGTGGATAAACGGGGCGGGTTCGGGGCGGGGCGGGTTTTTTTACCACCCCTAGCCCTCATTGTATCAAATGAAATAAAAATTCTTTTAAATTGGGGATCCAGGGTATAATCAGGCCTTCAATCCTCAAAACTAACCAAACTACCAGGATTAGACTTTATAATTTCTGCAGCATATTGAGGCAGTAGCTTGTAAGATTCTTGATGGCTACCTTCCAATTCTTTCATAACCTTATCCTTCACCCTATAAAGTATTGTTTTTGCTGGAACTCTCCCACATTTTTCCTTAATGGCCCCACTCAAACCCTTCACTGTTAAGTCAGGATTTTGTTTAAAGTTGTCTTTAAAATTTTTGGCTAACCAAGTGGAATTGGCTTCACTGTTATCTGTCAATCTAATACAATTATGCACATTATTTATGGTCTTAATTTGAAATGTGACATTATCTGGGAGAGAGGATGCATGAATTCTCCATAGGCAGCCCTCAACTAAACATCTAGAAGTGACCCTTGTCCTCTCATTTTTCTTCCTCTTCAATTTAAACCCCTTTTGTATGCAATAGTCTCTCAAAATTGCTCTAAAATTATCTACATTTTCAAAGATATCATATTGTTCAAGTTTGAATTTTAGACCATCACCCTTGTCAAAAATCTTTCCATATTTGCTAAGTTTAAGTTTTCTCTCATCTGACTTTTTATTCCTTTTCCTAGGAGGGCCTCCTCTACCCCCAATAACCCTCATCATTTCCTTCATCTGCATCATCTTCATCATCCTCATATTCAGTAGAGGAGTACCCACTTGAATTATCTGAAGAGTAATTAGACAACCCATCATTTTCCTTATTACAATATTTTTTAGCTCTTCTTTTAGTAATGCCAACCCCCAATGGTGTTTCATCAACCAATCCCTCATCCCCATCATTTGATGTTTCAGATGATGAATCAACACCCTCAGTTGCCCTCCAATCCTCATCTTCAGCACTAAACCCATATACATAATCATCACCCTCATCCTCTTCTACCTCAGCCTCATGTACATAAGGGGGTGAATTATGTGGTATATTGTCAGAAAACTCAACTGATATAGGTCTCTCAATCACAACAACTACTTTTATATCTCTCAATCCCTTATGGAATTCAAACATATCTAAAACATCAGTGTCACTATTTATGTCAAACCTAGTCCCACTTTTTGGTAGTTCAAAATTAAAAAACAGTGCAACAGCAATAGTCCCCATATGTGGCTTAATACAATATTGGTGACAGTCATTTGTGAGTTCTATAAGTGAGTACATGTCAAGATCCACATTCCATATAGTATATACTTTGCCCATAAAGTGAACTTTCAAGTCATGCTCTTCCATGATGTACAAGCTACAAAACAGAATAAAACTAAAATAAATACAATGTATAAACAGATTGATGCTTATAAAAAAATAATAATAATAAACAGATTGAGGTTTCAAACCCTAAATTAAAAGCATACACATATAGACACATATACAAACCCCTAATTAGGGTCTCAAACCCTAAATTAAAAGCACTAAATTAAAAAATTTGGGTAATCAAATTTACCAAAGTTTTTCAAACAACAATAGAAGAAATAGAACTCAAGCACTAAATACAATATATAAACAAATTTACCAAATTTTTTCAATCCCAACATATATATGTGTATGCTAGTATATATATAAATACTAGCATACACATATATATAAAAATTGAAATTTCTTTATCAATCCAATATTATGTTTCATTTGAGGGAGACAATTGTCAGACCGTTACCATTCTTTAGGTTTTTCATGTCCCATCATTTTATCATTACAAATTAACTATTAATTGTGACCTTTATGAGGTTATAATTTCACCACCACCACAGAAAGTTCAATGGTAGGCTTAATCAAACTCATTAATGCACACTAACATCATTCCTCAACTCAAATTCAAACAAATCAAACGCAAAATAGAAAAAAGCCCTAACAAATCCTCATTCAACAGAGGACGAGAATTTTTTTAAAAAAGGGTTAACTAACATAATAGAAGAAAATCAGCAAAATCTAACATACACACACATATCTGTTCAATTCAAACAAATCAAACACAAAAAAGCCCAAGCAAATCCTGATCAATAAATGAAGAGATTTTTTTAAAAAAAGAAGAATATTAGCTAACCTAAAATCTATGATACACATACATATATATATGTGTGTGTATGAATAAATATACAAATACTGTTTTTGTGTTATATGTCACATAGAGAAACAAGAAAGGCATAACTAAAACCTAAAGAAGAAGAAAGAAGAAATACAAAAGAAACCACACCTGTTAGTACACCCATTTGGGGATTTCTATTACAAACCCTAATTCAAACCCCCAAATCAAGTTCACAAGAAATACATAACTAAGAATGAAGAACGAAGAAAAAAGAGAGAATAAAGGAAAATGAAGAACGAAATCAAACCTGTTAATTCGCACGACTATTCCTCTTGCGATTTGGATGGACGAACAAAGCAAATCACATAGGATTCACCTTCGTGTGATTTGGAGGGACGAACAAAGCTTGGATCTAGGGTTGATATTCAATTTTTCCACTTTCTCTCTCAAAACCTCTCACAACTTAGATCTAGGGTTGGACGAAATGAGGGGAGGCTAGATAAGGTAAAGTTATAAGGGGCATAATGGTCCAATCACATTATAGGATTTTTTATATATTTTTTAATTATAAAATATAGGGGCAAAAATGTAACTTCCCATATAACTGTTAGTTAGGCTAACGGCCTCAGGGGGTGTTTGTGGTAATATTCTTCGAGGGGGTCCGTATGGGAATATGTCAAACCTTAGGGGGTGTTTGTGGGAATAACCATTTTGTCTTTCTAAGCTCTAGACTTTCCAGCGAGAATTTTTAGTCCCGACCAACTAGGTCTGAGCTTCTTCCTTGGGATTTATGTTCATTAGTCTTCTCCCCTTTTTACGTGAACACTCAATACTTACTGAGGCAAGATGCCCGATTACTCAGATCGAAGAATTTTTTTTTGCATTTCTATATTTTAAACATCTCATTCTTTCCTCTTTTAACATCATCCCAACATTCATGAACATGCAAAAGGTATTCAAAAACATTGATCAATCTAACATAGCTCATGAACCTACATATCACTTCGGGTTAGATGAAAAAGACTAAAAGTTTCAGCAAGTATTACAGTCATCTCCGAAGTGAAACAAGCACCCAAAGGTAATGAGTTCTAAAAATAATACTTAAACATATCAAGTGAATAATTCATATCATCAGGTCAGACTAACAACTCCAATTCCCATACGCATAATAAGAAAAACAAATATGAAAATAAAGTGAAATATGATAACCATTTGTCTCTCAGTCAAGCTCAACATGTTAAGAATTTTTTTATTGTATAATTTTTATGATTTTTGTCATAATGTATGCATGCATGAATAATCCTAGTAGTAGCAAAATATGATGTATGCATAATGATAAATAACAAAATAAAAAAATGCATAAATAAAAAAATGTATGATAATGTATCAATTCTATGATAAAGAATAATGCAAAATATTCCTAGAATGATACATATGAAGACATCTAATCTAATGAGAACATATCACTAGATTTCCTAACACTCGCATGTTTTTTAAAATCTAATGATTTTGTAGAGATATATGTCAACTGAGAATCTGTGGATATAAACTCTAGATCTTTCTCAAAACCAAGTTTAGGAAAAATGCAATAATGATTATCAGATGTATGTTCACCTTCCATAACACAATTTCCAAAAGAATCAATAATAGAACATTTATCGGAAGTGAAATTGACATTATGATTATTATCGCATATTTGGCTAATGCTAAGCAAATTAGCCTTTAGGCCCTTAACATAATAAACATCTTCTAATCTAGGTAGACCATAAGCAACAATGGTACAATTTTCTAAAACTTTAGATTTTTTTCCATTACCAAAAGTAGTAGTTCCAACATTACTACTCTTGAAATAACCAAACAATGACATATTTCCAGTCATGTGTCTAGAGCATCCACTATCAAAACACCATGAACTAGAGTCACGTGCCCTAAGGGCAGTATTGACAGTAAAACAATGTAATTCACCTTTCTTAACCCATGTTTTTTTAATTTTTGGCATTCTACTTGTCAAATTAGACAAATTCTTTACTTCTTCACTCAAAACCCTAATTTGATCTTCAATATTGGGTATTCTTTGAGTTATTTGATTTGTTCTTGAATTCAAATTTCCTCCTCTTAATTTGAAGCACGTGGGTCGAATATGACATTTCACACCACAATGATGACATATAGGAACACACCTTTGAAAACCATTATCAAAAAATTTATGATACTTAGAGGTAAAAGGATGTTTACTCTCAACCGATTTTCTAACATAAGATTGGACATTATAATTAGACCTGTCAATGGATCGGATTCGGATCGGATCAGTTAAATCCAAATCCAATTTGTTAAGAAATCGGATTATCGGATTCGGATCCTAATCGGGTTATCGGATTTTATTTTCAATCCATATCCGGTTAATATCGGATTCGGATCATAATCGGATTATTGATAAGTCTATTGATAAGGATGACAAAAACTCCCAATCCGCGATCCGAATCCGATAATTCGACAGATTTTCACTTAATTAATTCATATTCGAATTTCTTCATCATAGAATATCTTATCCGAATATTTAATTAAAAAAATACAAAAATCAATAAATACTGAAACACTAAAATTATTCACACTTTTAATAATTGTATTTATGATCAATCTTTATTAATAAATAATAAAATAATTAACAACTAACATTTATATACATGTACAATATTAAATATATATATGTATATTTTATCGGATCGGATTAGGCTAATCCAAATCCAATTTGTTAAGGAATCGGATTATCGGATTCAGATCATATTCGGGTTATCAGATTTTTTTTGCAATCCAAATCCGACTAATCGGATCGGATTCAGATCGGATTCGGATCAAAATCCAATCCATTGACAGGTCTAATTATAATTCTTCTTAACAGGGGGATTGTTTCTTATATTAGAATTATCTTGAGAAGAACTAGATGTTACTAGAGAAACTCTAACAAAAGTAGTTTTGGGAATGACATTTGAATTATTCATTATTCCTACGAATCCCAATCCTTTAGTGTTTCCCACATATTTACCTACACTTAACATATGATTAAGCTTAAGGGTTCCACTAGACCATTTATAAATAATTGAGTTAGCATCGTTCAATTCCTTTTCCAAAACCTCAATTCTCGTAGATTTCTTAATCATATCAGATCTTAGAGTATCTAATTCCTTATTTAGATCATCTACACTCTTCAAATCATGCGTCCTTTCTTTTTCAGACTTAATCAATTCTTTAGACCATTGAGCTCTTTGTGTCTGAAGTTAATTTAAGGAAAAGGTAGTGTTGGTTAAATATTCTTTTAAGGTTTGTCTTTCCTGGTCAACACTTTTAAGTTTAATTATACATTTTGAGAATTTTTGACTAAGATGTGTAGACTTTTCATAAAGTTTATTGTAAGCATCTTCATACAAATCCCCACGATCTTCATTATCCTCAGAATCTTCATCCCCAGACATTGTCCATCTTGTAGCAACTTCTTCAAACTCCTTACTTTGCGCTGCAAGTGCAATCAAATCCTTATACCTATCATCCAAATCAGACTTAGCAGAATCACTAGATATATCATCATCTGATCTATCATCCCACGTAACAGCTAGACCTTTCATCCTTTTTAACTTATTAGCGCACTCCGTAGCTATGTGACCAAAACCTTGACACTCAAAACATTTAGGGTCCGTTTGGATGCCTTGTTTTTTGTTTTTGTTTTTTTACTGTTCACAAGACTAAAAAAAAAAACACGTTTGGCAAACGCGTTTACTGTTCACTGTTTTTTCCCCAAGAAAACTGTTTTCTGTGAATAGTGTGTAAAAGTGATGAAAACACCAAATACAACTTTTAGTTATTTTTTGAGTTTTTCACTGTTTAGGTGGTAAAAATAATGAAAACACCAAATTCATAAAATACAATTTTCACCAAATAAAAGTGGTGAAAACACCTTCATCCAAACGTTTTTTTGTTTTTAGTTTTTTCCTGAAAAAACAAAGACAAATACAAAAACAGTTTTTATATTTGAAGACAGAAAACAAATACAAAAAACAGGCTTTCCAAACGCACCCTTAGGTTTCTTATTCTTATGGTCAAACTGATTTTGGACTTTATTTTTATTTTTATAATCGTATGATTTATCTCCAATGTTTTATCCTTTAATCATTTCTTGACCACAAGAAGATTTTAAAAACTTATAAAATTGTTTTATAATCATGCCAAACTGTCTTGAGCCACTATCACCTTCCTCATCAGACTCAATAGGGTCTTCCTTAGTGGTTTTAAAAGTTATGTTATTCTCTTTTACATTACTAGACTTCTTAAGGGGATTTTTGAATATCTCCATCTCATAATATTTTAGGTTTCCAGTCAATTCTTCAAGTTTAATTTCTTTAAAACTCATAACTTCTGAGATAACAGTAACCTTAGACCGAAAACGTTTAGGGAGAGACCCAAGAATCTTTTTCATTATAGTAGTTTCAGGAATGTGCTCTCCTAGATTATGACAACTCGTTACTATGTCGGTTAGTCTATCCTCGAAGTCAGCAAAAATTTCATCATCTTCCATTTTAAGTTATTCAAATTTAGAATTTAACATTTGAAGTTTAGGCTCTTTAACTTTTGAAGTCCCTTCATGAGTTACTTGAAGAATATCACAAGCTTCTTTTGCATTCTTACACATGGCAATTCTCTTAAACTCACTCAAGGTAACAACATTGTGTAAAGCAAGGCTTTAGAGTTCCAATTCGAACTATTTGTTTCAGCAGTAGTCTACTCGTTAGCCGGTTTTAATTTATATTTATTAGTAGTCACGTCTATCACAGTAGGAGGTGAATACCCTATTTCTATATCAAGTCATGCTCTCTTATCAAGAGATTTCAAAAAGGTTTTCATCATAGCTTTCTACTACGTATAATTAGAGCCATCAAACAAAGGGGACCTAGATACGAAACCTCCTTCATGAGGTACGTCCATCGTCTAAGTTCAAGATCTAACCCTAGGTCGTTAACCTAAATCAGGGAAAACCTTGCTCTGATACCAATTGAAATAACTAGAAGATGGTGAACTAAGCCTAAAGAGAGGGGGTGAATAGGTTTTTAATGAATTAATTGACAAATTAAAATTTTAATTACGGAATAGTCAATTTTAATTCAATTCGATCACAATATAAACCGTGCAAAAAATAAATCAGAGACGACACCAATATTTTTATGTGGAAATTTTTTTGAAAGACTTCAAGTAAAAAACCACGGATACGCTCGGGTATCGATGCACTATGAATCAAGAAGTACAAGACTCTATGAAGTTTTCGACTTATAAATCACTCTGATATGCCTTTCTCCACTCGACGTTTGACAGTCTTAAATCACTCGTGCTCCACGAAGTTCTCGCTCCGATCTCCATACTCTAACAGCTCCGCTTCTCAAAGGATCAAATAATCATGAAGCCTCATGCTTCGATTACGGTGGTATGATGATTTTTCAGTAACTAGATCATCCAATTATGCATAACGATCTTCGGTGTAGAAGCACAATTGGAAAAACTCAAACCAAGAGAAAACTATAAAATATATAATTACTCAATAATTTTCTCTATATATATATCGGTAGAAGAATTGTAAAGATCTCTCAAAAGTCACCCCTTTTCTCTTAGGTTTAACACGTATATATAGAGAAGAGTCTTCAATTAATGGTAAGAATCATTTTCCAATCAGGATTCTTATTTCCACTATTTAAATCTTCCAAATATAGACTAATATATCAATCATAATCCAATATACTGATAATAGCTTCTAATCATGTCCCAAAGTAGTTAGGAATCAATTACATAGCAAAATAAACCTTTCCAAAAATAATTATGCGTACCCACTTACCGAGTACTCGGTAATTGTTCTACCGAGTACTCGATGAACATGTATGCGTGCGCAAGTTCACAAAACACTCTGGTGGATTTTTTCCTTTTTGCGCAAATCGTACAAAAGTTTGCAATTTACCGAGTACTCGGTGGAACAACATACAACTTTATCTGAAATTTTTGTTTCTTTGCACTGCCGCTTCCGGCCATTGTTCCACTGAATATTCTTTGTATCTTCACCACTTTGTACATACATTTAACACTTAACAACCCAATCTAAAACACAAAACTCTCAACATAATTTTTTATCAGAATAATGTCATTACATAAATAAATGTTCTTCCATATTGGAATTGAAAAAGTTGATTTTTTAATCAGTTATTTTCTTAGTTTATGTTGTTATGCTATGTAGATGTTCAAACTCGTAGTCTTGTACATAATTTGTATCACACAGTAAAGAGAAGGCCAAAGATGCAGTCTTTTACTCGTACAAGTGGCATATCAATGGCTTTGCAGCTACTCTTGAAGAGGAGGATGCTGCAGCTATTGCAGTTATACAACATACTGCATACTATGTGTATGTGTGTGTGTTTGTGTGTGTTTTGTGTACTAAAAAAACATGTTTTTATGTGAATGTAGAGCATCCGAATGTGGTGTCAGTGTTCTTGAACCAAGGGAGAAAATTGCATACAACCCATTCATGGGACTTTATGATGCTGGAAAAGAATGGAGTTGTTAGTCCTAATTCTGCATGGGAAAAGGCCAGATTTGGTGACCTTTTTCATATAATTTTATTTTTCCCCTTTCCCAATTCTATTTTTTGTTCTATTAGTTTTGTTGTATTAGATCTCCTTTTTCTCTCTTTTTTTTTCTATAAAAAAAAAAAAAAAAAAGTTTAGCCCAAGATTAACAACTTATCATGATTTTGTTAGGTGTGTGGCCTGAATCACAAAGCTTTAGGCCCTGTTTTGTAACTGGTTTTGGTACCAGTTTTTTGGTTTTGGTACGAAATGGTGGTACCAACCCATGTTTGGTAGGATTGGTGTTGGTACAACAGTACCAAACCAATGGTACCAAATGATGGTACCAACCCATGATTTTGGAACCATCTAATGAGGTGGTTTTTGGTGGTGCGGTACTGTAGCAACCCAAACCAAAACCAAATAGTTGCATCATCTCACCCCAAACCAAAACCAAATAGTTGCACCATATTAATATATTTTAATATATTAATATTAAAATATATATTTGGAAATTTAATATATTTTAATATTATAGTTTTATTATCTTTCCTAAAAATTAATTTATTAATATTAATATATTATAATATATTAATATTAAAATATATTTTTGGAATTTATTTTAATATTATAGTTTTATTATCTTTCCTAAAAATTAATATATTAATATTAATATATATTTTTGGAAATTTAATATATTTTAATATTATAGTTTTATTATCTTTCGTAAAAATTAATATATTAATATTAATATATTATAATATATTAATATTAATATATTTTAATATATTAATATTAAAATATATTTTTGGAAATTTAATATATTTTAATATTATAGTTTTATTATCTTTCCTAAAAATTAATATATTAATATTAATATATTTTAATATATTAATATTAAATATATTTTAATATTATAAATTTTAATATTTAGAAATAAAATGTGAAACCATTCCAAGTTACCAAATATGATTTGGTTTCGGAATTTCAACCCATACCAACTTTACCAAACATGGTTTGGTTTTTTAGCATCACTTTTTCTCACACCAAAACCATCTGCACCAAACATGGTTTGGAATCAAAATAAAACCACACCAAACCAAATCCAACCCAACCCAAACCAAAACCAAAAACTAACACCGCACCGCATCGTTACCAAACGCAACCTTAGTGATGATGGATATGGGTCAATTCCATCAAAGTGGAAAGGAATCTATCGGAATAACACCAGGGAAGGAGTTCCTTGCAACAGGTATACTCTATTTTTTCATAATGATGATAATAATAATCAACAATGTTTCTATTTACAATGAACACAATATAAACAATGATGCTGATTATGATTAGTTACAACAGTTACACTATGGTTGATGCATGAATACCTTATAAAAGCAACCCTATAAAAGTAAAAAATCAAAAAATAAAAAACTGGGTGGATTGCTTTTTCTTAGCTTTAAAATTCAAAAACCATAAGAAGAATTTTTATAATAAAGTTTTAAAAAGGGTTGATCCACCTCATAATACACTGTATATGTGGATTTTTTTCCTCTTCTGTTTCTTATAACTTTACTGGTTTTATCTAAACCTATTTGTAGTTATGTCATCACTGTGCAGCAACTGATATATATGTTGTTTAATTTGTAGGAAACTAATTGGAGCTAGGTACTTCAACAAGGGTTTTTTGGCATATATGGCCACAGTGAATGCTTCCATGTACATGACACACGAGACCAGGAAGGACATGAAAGTCGCACACTGTCAACTGCAGGTGGGAACTTTGTTCCTGGAGCAAGTGTTTTTAGTTTCGGCAATGGAACTACAAAAGGCGGTTCGCCTAGAGCCCGAGTGGCTGCTTACAAGGTATGCTGGCCTCCGGTGCAAGGGGACGAATGCTTTGATGCCGATATCATGGCAGGATTCGACGTGGCCATACACAATGGCGTGGATGTGCTCTTAGTGTCACTTGGTGGCGTGACTACTGACTACTTTGATGTTGGCCTTGTGATTGCCACATTCCACGTGATCCAAAAGGGCGTTGTGGTAGTATGTTCAGCTGGGAATTCAGGGCCTTGCCATGAAACTGTGTCGAATGTTGCACCTTGGATGATAACTGTTGGAGCGAGTACATTGGATTGCGAATTCCAGACTTTTGTTCAACTCGGCAATGGACTGCACTTGAAGGTTTGATTTTTATTTTTTCCCTTTGCCACTTATAAGCACTTTTCTGTGGTCAGCATTCTCATTTTTCGCAACGAAAAAGGAAAAAAAAAAAATTTATTTATTCACTTTTGTTAATGATACAGGGAGCAAGCCTGTCTAAAGCACTGCCAGAAGATAAATTATATCCCCTCATTAGTGCTGCAGATGCTACTGCTGCGAAGGCATCTTCTAATGACTCGTAAGAACTGCTGTGTTGTGAAATGCTCATCTTTTATTCTCCAAAAATGCAGCGATTTTGTGCTTGAAATGTATGTCAGCTATCCTTATTTTGAGTGCGTGTGTTGGTTATTTGTTTATGCAGGATGCTATGCTAGCCGGGAACCCTGGACACTGCGAAGGTGAAGGGGAAAATCGTGGCGTGTCTTAGGGGGAATAACACCTTAATGGAAAAGGGCGAGATGGCTGCTCTGGCTGGTGCTGCTGGGATGATTCTTTGCAATAATGAGTCCAATGGTGATGAAATTTTCAATGTGGCTCATGTTCTTCCGGCTGCACATGTCAGTTACAAAGATGGTCTTGCTGTTTTTCCCTACATCAATTCCACTAGGTACCTCCTCTCTCTGTGCGTGTGTGTATATCAAATTCATGAGTTTCACTTAATTAGTACCATGACTTTGACAGGAATCCACTCGCTTATATCACCGCTCCAGCAACGAAATTCAACACAAAACCAGCTCCATTCATGGCTGCTTTTTCCTCGAGGGGTCCTAATCCGGTTACGCTAGAGATCCTAAAGGTTTTGACCACACATTATCTTTGCTGGGTGTTTTAACTTTTCTATCACACTGCAATTTATTTTTATAGTTTTTTGTTCACACTTTTGGAAAATATTACTAATTGTTCGCGCTTTGGATGATTCAGCCCGATATTACTGCACCAGGAGTTAGTATCATAGCTGCCTTCTCTGGAGCAGTAAGCCCGACAGGTGAACCCTTAGATAATTGCACAGTTCCTTACTACTTCATGTCGGGTACATCCATGTCTTGTCCTCATATTTCCGGAATTGCTGGCCTACTGAAGACACTCCATCCTGACTGGAGTGTTGCTGCCATAAGATCAGCAATCATGACTACTGGTAAAATCTCGGATTTTTTCTAGTCGGTTTTTTTTCTTCTTGATTTATCTGCTGGATTACGCAGTGCTTAATGTATTTGGAATGCTAAGATGGACAGACGGTAAACACTACGTGAGGAGTCCAATCGTGGTTGGTGCTGCTCGAGATTATTATTAGGATGAATCATTTGATATTGGTTAGGATAGATAGTTGCAAAATTACAGGATTTAGAATTAGTTCCACATTTTTTTGTTATTTTTTTATATCTTAATTATTGGTTTAGGGGTAACAATTAGTCTAGGACAGAGAATACAAGGGGTATATTTGTTGATCACCCTGCAGTAGATCTAGAACTTATAAGTAGTCTATGCAATTGAAAACACATTCTTTTTATGGTCTTACTATATATATATATATAGTGTGTATTCACAAGAAATGGCTTCTCATTAGAGAGATTGTGCTTATGAGCTTGAGAGTTAATTTAAATGTGTGAATATGCCAGATTTTTAATTTTTTGAAAAAAATGTTTCTGAACGTGCTTGCTTTCAATCATCTTCGCTGACAAATTGAGAGCCAAATCAAGATAATATTTTTGCAATGTACTAATAAATAAAGGGGTCACAAACAGAACTAATACTAGTAAATAAAAGGGTCCTTGTTTTATTTGTGTTGGTATAATTTTTTGTGTTTTTGTGTTTTCGCTGCGAAGAAACGCACTACACGCCCATTTGCTCCTTCGGGGACTCGAACCCTCGACCATTATAAAATAACCTTGGCATAAAATAATATCAAAGGTTGAACCTATATGCACTGCAGACAGATTTAGCATCGTACCCAATCTTTTCTGCAATTTCTGTTGTCATTTTTGCAATTGAAACATGGCCTATCCTTGTTTTTTCCTAAGAATGAGAGCAGAGACATGGGTTAATGACTACAATTTCTTGTCTGTTGTGAACAAAAAGACACTAGCACTAGGAATCTAATTGTGTGTCCCATGATCAAAGGGGCAAAATTGTCTCAGAAAAAATGAGAGGACATTCTATCCCTGTAGAAGATTAGAAATGATAGAAGAAGTAGGTAGGTCTACCCCTTGAAATGTGGTGAGCAAATAAAGGTTATGGAGTAATTCATATATATATACACACTCAAAAACACACATATATAACTCCCATCATATGGGAAAAAATAATACTTCCCTCACAATAGGTCATTTCTGTGTCCTTCAACCATCACCTACACTACATAGTACATAGTCTGTTGGATTGTACTTGTATCTTCTAACTGTCTCAAAAACACACTACTTTTTGCAAGCCACCATGAGCATGCTCATATATCCTCCTATGAGCACCCTACAACTCCATGCTGGTTTCTCTTCCTTTCTGGGCTCCAATCAGAGGAAATTCTCACATGGCTCATTGCATCTTCACAAGTCATGGAAGCATAGTATGTTCATCAATGCGAAACCCGTTGTACAAGATGGGGTCTTGAGCATCAATGGCACCGATGCTCTGACAAGCGTCCCAGAGAACGTCGTCGTTACACCATGGACTAATTCATCTGCTTTTATCGGTGCCACTTCCACTGTCAACAGCTCCAGACATGTTTTTAAGCTTGGTGTCATTCAGTAAGTTCTGATGCTCTTTTTTTAGATTTTCTGAAGCAGCCACATTAATCCTTTATTTATCATACAATTATTTGATGAGTTATTATTATTATTATCATTATTTTTATTTTTATTTTTTTGTGTCATCCAATTATGCTGGCTTTAATCATCAGATGTGTATCATGACCCTATACAATTCTTTCCATTCCAAAATATGTACTTGCATATCATATGAGGTTCTGTGTCAAGAAAAACTTACAATTTACAAATAAATGCATTCAAACTGGGCATTATTGGTTTACATAGTTATTAAAGGAGTTAAGAAGATATATTTTTCCTTTGGTAGTGTAACTTTGTGCATGTTTACAGTTCATAATTAATTTCTGAGTGAGATTATTTCAGCAAATCACAGCACCCTATTGACCAAAATGCAATATCTTTGATTAAAAATGGAATTAAATAAATTGTTATGAAAGAAAAAGTTGTTAAATTATTGTGATGCTTGGCTGATGCAGGGATGCCAGATTGTTATGTTTGTTCCGATTTAAAGTCTGGTGGGTGATTCCTCGAGTTGGAAATTCAGGAAGAGATATTCCCATTGAAACTCAGATGCTGCTGGTGGAAGCAAGGGGAGAATCAGATTCTGATGACCCTGATATATCTTATATCATATTCTTGCCGGTGTTAGACGGTGTATTTAGAAGCAGCTTGCAGGGAAACTCAGCTGATGAACTCGAATTTTGTGTTGAAACTGGTAAGAATTCTCATATTTATTTCCATGTTTTAGGTTTCCTCTTCACTGATCATAGACAATGATTTGTTTTAATTTTTTTTATTTGGAATGGGAAAGTTAGTCACATAAGAAAACACACACTAGTCGGACAAAGTTTTGGATTACGTCCACGGAGTGCACTAGAACTTCAAAAAATTTCCTTATATGCAAGTCTATGGAATGATTTTGACCTATATATCTAAATGGTCCAAAAATACATGTAGATTGCACTTGTTGTACCTTGTAGTGGAGACGAGAACAGGATCATATCCATATTTTTTGTTTCCGAATATTCAAGCAAATGCACATACACCCCCAATATTGTCCCTAAAAGAGCTCGAAGACTCAACCTCCACTTTGAGGAAGATGAGTCTTCGAGCTCTTGTCATCATATCGTATATGAAATGCTTTAAGTAACATTTTTGCTCTTAGTGACCGACCCTCTCCTCATCCTATTATGTTTAATTCGATGAAGTTTATTGCCTCAGTATAATGATATAAGCTGGTTATGCATTCTATAGGTGACCCTGCTGTAGTTGCATCAGAGTCTCTAAAAGCAGTCTTTATGAATTATGGAAACAACCCTTTTGATCTGATCTCGGATTCTATGAAGTACGTGGACCTCTGAGCAATGTATGAGTTTCATTGAAATTTTATCTGACCATGAATAAATATTGAAATTTAACCTTATTTTGATGGCAGCTAAAATCTAACTGCATTCCAATCAGTCAGCTTGGAGTTGAGTCAAATAATACATGGGATATTAACTAATTTACCTTTTATGCAAGCATGAAATGGTTATGACTTGTGATAATATGCAGGATTTTGGAGAAGCATAGCGGAACATTTGCCCTCCGGCAAAACAAACAGGCAAGTTAATTAGCTGAATTGTCAAATTTATTACGCCTTCTCATTTTAGTCTCGGGATTTATTTACGTTTTTCTTAAAGATGTGAACCTCAGTAGCAAGTTATTTTGTTATTTCTCTGATGCAGATGCCAGGAATGCTAGACTGCTTTGGCTGGTGCACTTGGGATGCTTTCTACACAGATGTTAACCCTCAAGGAATTAAAGATGGACTAAAAAGGTAATTGCAGCCCACTATATAATCTACTATTTTTCTTACTTTTCTCAATATATTCAGCAAATTTTTTGTTCTCAATGCTGTGCAATATATTGTGAAAATCTACAAATTAAAAGCGCACGGATACATGCAAATACTAGTCGAGTTAGTACATATGCGATTGTCAAAATGGCTTTGGTAGGCTAGCTTGCTTACTTCTGTAACCTCATTGTAATAAATACTTAGGACTTGAGGTCCAAGGTGAGCAAGATAAAAAAAATTAAAAAAAAAATTAATAAAAAAAAAAACAGCAGATTTCTAGCAATTTTGATGGTTTCAAGCACAGTATGACAGATAGAGAATATAGTCAAATGCCATCTTAATGATATTGATGTTGCGTAGCATATATAATGCATGTTAATGTTGAGAATTCTCTAAATGCTCCTATGAACTAATGTATCTCTTAAAAGTTGCAATTCCTTATTTGCTTCATCTCCTTCTTGTTTGATCTTTCTAACACAGCTTTTTCAACACCATGTTAAATATGTTTTCCTATGAACTAATTATGTTTTCCTTTTTGTCAGTTTATCTGAAGGAGGCACTCCAGCAAAATTTTTGATAATCGACGATGGGTGGCAAGATACAACGAATGAGTTCCAGAAAGAAGGGGAGCCTTTTGTTGAAGGGTCACAGTAAGTATGTCCGTCTCTTTTCTTGTTAGTTCGGAAAAGCACATATGTAGCAGTAAGTTCATAACATTTTCTTTTCTTGTTAATTCCGAAATGCACGTTTATAACCTCTATTTTTTTTTCTTTTTTTAATTCGAACTGCAGGTTTGGTGCCAGATTAATCAGCATAAATGAAAATAACAAGTTCCAGAGAAAAGAAAATGGGGATTTAAGAGAAGTACCTGCTTCTCTTAAGGATTTCATTTCGGAAATAAAGAGGACTTATGGGCTCAAGTATGGTTTAGCATTTCACCCTCTCCTCCCTTTTAAGTTTTTATTTTATTTTATTCTGATGGAATTTAATATAACAAAAGAGCTACAATTTCTATCCATCTTAATGATGTTTTCAGGTATGTTTATGTATGGCATGCTCTAATGGGATACTGGGGTGGACTTCATCCCGATGCTCCCGGAACTCAAAAATATAATCCTAAATTGAAATTCCCAGTACAATCACCAGGCAACCTTTCAAATATGAGGGATGGATCTATGGATGCTATGGAGAAGTATGGCGTCGGTGCAATTGATCCTGCGAAAATATCAGAATTCTATGATGATCTACACAGCTATCTTGTGTCACAGGGAGTGGATGGGGTTAAGGTTGATGTGCAGAACCTACTTGAAACTTTGGCAACTGGTTCGGGAGGCCGAGTCTCACTCACTAGACATTTCCAACAAGCACTTGAAAAGTCCATAGCCACCAATTTCCAGGACAATAGCATAATCTGTTGCATGGGTCAGAGCACAGATACAATTTACAAGTACTAATCTTCTCTCCCCAATTTTCTGCTGAAGTTCGGTATGAAATATATTATGCATTTGAAATAGTGATTTTGTTTCTATTTCTTGTTGCAGCACAAAAAGAAGTGCTATTACGCGTGTATCTGATGATTATTATCCGAAAAACCCAACCACACAGACATTGCACATAGCTGCTGTGGCATTTAACAGCATATTCTTTGGAGAAGTTGTCGTTCCCGATTGGGACATGTTCTATGTATGACCTTGCCTTTCACTTTTCACTAGTGCCTTTTTTTAAATTTCTTGGTAATTAAGTTGTTTTCTTTTACACCTTTCAGAGCCTCCATGATGCAGCTGAGTTTCATGCTGTTGCTCGCGCAGTAGGAGGTTGTGGAGTCTATGTTAGGTGAGTAATGAGTATATCTTAGTTATAGAGCTACATAGTCTTAGAGAGGACTAATGAGCAATGTTAGATGCTTTGAAAATGCTTTCATGTTTGCCTTTGTATTCGATATATAAATAGGCCATCTTAGCCTACATTGTGCTTCATTTTCCTCGAAAATACTATTTCATTTTTAATGTTCTCAAGCACCATCATACAAAACAGTGATAAACCAGGCCAGCATGACTTCAAGATACTGAGAAGGCTTGTTCTTCCAGACGGATCTGTGCTGAGAGCTAAATACCCCGGAAGGCCATCGCGAGATTGCTTGTTCAATGATCCAGTTATGGATGGAAAGAGGTATCCTTCAGAATCCTAACTGTCTTTGATTTGCTTCACATGTTTTAAATTTTCGAATCATTTTTCTTTTTTCTTTTTTTGTTGAAATCATAGCGTACTGAAGATTTGGAACCTGAACAAACATACTGGAGTTATTGGTGTGTTCAATTGCCAAGGAGCTGGAAGCTGGCCTTGTATGGACCGTACTGTTGAGAGCAATGTCGATTCTGAGATCACCGGACTAGTCTCTCCCGCTGATATTGAGTATCTTGAAGAAGCTTCAGGGGAATCATGGATGGGATATTGTTCTGTCTTTTCCTTCAACTCAGGTACAATTATAATTTCTCAATATTATCGCGAGCAGCGATCATTCTAGTAAAAAAAAATTGAGAACAAAAATGCATTAAGCCACATACTGTAAAATGTGGTTAGTCCGGTGATTTTGATATATCGAAAAGGAACATGTTTGCTGTATTTGCGAGTATGAACATTGGATTTTCCGCTACATTTTCAGGCACATTGTCTCGACTGACAAAGCGAGAGTCATTGGAGGTCACCTTAAGAAGCCTGCAATGCGATGTCCTGACCATATCGCCTATAAAGGTTTGGCTAGTCATTTGCATTCCTACATTTCTTTTCTCGCATCTGATAAAATTCATATCAGATCAGATGGAGTTTAATTCTGACTAATGGTTCAAATTATGTTTGTGATTTTCATAGGTTTACAATACAAATATACATTTTGCACCTATTGGATTGATAAACATGTACAACTCTGGAGGGGCAATTGAGGCAATTCAAGTGTCAAGTGATTCTTCTTCCAACTGCAGAATCAGTGTCAAGGGAAGAGGGACTGGTTGTTTTGGAGCATACTCTGATCAAACACCAAAGTTTTGCTCTATGAACTCCAAAGAAGAGAGATTCAATTACAGGACTGAAGATCATTTTTTGACTATCACAATTCCAACTGACATAACTTCTTGGGATATCACAGTTTGTTACTGAGGCTTATTTATTTATTTAAATTTATTTTTTTACAGCCTCTATTCCACTAGTTATTAGATAGTGATTTATGGAAACAAACAAACATTATAAAGCAAGTGATTGAAGAAATGATTGTCAATAAATGATGATGATTCATCTTTGAGGTGTTTAACATTGCCATGTTCTGACATTTATACGAGCGGTGCAGATTGTAGCAAAACTGTGCCACACCATCCGATTCTTCTGAGAAGCAGTCACGTAAATGTCGTAGATATTCCTCGATTGATCGATTCATAATTTTTGTCTGTGAATTATTAGCTGTGGACCATATGATTGATTGATTCATTATTTTTGTCTGTGAATTGTGAATTATTAGCTGTGGACCGTATGTCCAAATGTACCATTGCTATGTCTATTTAGGGCAAATTTGTTGTGAATTGTCATGAACTTTGATATACAAAATTTTGGAGTTTGTTTTACAAATATTATAGATATGAATCATATGATCAGGATACACACAATATAGAAATGGTAATGAAGTTGGTTATTTTTTACTCAGAAATAATTTTCGTATTTATTTATTTATTTTTCCCTCCATTAGCAAGCAATAGAGACTGTATCAAGAGAAAAGTCATTTAAATGCAAGAACAATATTCTCTTCAGCCTTGTACAGATAGATTGTGCTCCATGTAAGTCTGGAGACGGATTAGGCTGAAGATGATTCAAGTTCTAAATGTAATGGGACTTTCCAATGTTTTATTATATATTAAAATAAATTATTTAGATTTAAAATCAAATGTATTTCATACATGGTTCGTGGAACAAGCCCGTAACGGCCAGTTCGTAACGGTTTTTTGGCGGCTCGTTATCGTTACATACTGAGAGTCAGTTCTCACAGTAGAATCGACCGTTACGACGACCGTAATCCCGATTCTGATTGCTTCTCAAAACAACGTAACGACTGAAGACACAACTGGAAGCTTTTGTAGAAACTTGGGTTAAGAACCTTGGGACATTGAATACATACATATATATATTGTATATGGGTAATGAAAGTATGTGAGTTAGTTTTGAAGCTTTTCTCTACTTATCAATCATGAAGAAAAGATTGTCTACTAATGATGAATCAAATATCCACTGAAGATACAATTCAAAATTGACAATCTTTTCATGAACCCCAACCAGAACAACAAGATCCACTGCGAAATTCATTTTGGTGGTAAACCATGTACCTTTTTAAAATTATTTTGCATTGAGTTGGAAATAAATTATATTTTTATGATTTGAATTGTTTATTTATTTAAATTTGAAATTAATTCATTAATATCATAACAAGTATAACATAAACATTGAAATAACGATGACGCTATTAAATTTATTAATAACTTATTTTTTACACTAAATATCTTTAAAAAATTAAATAAAATTTATTTAAATCTACCAAAAAATCATCTTTATTCATTTATATTGTTAAAAGTATCCAATTAGTACATTTTGGGCAACATGTGCAAAGTTTAAAAAAATTCACAATTGCGATAACCGAGTCCGTCACATAACCCTGATACTGACCCGAGTCTATTACACCAATACCGTTACCGTTACAGCGACCGATACCGCTGCGAACCTTGATTTCATATTACCTCTGTCCCATATTAGTTGTCCATTATTGCAATTTTACTTGTCCTAAAATACTTGTCCAGTTTAAATTTCAATGCAATTTAACCTTCCACTTTCTTCAACTACCTTTCTTTCACTAATTTTAAACAAATACCATAATCCACCATAATATTATATCATTAAAGGCAAAATTGAAAATTGCACACTAGTTAACCCAAATTAATGAAATATTAAAAAGTCCAAATTGAACAACTATTTTGGGACGGAGGGATTATTTAAATTCAAGACACCAATTCCATATTACCAAGCTTAATATGAAATTACCTTTTTTTATTTATCCAATCTATTCACGATAAGGGAGTCGTCATAAAATTATTCTCATCTAATTATTTAAATTTCGGTCTAACTGTATCATATAATAAAATATTCATTAATTCAAAACTTTAATGAGGGCAATTTTACTTTGTTACCAAGAGTAATCACTGTTATAACCTTATCTTTTCATTTCATTATCACTTTTCATTTTTGGGTAAATTATACTTTCACCCCCTTTTGTTTGGACTTCTTCCACTTTACACCCCTCTAGTATGGATAATTACAGTTAAGTAGCTCACAATTCATACTTTGGTTACACTTTCCCCCTCCTTCAAACTTCCGGTATAGTTAACACTGACGTCATCTCATTTTTAGAGGTGAAATGATGACCATATTTCCCCTCAAGTCATGTAAAGACCCTTTTGCCTTTCCCAAAAGGTGTAAAAGACCTTTTTACCCTCACTTAATTTTTTTTCTATGGACCAAACCACCCTTGAGTGAGATATACATATGATATTTTAATTTGAACAAGTTACACACAAAATGCCAAATACATAATACAATCATACCATATCCACAACCCTTTCTTTCTCTTTCTTTTTCTCTGTACATATACATACATATATAATAAAAAATAGAGGTCATGATTATAATTTATCAGATGATGCTCTTAATGAAAATTTGATTATGGTGAAACAATGTTCAAATGTCGCTTTTTTTTGCCTCATCTATGGATTTTCTCTGTGTGGGTTTATGGATTTCTCGGGAAAAAAACCGCTTACAGATCAAAATAAAAATCCCCCCCCCCCCCCCCAAAAAAAACAATATTTCTAATTCTTAAAAATTCAAAATAACCGTCTCTGCAAAAACAATGATGAGATTAGAACCTCATCGACTTCGCATTTCACTGCGAAGTGCTTGCTTTGCTCTTTTGCCAGTGATTTTTGGTTCAGAGACGCCATTTTTAACTTCTTAAACCCTAGCATGAGGACTCGAAGCTTCGACCCAAATTTGAGAGTCGGAATTGGAGACTGAGTCTTCGAATTGGAATCCACAAGTGCGATTCTACCTTTGAAACAATCATTTGGAGATTTGATGAAATCAAAAACTAGCTTAGTATTGTTGTTTTGTGAGTCTTGAGAGGCCTTGATCTAAAAATCTTTGGGTCTGGTTGGTTCGTTATTGTCGAAATCAGGAGATGTGAATTCCAAATCGAAGAAGGAATCTACGTCGTCGGTTTCGTTATCTTGTGTTTGGAGTAGGGTTTTGACGGTGGTATCATCGAAGATAGTGGTGGTGGTTAGGGGTCATTCGTGAGCAATCTTGGGCTCGGCTCGTTAAGAGCTTGGCTTGTGCTCGTTCGTTTAGTAAACGTACTGAACCTGAGCATAATTTTTAGGCTCGTTTAGTAAACGAACCGAGCTTTAACATTACTAAGCTTGGCTCGCTAAGCTCGTGAACAGACTTGTATAAGTTAAATAGTAAAATTATCTCATATTTGACAAAAGAAAATGTTCAAATTGAACAAATTATGAAGATTGTTGTGAAAAAATTATACCAATTATACGGCCATAACATAAAAACCAGTCATAAAAAATTATACTAGTGAAACTATGTTAAAAACAGACATGCAACAACTCAATCCAGACAACTATTGACAAGAGTAATATATATTGCAACTGAAACGAGTCGTTCGTGAGCAAGCTCGAGCTTGACTCATTAAATTTGGCGTTCGACTTGGGCTCGTTTGTTAAGTAAATGAGCCGAGATTGAACACATTTTCTATACTCGTTTACTAAATGAATTGAGTTTGAACATTCCAAAACTCAGTTCGGCTATGTTCATTTGCAGCCCTAATGGTGGTGTTACCGGCTGAGTGGGTAAGGCACAAAGTTTTTTTTTACACACTTAGATTTAGGTTTACTTTAGGTTAGGCTTACTAAAGGGAAAATTTGTAAAACAATATTTTCAAATCTTTTTTTTTTATGAAATTATAATAAAATATAATAGCCAATCACGTAATTTTCATTTCTCGGTCACCGAAATTAAACGCCGTTAACTTTGAGAAGGTCAAAGTGTAATTATAAAAAACACGAGGACATAAAATGTAATAAGTCCAAATAAGAGGGGATGAAAGTGTAATTCACCCTTCAATTTTTATATATATATTTTTACTAGTGATAATAGAGTGAACTTTTGAAAAGTGGATATAAGAATAAATCTTCGATTTATATTATTTGACTTTACTAAATTCAAACAAATTTGTCTATTAACTTGACCATGGTCAATCACTATAATTTTATTTATTGAGAAATGAATGGATATGCTCAATTATGTTATTATACTACATATGGTGAGATGAGTGTGACGCTTAACCACTAAAATTAAAAGCCAAAAAAAAATCTAAAAATAATTAAATAGAAATAACAAGATAATAATCAAGATTTTTGTTGGGATGCGCATGAATGCCCAGTGCGCATTTTAGTAAGCGCCGTCCATGCCATTTAAAAATCGATTCGGTTTGCTCTTTCCGTGGTGGTCGGAGTTTCGGTTTGTTTGCAGCGTGTACGAAACTAAAACAACTTGAGCATCTGCTTCGCTGTATCGAAATAAACTTCATCACCACAAAGCAAACAATTCATATACACACATACACATATATATATATATATATACTGTAATAAAAAGTTTCTTTTCAATCGCATCTATTCCACAAGGACCTGAATTATTGAATCAGGTCTTCGCCAATTCAATCGCCATGTCTTACGCGTACCTCTTCAAGTACATCGTCATCGGTGATACCGGTAACTATACATACCATTTACATACATATATACATGAATCTATATATATATGTGTGTATTTCTTTTTATGTATGTATATAGATATTTGTAGTGCTATGATCTGTATTGAATTGTGATCGGTAGGTATGATGTGATCTCTTAGAATTAGATTGTTTTTTCTGAATCTGGACATAGTTTTGATATGGATTTGTTGTATTTAATTTGTTAGGGTTTTCGATTTTTAGGAAGATTTGGAAGCCTAGTCAGTTTTAGATTGGTTAGAGATTAGGTTAATTTTACTTTCCATATGCAAGCCATTGGGCTGTTATGTCACTTGATTATGATATTTTCCACGTTTGCTCCTTTAATCTAGTTGTATTATACCTTCTTTTTTTTTTTTTTTTTTGTAAAAGATAGTGGTTCTATTTTGGTTTATTTGATAAATAGTATTAATTAAGTTGTATAGGATTTGTGGGATTCAATTTTCAACTTATCTCATATGTGCATTACGTGATGTGATTAGTAATTTGATCAAGTTGCTTAGGATTTGTGGAATTTGATTGTGCATTATTGTTATCTCTGTACACAATATGAAGTGTTTCGATGTAAAATAGCGGCTTCAGGCAATCTTTTGTAGTTATTACGATACTATTTTTAACTTGTTACTCTGTTTTGTATTTGCTATGATTTTATGAACTTCTACAAATGCGAGGACGTTTGAAATGATATGTTTTGTAGTAACTTACAGAATGCTTAGATGCTTGAAGCCTGATGAAGGTAAATCGAGGTTTGGAGGCCAAAAAGAAGAGACCCAAAACCAAGTTTGATTGAGTAGATTAATTATGCTCACTCGGCATTATATGGTATAGGATGGTATAGTGTCATAATACATCAAGATGCACCTCTACAATAGGAAGCAATCGGGATTTATTTGTCTGTAAAAAAGGGAAAGAGAAGCAATATGGCAATTTTCTAATAGGGTATGTGATGACGTGAAACTTGAGAAGATGAATCTTTTTTCGTAGATAGGAAATATAGAGTGTTTTGTATTGGTGGTTGTCTGCATTAGAAAATTGGTCAGTTCAGAGATGTCTATACTGTTTTTAGTGAATGTGATTTGAAGTTCAATATAGTGATCCATGCAACAGAATGTTGAACTTGGTTGGTGAACCTTTTTGCCCCTTAAGCATCACAACGAAAATTGGATATAGGAAATAGTGGTCTAATCTCAGAAACACTGATTTTGACTTGTGAGTTATAAGTTGCTTAATTTTAGTTATAAGACTTGTTGCTGGCTTGGAATAATGGTTTATTTAAAAGGGGCAGTTCTGAAAACTGGCAAAATGTTCCTTATTTAAACTTCTGTTAGCAGGCTGGAAAGGGGATGAGGTTTCTCAAACCATAATTTATTGAAAGCATAAGGCTATTTTTCCATTACATGTAACTAAATGGATAATTATTTGGTGGTGGCATTTTTCGGTTGATGGCAAGTAAACTTTTTAAGTTTTTTTGCAATTGTCCCTATGACCTTGTTCTAGACTATGACCCAATTCAAGATTTTTATCTGAGAGCGCAAAAAAGAGAAAAACTTCTGTAATTGCTGAGAGTTATCTGTAACTGGACTATGGATTCTTTAATTAGGATTCCATGACAGAATCAGTTGAACTGTAACTTTTTTAATTTTTATTGTTTTCAGATACAGAATTTTCCCAGATCAAAGTGTGAAATGTATTCCTAGTACTGACGTTTCATTTTGGATTTTGTAGCTGTAGACCTCCCTTTCAACAGAGCCCCTGCATAATTTTAGGATAGATAGTTAATGCCGTTCTGTTAAAACCATTAGCAGTTCAAAACCGTAGCAGATCCCTCTGTGGTTCCTGAATTTGTTGTCTCGCTCTCAACACAATACCCTTTGTTAACCCTTCTATGTATTGGTTAAGTCAAGGGCGAATGCAATACACCGATACCTACACAGAAGAATTTCTGTTTGCCTACTTTCTAAGGTCTAACCTTTCCCTCCCCTACTGAAAAGGGGCAAATACCACTTTGCACCTCTGATATACTACTTGAGATTCAATTCAAAAGGCCCCACTTAGTTTCGTAAGCTTTTGTGAATTGTCATTGTCCAACACCCCAACCCCACACCCCCTTCAAACCCGTGCAAATTTGCGAATCTGAGGAGCATGCCGCAACAAAAGGATGGACCCCTTGTGCATTTAATGATGAAAGCAGGTGCATTAATTTAGAAGGAGACCTCTCAGGGGTGACCTATACAGCCTAGTGTCTTAGGCCTAGTACACCTTGAGGATTGAGGGTATTTATTACCCACTTACCTGGCGATGAATGCACAATCAATGGAAGCATTTAGGTCAAGACAACAGAAAAGTTCACATTCATGGCTCGAACATTCTCATAGGTTCGCAACATGTTCCATGTCTACTCTACATCTGTCCTTCCTTGATCTTCTCTGGGGTCCCTCCCATTTGTGGTTATGATACCTCCATTTAATATAACATCACTAGGAAAGAACCCCAACAGCCCTTAAGTGGTTAAAGTAGTCCTATGATACATAATAGAAGATACTTTTCTTGAATTTTAAAATATTTTCATTTTCTCACATCTTGAATTGCTTTTATTTGATCAAAATATTTGGAAGCTTAAGTTTTGTTCAAGGCAAACCTTTTGCTTTCCTTTTTCTGAAGCTTCACTGTCAACCATTTTTCATGCTACGCCTTCTAAAGCAGTTGCTATTTATTTTATACTGTATTGTTTTGGTTTTCTATCAAAGACCTATTATAAAAAGGAGAGAGTGCATTATGTGCATGGTTTGATTCTTTCTTCTGCAGGGGTTGGGAAATCATGTCTTCTTCTTCAATTTACTGACAAGCGTTTCCAGCCAGTGCATGATTTGACCATTGGTGTTGAATTTGGTGCCAGGATGATTACAGTTGACAACAAACCTATTAAGCTTCAAATATGGGACACGGTTTGTCTGTTCTTCTCTATCTTCAGTTTATATGCACCAGTGTCTCCATAAAAGTTGTGTTAAATTAAATCTGACTAATTATTTTCAGCTTGGTTCCTTGTAATTGAGTCTAAATGTTGTCATGCTCAATGGGGATTCATCTATAGCTATATTTGTTTTCAAATACTAACCATGTTCTAGTGCAAAAGGCATTTTTTTTATACTACTATATGGCCAAATTCTTAATTAGTTTCACATTTTCTTATGTGGTGAATATTATTTTGTACTTCAGAATGACCTTAATCGCGTTTGTTATGCTAAATTATAATGATCCATGCCTCTCCCTGAGTATTTTTTTTCCATTTGATTTCATGTCCTTGCTATGTTCATTGTAATCACATGCCTCACAGTCTTTATTCTTTTACCCCACTAGTTTTATCTTCACGCACAAAAAAAAATTATAGTGTAAATCCACAATTCATGGGAACTTGCACATTTGTTTTGCCTTTGTGTGGCACACCAGCTAATGTTGCTCAATATGCTTGGGTGCCACAAGACTATAGCACCTCTGTATGTATAAATTTAATCTCTCTCTCTCTCCCTCCCTCTTTGTTTCTTCACAAAAAGTGTTTGCTTGACCCAATATCTGAATCATTTTCTATTCATATTTTTCTTCTGTGTAGTACAGTACGAGAAATAGGTAGAATCTTCTTATTTCATGGATAAATGAGGCCCCTGTCTTAATTTGTTGCAGCAGGGTTATTTTTCTTGCACCATATTTATTATGCATATTTTATGCTTCCTCTTCTGTATTATTTATTTGTAATCATGTGTTTTCCTTTCATAAACTACTCAATCTTGTGACTTTTGTTCATAGAAGTTCATGCTGAATGTTATGATAAATGTCAGGCTGGTCAAGAATCCTTTAGATCTATCACAAGGTCCTATTATAGAGGGGCTGCTGGTGCACTGCTAGTCTATGACATCACCAGGTGAAATTTCCTTTTGTGTAATGAATTATGGTTGAGTAAATTCCTTTGTATGTTAAATTTCTTTGTTCAACTTTGGAGACCTTTGATATTAGTATATGGCCATATCTTAACACCCCTCGGAAGACAATGTACTATCACATTATCATGGAGATGGATCCACTAGTTAAGAGGATCCAAGTACGGCGATCATGACATCAAATGCGATATTATTCACAAGGGGTAAGGGTCAAAGAGGCTTATGGTTTTAAGGCCTAAGCATGTCAACTCTGAGAAACCTTAAGTAGCCAAGATGAGGTTGATTGGCATTGATGTTGTGAACTCCTTACACCAGTGTGTCAGTCACTAGTAATATCAGTACTACTACTGCCAACTCAGTGTACTAGGCAACATTAAACACATGAAATACTTGACCAAAGGATGATGTCTCATGATCATGTAGTTATGGTGGATTTGATAACATGGGAATTACATGGTGTCAAGATCCAGTTCCAGAAAGGAATAGTCGACACACATCTATTCAGATAGAGGGAGGGGGCAAAAAGGCGGGAGCATGCATTTATAAACAATTTAGTCGATGTTTGTGAGATGGCTCCTGTAGGTAGTTAGTCAGTCCATCAGTGTCGAACATAATGTGTTGATGGTTGTATTGGTATCAGAAGGGGATCATTTGAAGAGTAAGATCTGAATATCTTTTCTCTCCAACTTCAAAATTTCCGTTGCCATTTTGAGCCGCCTTCTTGTCCCACTCAGTTAGGCTTAGGTCCTCTGCCTCCAGCCACTTTATATCCTCCCTGGAAATTCAGTGTATCATTACATATTTTGCTCATCTTTGCGACATTGTTGCCAAGCCAGAAGGCTCATTTCGAGATCCAGACCTTGTCCTCTTGTTAGGATATACGTACATTGTCAAGACCCTCGGCATAAAAAAGTACCAAAATTTTCATGCTGATATACCTGGTTAGGCAAGTGCTGACAGTAATATCTTTATTAGGTGTGGCGAGGCATCATTGTAGTAGTTGCATGATGAACTAACTGAATATGCTGCCTGACTCATTAACAGTGTCTGGGATGTTAAATGATTTTAGTTGTTTAATGCTTTAGGAGGGAAACCTTCAACCATTTGGCTAGCTGGCTGGAAGATGCAAGGCAGCATGCAAATGCAAACATGACCATCATGCTCATTGGTAATAAGTGTGATCTTGCTCACAGAAGGGCCGTGAGCACAGAGGAAGGTGAGCAGTTTGCTAAGGAGCATGGCCTGATCTTTATGGAAGCGTCTGCAAAAACGGCTCAGAATGTTGAGGAGGTGAAAATTTTCCTGATAGAAACCTGTTTCTTTTCCAACAATTATGGAAGTGAGTATGGACGTGTTTTCCTGTGGTTATCTTATTCGTAAAAGTATTTTTTGTAGGCATTCATAAAAACAGCTGCAACAATATACAAAAAGATTCAGGATGGAGTTTTTGATGTATCAAATGAGGTAATGAAGTCTGCCTTCTTTTTCCTATACATATATTTTTCCTGTTCTACTTTGTCAGATTTAACTTTCTTGCAGTATGTATTATGTCTCAGATTGGGGATTCTGTTTATGGATTTTACTTGTTGATTTATTTATTTTTGCTTATCTCTTTATGATTTGATGCTTGGTGTGTGGTGAAAATCATAATGACGTATATATTTTGGTGACAATGGAATGTAACTTTCTTTCAAAGAAGTTGGTCTACTTTACTGTTTTTTAAGCAGGTTGAAAAAAGCGCAGAAACACCACTGCCAAGATTGTGTTAGTTTTGTTCCTACTGCTTTTTGTTTTGGAGTTAACCTCTCTAACTTTTAAGTTTTTCCATGGAGAAAATTAAGATCAAATACCTTCACCACTGTAGTTAGATAGGTATCCAAATAATTTAATTCCTTTTAATCCTTTGATCGAATTTCCTTCCTGACCGTCATGTACGATTATCTAAATGCACTTTTAGAAGAATGGGCGCTTTACTGCTGTGATTGATTTAGAACTGATAACAGGGCAACTGATATTTCATTTTTCTCATGCTCTTTTTGCAGTCATATGGAATAAAAGTGGGTTATGGTGGTATCCCAGGGCCATCTGGAGCAAGGGATGGCTCTTCTTCTCAAGCCGGAGGCTGCTGCAGTTGAAAATTTTAGTACAGTGAATGAAATTACTGGGAGTTTTTGTGTTACTTGTCATTTGGTGTGAAAATGTTCCTGTCTTGATTCAGAATGGACAAGCACAAATATCTATATATCTGTATAATCTTTGCTTCTTTTCAATTTGATTGTAAATTCTATAGTGATCTACTATGCATTCTTTGGTTGTATTGAAAATTTGAAAGGGAATGTCAAGTTTGAAAACTGATGTCTTAGTTTACTAAATGTTACTACTGCAGTACTTTAATATCTACTGCTTTTACCTTGGGTGGCACCGTGGCTGATATTTGTTGGGTATACGTTCAAAAAATGCTATGAAGCACGGACACATCCTTCGACACGTTAATAATTTTTTATTTTTATTTTTTATATATACATATTATATTACACACATATTTCATTTATCATTTAAACAATGCGAATCAAATAAATTTATAAAAAAATAAAACAAATAGGTCAAATAAAATATTTGACATGTTTAAAATTCTTTATTTTACTACCATCCAAATAATCAAATGCATCTCCCATAATATCCAACATCTTAATCTCTCTTTTGTTATATTGTAGAATTTTTTTCGATTGAAGATAAATATTGGAATTGGCTCTTTGTGGTGTTATGTTGTTCTTCTTCAAATAGTGGATAAATGAATAGGTGTTCCAATTCTTCTCACAAGATGAGGAAGAACAAAGATGTTTATGCATATTCAAAACCAAATATTGGATTAGGGATGTTGAAGTTTCATAAATGATCCACCAAATTACCAGCTTCATAAGTCTTTTATCTTTCATGGAATCACATGCGCGTGTCCAATATAAAAACAATTTAGGACACGTTTTTGACATGTCAGACACGTATTTTTGGCGTGTCCGACATGGATACATGTGTCTGACACAAGTACGAAGACCCTAGACTAAGTGTACGTGCTTCATAAAAAAAAAGTATTGTTTTCAACTATGTAGAAAGCTCAAAATATAGTTTGTCGTTTAGTGTCCTTATATTTTTGTGATAATATATTTGTCATATATAAATATATATTGGGCTATTAACATAAAATCCCTTTTTGTTTCAGATTTTTAATAAATATTCCTCTGAGGTGCCATATTGCTCCCTCTATTATCATAGACCTCCATTTTATTTCAAAATGACGTATTTTTAGGGCAAATAAAAATATTAAAACGCTAAATATGAAACTAGAGGGGTTTTATTTTAAGGTTATTATATATATAAAAAACCCTATGGTTTAAAAAATGTTCAGAAAACCCCTTGTGGTTTCATAAGTCCCCCTATGATTTTCAAATTGTTAAAAAAAATCCTGTGGTTCCAAGAACCCCTTATAATTTCAAATTTAATCAAATACCCCACTTTGCCCTATATAAGATTATGAAAATACCTTTCCATTTATTCCAATTAAACTCTAATTCATTTTATTTATCACTAACCCACTTTCTCTCACTCATTTACTCAAAAACTCTAATTCTCCCAATTTATCAGAAACCCACTTTCAATTTCAATTTATAATTATATATAAAATTATATCACAAACCCACGTAAATGAGTGCATATATAATTATATATACGTACATAAATATATATATATATACAATGATATATACGTAAATTTATATATATATATATATATAACTATAAATTGAAATTGGGTTTGTGATAAATGGAAGAAATTAAAGTTTTGGAGTAAATGGGTGAGGGAAAGTGGGTTTGTGATAAATGAAAGGAATTAGAGTTTAATCGGATTGAAATTGATATTTAAATTGAAAGTGAGTTTGTAATAAATGGAAGAAATTAGAGTTGACTTGAGTTAAAATTGGAATTTATATTTAAAGTGTGTTTGTAATAAATGGAAGAAATTAGAGTTGAATTAAGTTAAAATTGGGATTTATATTGAAAGTGAGTTTGTGATAAATGGAAGAAATTAGAGTTTTGGAGTAAATAAATAAGAGAAAGTGGGTTTGTGATAAATGGAAGGAATTAGAGTTTAATTGGAATAAATGGAAGGGTATTTTCGTAATCTTATAGAGGGCATTGAGAAATATTTGATTAAATTTGAAATTATAGGGAGGTTTTTGGAACCACATGAATTTTTTTGAATAATTTAAAAATCATAGGAGATTTTTTTGAAACCACAAGAATTTTTTTGGACATTTTTGAAATCACATATATATATTTTTGATAATAGCCCTTTATTTTATTATATATGATCTTAACTCTCACATGAAAGATGGCATGACAAGGTCAATGTCTTGGTCATACTGCATATTGTGTTATTGACAAGTTGGTCCACATTAGAGGTATACATGGAAGTAATGTGGAAGGTTTTATGGACAATGGTACATGTTTGATTTGCTATAACTATGGACAATCATTTGATTTGATGAGGCTTTACATTTATGTGCTGTATGAAATAATTTAATGAATATCACAAATATGTAAGTTTGTATCATGGAAAAGCGGATTCGGCCATTATCATAACGCATTTATATTTAGAAAATTGAATCTTATCTATTTTGACATTTTCTAGACTTCTAATGAAAAAGTGAAAGAAAAAACAATGGAATCAATGAAAATTAAAGAAACGCTTGCAATCTTCGAGGGAGTGAGATGTGGTTTATTTTTCCTATTTAGACATTTCATTTTGCCCAAGAGAATTTTTTTTATAGGAGTATGATAAATAATAATATATATCAAAAAGTAGACACTTCCTTCCTCTAGTGATATTTACCTCCTGTAATTTTTTATTACTTTTTTTTATCATTTTAAAATAAACAATCATGTAAAAAATAATTGATTTAATACAATTTCATTTGCCTATACTGTTTTATATAAATACAGATAATTCAACAAATAATCAAGATTTCAATTAACTTCTATGCTAGAGCTTTCTAAATCTTTGGGTCTTATCAATCAAATGAATAAAAAACTTAATTACGTTTCGTTCTTTTTTCACTCACAAATCACAAAATCACATCATTTTATTCTAATCACTCAGCAATTTTATCTTCTTTTCTCTTGCCACTTCTCTTCTGTCCATATTACACACATCTAAATTACATATACATATATATATATAAATATATACACACATCTATATCTTCTTAGTATCTTACTGTATTAACTTTTGAGTCATCTCGAAAAGGAAGAGGGTCTCTCTAAGGGGGGTGTTTGTTTGCTGAGAAAATTTCCTCGGATCTCTAGAAAATCCAACCCCATCATCACATCCAACTTCACCACTCTCACTCCTATCTTCAATCCCTAATTACATACCCACCTTCTCTTCTCTTCTCTTCTCCAATGGCGTCTCCTTCAAATCCCCCAAATCAACAACCCCCTTTCGACATGCACAAACTCTTCAAACCCTCGTCTTCTCCTCCGCCTCTCCCTCCACCCACCACCAATCCGCCGCCGTACCCGCCACCGTCGTCCTCCGCCGCCGCCGCCTCTTCGTACCCGCCACCCACCACCACCGCCTACTCCTACCTCTACTCGCCCCTCTCTTACCCCGCTCCTCCCAATCTCCCGCCACCAAACCCTAACCCGGGGGGTGCCCGATTGATGGCGCTTCTGGGTTCAAAACCCACTTCCAATCTCGATCCGAACAAACCTAATTTGCCCTTTTCGTCTCCGTCGCCCTCCGCCGGAGGTGGGTCCGCACCCGAATTTTCGTTGCCCGTGAACGCCCCTGTTTTCCCCACGGCGCCGCCGGCCGGTTTCGCGGGTGCTCAGTCCACCCCTATGAGGTTCCCAAGCAGCAAGCTTCCGAAAGGAAGACACTTGGTTGGGAACCATGTTGTTTATGACCTAGATATGAGATTGAACGGTGAGTTTCAGCCCCAACTGGAGGTTACTCCGATCACCAAGTACATTTCTGATCCCGGGCTCGTTGTTGGCCGGCAGATTGCGGTCAACGGGACGTATATATGCTATGGATTGAAGATGGGTAACATTAGGGTGCTTAATATAAACACTGCATTGAGGTCTTTGCTTCGAGGGCACACGCAGGTTTGGCTTTGAACTCAGTCTGCTATTGAGCATTTGTATATGCTACTTATTATATTATGTGAACTTTAAATTTCATTGTTAGTGAAAATGTAATTCTAGAATGGCACCTTATGTGTCTTTAAAGAGTGAAGCTATTCATATTACAAATCCTTGGATATTGCTTTACATTGTTTATTTTCACTGATGTTTTCGGTTTCTTGACATGGGTTTCACTCCATTGTCTTGGAATGCGAGTTGTCATGCTGTTTAGCCGAGCGTTACAAATTGCACTATAAGAGCTTCTGATTGATTCAAATGCTTGGAAATGGTTTGTACTGTGTTGAATAAACAAGGGAAGGAAATTGACCTTTGTATGTTGACGATCTTGTTTGTGAGAGGAATAAATTAGCGTGTCTCTGGAATGCTTGAATATTGTTTACGGTTGTTCTCGAAGCTATATATATAGTAATACTGCAGAGCAATGGGAAGCATGTAAAATTTTAGAAGTGTCAATGAAATTTTAAAGTATGTATTTGAAAGGAGGATTGAAGGTTGTAAACTTCAGAAAGGACCTAAGGTTCTCATATATGAATAGGAAGAATTCATTGTGGGACAGATTTATGATCATGCTACTTCTAATGTTAGGTAACTTGAATTAAACCTTACCAATCTGGCATCCTATATTTTATTGGTCCCAGCTTTATAGTTGGTCCATCAATTATTAATCATATCTTGGCATCATATATTGCCCATCAATATCACAAAAGGATTAGCTTTGTCGTGTCATAAGATGCATTTAGAAAATAAGCTAGAATTTCCTTTTGTTAATTCTTTAAGTTGTCTTTGTGTAATGTAGTTCCTTGGAATATTAAATATTTCTTATGCAATGGTTGGTGGGAGTACAAATCGCCACCTTGGAACTGGAATTGATATGGGAACTAATATTACTCTTATTCGAATTTTGTGGTGACGATTCCATGCTCCAAATGCAACTTTACAACATTTTGGAAAAGGTGGTCTGCCAATGGTTACCCTTACAAACTTCTTCTCCTTCAGGCCCTAATATAGTAATACTGACCATTAAATCAGGGCTCCTAACACCGACTTCCATATTTCTAATGGGAAGGTAGCAATGTCAATGTGTGGCTGATAAATTGTGTCCAAGTGCTACGTTAAGTATTGCATACGGCAAGTATGGCAGCAAATAACAACTGTATATTTATAAATTTGGTAAAAATGGATATGATTGGAATTATAAAAGTTTTAGGTGACTTACGTTTCTTCGTCTGTCTCCTCTCCCAAAGTTCTGGTGTTGCAATGTTAGCTAGATATTAAGATACTTAGATTACAGTAGTTTGGTCTTTTGCAATAATGCACCGGAGTGATAATAACAGGGATCATGAATACTAAATGGGTTAAGTAGCTCATACATGAAGGGTTTCCTCCGTTTTTATTTTTCTTAATCTATTTATAGAATGTTGCAATGGTTTTTCTGGAAATTGTCTCTGTTCACTGTTAGATGAAGCTCGTCAAATCTACCACATCCACTATACATGTTTGAACACCTATATTTGAAATAGTATCTGTAGCTTTGCCGTTCTCTTTATGCTTTGCAACACTGAACTTCACCAAGTCCTATTGCAGTCTATTTGAGTCAAAGCTACGTCCCTACTGTTTCTCTCATAATTTTTTCCGTTAGGTCTGTGGTCTGTAATAGCAATCATCTGATATTCCCACTGCTGTTTTCTTCCTTGTGAAATTTAGCAAGTGATGTTTGTTTTGGTGGATTGACTATTTCCTGCTAGTCGGTTAGACTTTACGCTGCTATAGTATTTGCTGTAGTTTGCGTTTGATATGATGCAACAAAAATATCTTTACACTTGGTCCTTCTATAAGTTAAACTGTTTAAACGAGTCTCTCACTTGTGCATGTTCTTTCTCTCATGTAGAGAGTTTCAGATATGGCATTCTTTGCTGAAGATGTTCACCTTTTGGCCAGGTACTTTTTTCCTTCTTCTATGATACCTCACTCTGCATTTACTTGAACACTCTTAATTGGCACTTTGAAAATGCAGCCATCCCCAAGTTATTGGGAAAAGGCTCTGTTCAATTTTCTTATTTGTAATTTTTACTTGCACTTTCTGCAGTGCAAGCATTGATCGACGGGTTTTCATATGGAAGATTGATGAATGCCATGATGAGGAAGATAAGCCTCAAATTATGGGAAAAATAGTTACTGCCCTTCAGATAGAAGGAGTAGGGGACTTGATGCATCCACGAGTTTGTTGGCATTTTCATAAGCAAGTAATATGTTGTTCTTTTATTCTTACTAATTCTTTTATGTATTCTTCTTGTTATTTTAATTTAATAGGTTTAAATTATGTTGTACTTATCAAAAAAAATAAAATATGTTGTATTGGTTAGTAAGTAATTTGATATGCCAAAACTGTTGCAGGAAATTTTGGTGGTAGCCATTGGAAATCATATTCTTAAAATTGATACCACAAAAATTCGGAAAGGTGAAGAGTTTTCAGCGGAGTCACCTCTTAAGTGTCCTATTGACAAGCTGATTGATGGGGTTCAGCTTGTTGGTAAGCACAATGGTGAAGTTACCGAATTGTCAATGTGCCAGTGGATGACCACCCGTTTAGCTTCAGCCTCAACAGATGGCACGGTTTGTGTTATTTTGTTCTTGGTTTTTGGAGTTTCAAAACTTTTCATTTTTCAAAAAGATGCAAGTACTCCATTATCGTAGTGGTTAACTTATCAACAATTTATATTCTCCAACAGGTGAAAATATGGGAAGATCGTAAAGCAGTGCCCCTTGCAGTATTGAGGCCACACGATGATCAACCTGTTAATTCTGTTACCTTCTTGACTTCTCCCCACCGTCCTGATCACATTGTTCTTATAACTGCGGTAATTGCTCCAAACTCCTTTTTTTATGATTTATAGTATGTGACCATACTGGAGTTTCAGTCTATTGAATGGTTAGTTGGTAAGAGCAATTTGTTTCTTGTAAGTTGTGTATTATTACATTAAATATGTAGCATCTGTTATGTTTGTTTGTTTTTTCTTGTACACCTTTCACAATTATATGTCTTTTTTTAAAAGTTTAAACCAGAAATATCGAGAAATTCTTGCAGAGTCAAAAGAACTGAAATAAAGGGTCAACTATACTAATTTCATCTCTATCAAGTTTTAATATCAGAATAGCGGAGATAAGATTAAACCAGAAATATCAAGAAAATCTTGCAGAGTCAAAAGAACTGAAATAAGGGGTCAACTATACTAATTTCATCTCTATCAAATTTTAATATCAGAATAGCGGAGATAGTCATGATTCAGTGGGTCAGGTCCACTTACATTTTCTTTTGTTTTCTTCTGTTGATTTCAATTCTTTACAAAATATTTAACATAATGGGAAATAGGAATATGTGGTGATTCAAAAGAAATTATGCTTGCAGGGACCACTGAATCGGGAAGTAAAATTATGGACCTCAGCATGTGAAGAAGGCTGGTTACTGCCAAGTGATGCTGAATCGTGGCAGTGTACTCAGACTTTGGAATTGAGGAGTTCTAATGCATCCAATCTTGAGGATGCATTCTTTAACCAAGTTGTAGCCTTGCCCCAGTCGAGCCTTCTTTTGCTTGCAAATGCTAAGAAGAATGCTATATATGCTGTTCACATAGAATATGGTCCTAATCCTGCTGTGACCCGGATGGATTACATTGCTGAGTTTACAGTTACAATGCCCGTATTAAGTCTTACAGGAACAAGTGACAGCTTACCAGATGGCGAACATGTTGTACAGGTATACTGCGTTCAAACACAAGCTATTCAGCAGTATGCCTTGGAATTGTCTCAATGCCTGCCACCGCCCTTGGAAAGTGGGGAACTAGAGAAAACAAACTCTAATGTTTCTCGCTCATTTAGCGATGCTAATGTCAATGGTTCTACTACTTTGGAATTGTCTAACAGTTTTAAATCCTCTGAGATGCCTCTAAATAGTCCAATTCCAATGCCACCAATACTATCGACAGGCTCTGAAAGTGCTCTTATAACCAGCTGTCCAGTAAGATTGTCATCTTCTGAGGTCACTAGCTTGCCAGAGTTTGGCCATTCAGCTGTGGAATCTAAGCCAAATACTGTTTCATCATGTCAAAGTGCTGAAAATTTTCTCCTTGCATCATCTCTTTCTTTAAGTCCAACGTTGTCTGAGCAATTATCCGATATTAGAAGTCCTTTAAATGGCATTGAGCCTAGTCCGGCATCCACTGGTCTTGGTGGTGACCAGCCAGTACTTGACTATTCAGTGGACAGGAGAGTGGATACTATTGAGGGAAATTTGGCTGATTCACGTTCTACAAGCGACAATCTAAGGAAGGATGAAGAAAATATTGCACAGAATGATCTCTCATTGGTTCCTAATTCTCCTGTAACTTTTAAACACCCAACACACCTGATAACTCCATCAGAGATATTATCTATGGCTTCATCCTCTGAAAACACACAAGTAACTCCAGCTAAAATTGTCGGAGAGGCAAAGATTCAAGATGTGGTTGTCAACAATGATCTGGATGGCACTGAAGTAGAGGTTAAAGTTGTGGGTGAGGCGCAAGGCAGCCAAAATAATGAGTTTGACTACCAGAGTGAGCCCCACGTAATTGTTGCAGAGAAAAAGGAGAAATCATTTTACTCCCAGGCCTCTGATCTTGGCATTCAGATGGCCAGGGATTGCCATGTGGGAACATACAGTGTGGACACGGCTCAGCAGCCTGGTAATGTTACTGAGGCACTGATCCAACCTAATGTTGTTGGGGATGAAGTTCGAGATCGAGATTTGACAGGAAATATGTCTGCAAAGGTTGGTGAAACAACAAATATCCCGACTATTTCGCAATCCCCAGGTCCAGTAACAAAAGGGAAAAAACAGAAGGGGAAAATTTCTCAAGCCACTGGTCCAATTTCTCCCTCTCCAAGTCCTTTCAATTCTACAGATTCATCCAATGAACATGTGAGCAGTTCAGGTGCACCATCTGCTGCTGCTGCTTGGTCTCAGTTATATGCTATGCAGGAGATGTTGAACCAGGTATACTTTTTTAATTGCTATGAACTTTGTTTGGGTGTGGGAGTTAGTGAGTCAGTTATTGCACGGAGGGGATGCTGGACGAGTTCTGGTATACAGTTCGAGTTCTATAAGTTTGGGCGTGTGTGTCAGATTGAAAAGAATTCTCTTGATGAGATTAACAGATTGGGACATATGATAGGGATGTATGGTGGTCTAAATAAGTTTACTAGTGTGGCACCATAATAAAGTGGCATCTCCTCTTCCTCCTAAATGGAAAATTGAGGTTTTCGAGTCCCTAGCTTAAATTGGGTTTTGTTCCCTTTCTATCTTTAGCAGAAACTCTTTTCACCACTGTCCATGTTTGGTAGTCGAGGGCTGAAAACCGATGAACCTTTCTTGTTCATAGTGCCTATTATTTTTGAAAGCAAATGCTTTCAACTTCAAGCACTATAGTTTTCCCTGCTATCAAGTGTTCAATAATACATGTAGCAACTAAAATGATCAGAAAAATAGAATTATTAATGTTAACCTCTCTCTCCTTCCCTATGGGTGTTGTAAAGGCCGGTGTTCCTGATTATTGTTATTTTTTTTTTTGGGTGGGTTCCCTTTTCCGTAAGTTGGTATTACTTGGATAGTCTGGGGACTTTGTACTCTAGTATTATGTTCTTATTTTCTCATTGTTTTTTTTTTCAGTACTATACATAATTAATTACTGAGATACAGGAAAGAATTCAGGAATTTGTAAAGTTGCTAAGACCTTCTAGGGAATATTATTTTTTTTTTCTTTATTTATATATTTTATGGGGGTCTCTGACAAGAAATGCATTAGACATGTCATAACATATAGTCTGGGATGCTGGTCTGCTCCCTAGAGTTGCTGTGTGTATTTCTCGTTTCATGCGGTTGACGTTAAATGGTAGAAGAGACAGTTCCGACAAATATTAAAATGCAACTGCTTGCTGGGTATGAAATTTGGGCATTGGATTCAAAATCAAAATTAGCCATCAAGAGATCAGAATGGTGAAACAACCTCTTCTTATATAAGCCTTTACCATGTAATTAAACCATGTACTTGAGACAGGCCTTTATAAATAAGAGAATTACAAAGGTTCCCGGTCCAACTATTGCCCTTTTAATTGAAACTCATATTGTAAACATGTTCTATTCTTCATTTGCTGCCAATTCTGTTTCTGTAGTGTGAAGACAAGTGTAAGTTTTCTTCAATTGTTCATTAGAATGGAGATGATACCTATCTATTTGTTGCCTTGAAACCCCTCTCGATTTCTTTGGATATCTCAGAAGGTGGTTTGGAAAGTGCATCAACTATTTTTTTCTTCTTTTTTAAATTTCTATTTTTTTTGTGTGATAATACTTCGGATTTTATAGCTTCAGTGCTTCACATAACTTTGATTGTACTCCTTTTTAAAAACAAAGTGTACAGATTGTGGAACCTAGGAAATGAGGTAAGGCCTAACTCTCCTGCATATTAATTAGAAATTGTAGGCCGCCTATACTGTCATAATTATTGGCGCAGTCAACTTATTGAGGTCATAACATTTGTCCAGCTTTCTGATTTATATATAAGATGACAAGATATTAGGTATTTATTGAGAGAAAAAGAAAGGATATCAGTGCACCTAAACAGACTCAATGGTTACTCAGAATGCTTGCTAGCTGACAATTAAGGACTTTATAAGAGCTTTTACCTCAGTGGTTGATGGGGCTGGCTGGAACAATCTGTGAGTGGTGTCGTCTTCACATGGTAGTTGCGACCTTCATTTTGGTTGGGATCATGAATTGCAGCTGATTGAGTTTATTGCTGCTGATAATGTCATTTACTCTAAGAGTTAAAGCTATTAGATAAAGTGTAACTCAAGTATGTCTGTCCTTCAACCCGCTCCCTAACCTGTGGCCTTCTTTTGGCTCCTACACGTGTCACAATTTTGTAATGATGGTGACGGCAGGGTTTGAACACGAGACATTTGGCTTTGATACCATTAACAACTCAGTTGCTCTAAAAGCTTAAGCTATTGAAGAGGGTGTAATTTAATGATCTATATGTGCTTCAACCTTTGCTATTATGAACACAAAGGTTAATATGTGGAGATATGTATCACTGTTCTGCCTAAATTGGCAAACTTAGGAGTACGATATTTATTCTTTTTTATTTTCTGTTTTTTGGAGGCGGCAGAGAATATCACAGACATTTTTTCTTGTGAGCAAGAAGTTGTCAAAAGACAAGTTTTATGAGAATTTCCAGATTTTTTTCCAATGATATTTTCTAGGCCAAGTTGCTTCGTAAGCATGTTTTGGTTTGTCTTTTGAATTAATATGGAGCATAATTTTGTGTTTGTGATGATCCTACATCTTTAGTACAAAACATAAAAATAAATGTATTACCATGTTTTGATTTCGAAATAATAAAGCTTTAAAGTAGGCTCCAATATTATTCATTTTTTTCTGGTTTGTTTAATTCTATGTTTTGATTTTGAAATCATAAAGCTTTAAAGTAGGCTCCAATATTATTCACTTTTTCTGATTTGTTTAATTCTGTAGTTAATGAGCATGCAAAAAGACATGCAGAAGCAGATGCATATTATGGTGTCTGCACCAATAAGCAAAGAAGGTAAAAGATTAGAAGCATCTCTTGGCCGGAGCATGGAGAAAGTTGCGAAGGCCAATATGGATGCTTTGTGGGCTCGTGTTCAAGAGGAAAATGCAAAACATGATAAGTTAGAACGAGACCGTACACAACAGATTACAAATTTGATAGCCAATTATGTGAACAAGGACTTGCCAGCTATTTTAGAGAGAACTTTAAAGAAGGAAATAGCTGCGGTAGGACCAGCTGTTTCTCGCGCTATTACTCCTGTTTTGGAAAAGAACATATCTTTAGCAATTGCAGAGTCATTCCAGGTAAATATCAAAGGCATATCAAATTCATTTGTTCCGTTCTGTTTGGAAAGAACATATTTTTAGCAGTTGTTGTGTCATTCCAGGTAAATGTCAGGGCATATGACATATCAAATTCATTTGCTTCATTCTATTCTTACATTGATTATCTTGTGTAAATCCTAGTTACAAGGAGGATTACATCATCATAAGCAATAATGGAATGTTCATTTCATGACATCTTAAAAACAGATCCCATACTTCTTCTTGGGGTAGTGACTCCTGAATTCGTATGACAACTTGTGGTAGAGCACAATTATGGAATAATCCCATTTCCATGGGACACTCCTTCTGTGATTAACTTTCTGTCATCTTGGGTATTTTCTTAATTAGATTGTCTCCATTAAAATTTTGCAGAAAGGAGTTGGAGATAAGGCTGTAAATCAACTAGAGAGGTCTGTTAATTCAAAACTTGAAGCTACAGTAGTTCGGCAAATCCAAGCACAGTTCCAAACTTCTGGCAGGCAAGCTCTGCAGGTAATGCATGGTCAAGAAATGAAGTTCTTTTTGCAGTTCTGGTGGCAAATTCTACTTTGTTCATCATATTTTATCTGCATGGTTTTAAATAGAGCATGAATCTTGGTGTTCATGAAATGCTAGACACAACAATTCAAATCCTATAAAGTGATTTATTCTGCAGATTATTTTTCTTAAGTGCGTGATTAGGAAATACGTAGTGCTATATATTTGTGAAAAGAATTACGTTTATGAAGTCTTTGTGAAAACAATTGTAGTAGTAAATCAAGATTCATCTGTGAAACTTCTGAATTAAGATGTCATCAATGCCTATAAAGCATAACTAAATAAAATTTTCAAGATAATTGGCAACCCCTTGGGAGTTTGAGGTCCACCACTTAGGAAACAACTATAGGCATTTGGAGTTTGTCATGGAAGCTCCCTAACTCTTCGATCAGGATGACTCCTTTTTCGAACCCCCACTTCTGCTCTCCGGAGTTGCCTCGCCAACAAATTTCTGTGTCATAAATTCAGAAAAATGCCTCATCCTAGCTTTTGGTATTTGGCTCAGGAAGAAAGCGGGAATGCGAAATAGATAGAACATCTGTTTTTCAGTTAGGCAATTATCCCATGCATAAATAGTTTGGGAACAGAACTACTTATTTCCGACTTTGTAGAGCCAGTGCTGTTGTTGCTTGCACGTACAGCACTCCCCAACTTACAACCCGGTGCCAAGGGGCCTCTCATGTTGCAAATAAAGAAGGATCTTTATTGCATGAATATTCCTGTCTGTTTCTTCGTCATGAGGACAACATGAAGATCCTCTTGAGTTCGGTCCTTCAGTTATCTCCTGATATCACATGCCTTTACGTGATGAGCCTTTTTCCGACCCATTAATCTTTCTTTTCCAGGCCTTTTAGAGAGCAGTTTGTCAGCATTGACCTTCTAAGAAGTAAAAAGCCACTATGATATTTTACCTTTGTTCACTCCCTCGAGCTCCGATTATGTCTACCATATATTCCCTCTCAATGATTCTTTAAGCCCGAGGGGGGGGGGGGGGGGGGTGTTCAAGTAATAAATTAGTATGAAGGTAGGTACTTTATTCTGGTAACCCCATCAAAGCAATCCATGGGAGGGAACAACCCTAAAGCCCACTGACAAAAGCGAAAACTCTGCCAGAAAAGTTACAATTTCTTCTAGATACTACTCAACACGGTAACACCTATTGTGGTTTAAGTGTTAAACCCTTTTAAATCTTTATTGCCGAAACAGATGGCACTTGCAAATCAACTGAAAACACCAGCTCTTTCTCCTGTATTTAAGTTACTGATCAGCTGCCTTCTTCTGTAATATTGGCGTGTGTAAATTATTCAGGTTCATGCACCCAATATCAGTATTTGGATCATTTCCACAACTGTATTGCTCATTGGTAGAAGCCCATTGAAATGAATGCCTATATGCTACTACTTTTTGTGGTTTAGAAAATTTAAATATGGAATTTGCATATGCAGGATGCATTAAAGTCTAGCTTTGAAGCTTCAGTTATTCCCGCATTTGAAGCATCATGCAAAGCAATGTTTGAGCAAGTTGATGCCACTTTCCAGAATGGTCTTATAAAACATGCAAATGCTGCTCAGCAGCATTTTGAGTCGATGCATTCGCCACTGGCTGTTGCTTTGAGGGTAAGTTGCTTAAAATGAAACTGATTTTAGGAGAAGATAATTGCATAAGATTTTATGTTGATTTTGCTTTGTAATTTTCACATGCTTGTTTTTTTTGATAAGTAAAAAATCACACAAACTTCACATGCGTGTTTTGTGCCACTTCGACGCGATGTTATTTCTAGGTCTAGTACTAATTGCTAAAGTTAATTGTGTTTGGTTTCTGTTTACTTAAATCTTGAAAGCCTTTCCAGAGGAAGGTGAAAGACAATATAGTCCCTATTGCCATGCTTGGGGATTATGAATCAATTTCAATTTATAAACAATTTCCTTTTACATCTTTGTACAAAAAATATGTATACTAGACCTTTGGTAAAATGGGAATGAATTTATATGTTTTTAATCTTCGTTTTCCATACTAGTTTAGTCTTAATTTTCATATTGGCTCCTCCAAATAAAAATTTCTCAGTCCGGCCCCTGGTTGGACCCTCTAAACTGTACAATTCTTATCATTATTGACACAACTCGCTCCGTCCATCTACAATCTCACCTTTTTCTTTGGGGTGGCTGTGGTGGGCCTAACGCATTTTATAAAGGGTAATGTGCGAGCAGGGCCGGCCCTAAAATCCCGAAAATAAGTGGAGGCCCTAGGCGGGAATAAATGTGAGGCCCATTATACGCAAGGCTTCACGAGCTTAAAAAATTATGAGAGATTTTTTATTTATTAAAAACATATTAAATATATTAATATTAAAAAATTGAAAACAACCTCCATCTTGATGTTGTCGTGAGAAATTATTGTTTTTGTGTTAGTGCGGAAAACATCCTCCAACTAAGTGGAGTCACATGAAAATTTGTTGTCGTTCTGCGAATGCGGCAGTCACGAGAGCCGAAGTGTAGTGGTCAAACATTGTGTGGGTGCGATAAGAATCGTCTAGCTCTAATAAGAAAAATTGTTTGATTTGTATTAGACTTTAGTTTCATTAAGTTAAAATTTTGATTTTTGATTTTTTTTTTTGAGTCTATAGTAATAATAACTAAAATATAAAATTTTGGGGACTAAAATTGTTAAATTGGATTTTAAATTAGTATGAATTGGACTTTTAAACAAATTAGTTTTTTTTTTTTTACTTACAATAAAATAATTTTTATTTTTAAAAAATGAGGCCATTGAATTGGAATGGGAAACTAATTATATTTTTTGTAAAGGTTATAAAAGCATTAATAATTTTATTTCAGCAAAAAAAAAGTACAATACAAAAAAAAATATTTGAGGCCCCGAGCCTGGAGGCCCTAGGTGACCTAGGCACTCGCCTACTCTCAGGGCCGGGCCTGTGTGCGAGTCCTATGTGAGATTTGCTACCTTCGTAGGCCATTACCTTTTGCTTGGTCGTTCTATCCAGAGTACTTACAGAGTTAGTTTTGGACAAATGTCTTACCTTCGGCATTATTTACATAAATTAGTTGCTCCCAGATTTGCACACTCATTTCTTGCTGACAGGCCTGAGCTTTTAATTTGCACCAAGCATTGGCTTCAGCTTTTTTCTCTCCTCTCCCTAATATTACTTTACTTCAGTTTAGACTTCATACTAATATAACTGAGAAACCTATTGTTTTTCCTAGTCTCTTATTTAATGTATATATAGATGTGATTTATGTTTTCTCCAAGCATAGGGGTCAATGTGTCAGGGTGGACAAGCATAACGGTATTGCTCATTATAATAATAAAGAAGGTTAAAGAAAACTATTGGATGACATGGAAATAGTACATTGGAACATATGATACCATAGTTTCCATGTGCTCTGTGTCCTCTGCTTGTGCCACATTTTTTTTTTCTGACTTGCAATTGATGCCTCCATGAATCCTCAGGATACTATTAATGCAGCAACATCAATCACTAAAACTTTAAGTGGAGAATTGACTGATGGTCAACGTAAGCTGTTAGCTATCGCTGCTGCTGGTGCAAACTCAACCACTACACCCTTGGTTACCCAAATGAGTAATGGACCATTGGCCAGTCTACATGAGATGGTATGTTCTTCTTTTTTATTTTTTATTTTGTTTCAAAGGTATTTGGTTACTGGTTCACTGCCTATGCTTTAGATCTACAAGTGCTGCTGTTATAACTGTAATTATGACGTATTGTGATCAGTTCTCTAAAATTGAGATATATGTGAAAACAGGCAGAAGCACCTTTGGATCCAACCAAAGAGCTATCCAGATTGATATCTGAGCGCAAATATGAGGAAGCATTTACTGGAGCCCTGCAAAGAAGTGATGTGTCAATTGTATCTTGGCTATGCTCTCAGGTACGCTCTTCATATGATGTGCATATTGACCTGCATTAGTAATGCACGCATGTTGGGCACTTCTCTATGGTTTAGCGGTTTTCAGATAGAATGGTTTTTGCTGATTAGCTGATGCATTACTTGAGAGGGAAGGGTAGTCTTCATGTTGCGTTTGGTACGCAGGATTCAAATAGAATGAAGGTGGGAATGTAATGAGAATGGAATGGTCATTACCATTCTATTGTTTGGTTAGAGTTTCATTAAATAGAGAACGGAATGATTTTTTAGTTTTGTTAGGGAATGGAATGCTCATTCCACATGTTTATTAAAGAAATGAATTTTCATTATCTGGGATGAAATTTCATTTCAAGAGAATGCCCATTTCCATCCTACAATACATGTCAAATTAAAGAATGACTGGAATGGGCATTCCATTCCATTCCATTCCTGCGTACCAAACGCAGCATCAGGGTCTGGCAATCTAGTCTTTGACATTGATGGTTAAAGAGTTAGTTGACTGGTTGTTGGGGGTACTGAGAAACCATTTGGAAAATTACCTTTTAGTCCAACATTTGCCCTTCAAAAACAATGTAGTCCTATAGATATTCCATTTGGACCAAAGAAGTCCATATTTTGAGATCTATTTCCAACAAAGCTTTATGAAAACTAGGATACCTCTTTCCCCACTTGGAGTATTCTTCTTTTCCCATTGCTTGTTATTCTCACCATTTTCAAGTTTCATATTAGTTGGAAATAGGGTTATACACTAATACTTCTTAAACGTGGTCCATAAGCCCAACCATTTTGCAGAACTGAACTTTATAGCATGGGGTACATAACAGAACCAAATAACATTGTAATTAGGAATTGTAGTCTCATACACAACGCATAATTGTGTTAATTTTATGTTCTATATATATATATATTCATTCGTTGAACATGCATCCATGTTTGAGACTTGATGTTATACATGTGTGCTATCTTTGAGGAATCCTATTCATCCTTCTTACTATCTCTTCCATTCACTTTTTCATTCCTTCTACTAAATTGACTCTAAAATAACATACTAATAAATTTGATCAGGACAAAAATTTATGCCCTGGGTGAATTTGCGAGCAAACCAACCATATAATGCGAGCAATTATGGCTCCAAAGGACATTTATTAAATTAGTAAATGTTGTGAAATATGGTAGAGATCTAATTGAGAAGTTTTTTGTTGGAAAAAGGCCCTACATACCTTCGTATGCATAGACTGGAAAGCTTCTTTTACTCTTTCCACCCTTGTGGATGAGACTATTTGGTGTCTAGTCGTATTAGCCGAATTATACGTGTCTAGTAGAATTAGTAGAGTTATAGTTTAGTAATTATATATTTAACAAGTTGTAAATGATGTTTATATGAGTCTGTTGATCCCCGTGAGTTAATGGGTACAAATCAAAACTGGGACTAATAAATGGATGTCTATGTGATAATCAAACGAAAATATGGACGAGTCCCATGCATATTGGTACTTGAAAGTGGCTAATAAATTGATTCGTGTGTGATCATCAAACAAAAAAATGGACGAGTCTCGTGCATATTGGTACTTGAAGTAAGAAGGCCAAAATAGAAAATTGTTTTAGCTTGAACTTGTTGAAATAGATCTCAAATGTAAGACTTCTTTGTCCCACTAAAACTTTACATGACTGGAAAAGCCCATCAGATTTTGAACCCTGGGGCAGTTGAGGGAGTATTTCTATATACCGAGTTAAGGTTACTATCCAATAGCCAGTCCATTGTATGATCCGATTTCTGTTTTAGGTATCGACTATTGAGCGTCTGATTAATGTTATATATGAAGCTGTCGATTAACATTGCATTTTCTAATTCATTCAACAGGTCGATTTACAGGGGATTTTGTCACTAATTCCTCTTCCTCTGAGTCAAGGAGTTCTACTTGCCCTTCTCCAGCAATTGGCTTGTGATATCAGCAAGGAAACACCCAGAAAGCTTTCCTGGATGACTGATGTTTCTGTTGCCATAAACCCAGCAGACCCCATGATTGCTATGCATGTGCGGCCAATCTTCGAGCAGGTTTATCAGATACTGGGCCATCAACGGAGCTTACCCACAAACCCCGCTGCTGAGTCGTCCAACATCCGCCTTCTTATGCACGTCATAAACTCCGTCTTGATGAGTTGTAAATGACCCTGACCCTCTCTTTTGCTCTAGATTGTGCAGTGTCGTCGCTATGGTTTTGATTTGTACATAAATCTAGGAAGTTTTAAGGAACTGAAATTATAGGTCTTGAGCTATCGCCATAATTTGTGCCAAAGTTTAGTTTTGGATGTTGTTACCTGATCTCCATTTTACTTTTTTTTTGTTTTTGATAATTTGTTCAGAGTATTCTTACTTTCCCGGTCATTTTTTTTCTCTTGTCAATTGAACATTTCCAAGAATGTTGCAGAAGCGTATTCTATCTAGAAGAGAAACATAACTGAACCTTGATCCTTCATTATTTCTGATTCTATTCTTGATTTTCTTCTTTGTTTTTTTTTTTTGTTCATTTGGGTTTAATTCATTTAATGGTGCCTGTTGATAACTGCACATTTGATTCAAAGTTAACATTTGTAAAGAAACTAAAAGGAGTTAATAAAAAAAATTGTTGTTTCGAGAAGAAAAAAAAAGTTCTAATATTGAACTCGGACAGATTTTTCAATGTTATCCTACAACTAGTACTGACTTTGTAGAGAGATCTATTTTCTGAACCATATTTCAAAAAGATTTATATTTTAAATGCAATTATTTAAGAAAACAGAAGTGACAATCAATCTGTCCTATTGATCAAAAGTAGCCATTGGACGGTTAATTGGTGGGGAGAGGAGAAAAAAAAAAGGAAACTTGGTATATACTCAACCTTTACAAATTAAAAATATTGAATAAATCACATTAATATAACTAAATCCCAACTTAGAATCAAATTTTAATGAGTTTAAAAGTGTTTTTATTTTATAATAAAAAGGGTTTAATGGATCACAATGGGTCATATTTGATTAATGGGTTATATTCCCACTTTCACCTATTCAAGTTTGTCTTAATTCCATTTTCACTCCCTCGAAGTTAAATATTTTCACTTTCATCCTATTGAGTTTGTGAAATTACCTCATTGCCTTATATTTCATTTTTTGTTTTTTTTAAAAAAAAAAAAAACTCGCAAATAAGTAGGGTGAGGGGTCTAAGTGGGACAAATTTAAATTTAAGAGAATGAAAATGGAAATATTCAACTTCGAGGGATGAAAGTGAGATTAAAGCAAATATTAGAGGGTGATTGTGGAAATAGCCCTTGATTTTAATTGCTTCCTAGCAGAAAAGCAAGCAAATACTAGTAATCAGTAAACTATATATATATAATTACACAATTACACACACACACACACACACACACATTTACACACACTGACCATCGTCCTCCAAAACCTTCTTGCATACATGAAAAAGTATGTACGTTTCACCAACAATCTCATCCCAACCTTTTCCGAAAATGCCCTCATATCCTCACTGCGATCGCTCATCTCCCCACAATTTCTCACCACCTCTGCAACTATCACCGCTTCTTTCATGGACCCAGAAATTTCTTACGGTCCTTGTATCCTCCAAGACAAAGACCTCCTCCGGAAGAGCCAGAGCACAGGACCAACGGGTCTTTACGTGCTGGACCTAATCGAACGTGGGTCTATGGAACCAGACCCTACTCTGTACAACAAGCTCTTCAATCGGTGCACCCAATTGGGTAAGCTCAAAGAAGGTAGAATCGTCCATGCCCACTTCCTCAATTCCAAGTTCAAGCACTATCTTGTGATTCTCAACACCATTCTCAACATGTATGCGAAATGTGGTAGCTTGGATGAGGCACGGAAGGTGTTCGATGAAATGCCTCAGAAGGACATGGTCACTTGGACTGCTTTGATTACTGGGTATTCCCAGAATGAAAGACCCATTGATGCACTTGTTTTGTTTCCCCAAATGCTGGGTATTGGGTTGAAGCCTAACCATTTCACGTTTTCCAGCCTTCTCAAGGCGGCTGGTGCAGTGCCTAGTGAGAGAGACGGTGGGCAAATTCATGGGTTTTGTGTAAAATGCGGGTATGATTCGGATGTTTATGTGGGCAGTGCGCTTGTGGACATGTATGCTAGGTGTGGGCTAATGGAGGGAGCTCGTTTTGTTTTCGATAGGCTTGTGAGCAAGAATGAGGTTTCTTGGAACGCTTTGATTGCTGGGCATGCTAGGAAGGGGGAGGGAGAGGATGCGCTTCAGCTGTTCTCGAAGATGCAGAGGGAGAAATTTACGCCGACCCATTTCACCTATTCCAGTGTTTTTTCTGCTTGTGCTAGCACTGGAGCTTTAGAGCAGGGGAAATGGGTGCACGCGTGTATGATAAAGTCTGGAGGGAAGCTTATTGCATTCGTGGGGAACACTCTTCTTGACATGTATGCTAAATCCGGTAGCATTGATGATGCTAAAAAGGTCTTTAATAGATTGATAAACCCGGATGTGGTTTCTTGGAATTCGATGCTTACAGCATGTGCACTACATGGGCTTGGGAAGGAAACCGTGGAACGATTTGAGAAAATGCTTAAGCTCGGATTTGAACCTAATGCAATAACCTTCCTTTGTGTGCTCACTGCTTGTAGTCATGCTGGGATGTTGGACGAAGGACAATATTATTTTGCATTAATGAAAAAGTTCGAGTTAGAACCAGAGGTCTCACATTATGTCACGATGGTTGATCTACTTGGTCGAGCGGGTCTTCTTGATCGTGCTGAGAGGTTCATCAGAGAAATGCCAATTCAACCCACTGCAGCCATCTGGGGAGCCTTGCTTGGCGCTTGCAGGATGCATAAGAACATGGAGCTGGGTACTTACGCTGCTGAACGTGTATTTGAGCTGGACCCTCATGATTCGGGACAGCAAGTGTTGCTCTGTAATATCTATGCTTCTGCTGGTAGATGGACAGATGCAGCAAAAGTGAGAAAGATGATGAAAGAGAGTGGAGTGAAGAAGGAACCAGCTTGTAGTTGGGTGGAGATTGAGAATACTGTCCACATGTTTGTGGCGAATGATGATGCACACCCACTGATAGAAGAGATCTGTAAGATGTGGGAGAAGATAAGTGGAAGAATCAAGGAAATTGGCTATATTCCTGATACTAGCCATGTGCTTTTGTGTGTGGATCAGCAGGAGAGAGAAGTAAAGTTACAACGCCACAGTGAGAAGCTTGCCCTGGCATTTGCTCTTCTCAAAACACCGCCTGGATCCACCATCCGGATCAAGAAAAACATTAGGGTTTGTGGTGATTGTCACTCGGCGTTTAAGTTCGTGTCAAAGGTGGTGGAGAGAGAAATTATTTTGAGAGACACCAACCGGTTTCATCACTTCCGTGATGGCTCTTGTTCCTGCAGGGACTACTGGTAGTGCTAGAAATTGACTCTGGTTACCTACAAATGGCTAAAGGAAGAGTCATGGATGGTATGGATGCTAGTCCATTACTAGTCTTTCAAGCTATCAACCTGCGGGGCCCTTAAAATAACATGGCAACAAAAGCACTACTTCACTCTTTCATATACTAGGGGATTTCTCTTCGTTGGTGCGGCAATGTCCTAAATGTCCAATTAAGGATTTTCATTGGACTGCCATGACCATAAAGTCTGCCATGCTGCATCAAAGCCGTCTTCCAGTGTACTTGGTCTTATATGGAAAATATTAGAAGTTCTTCTTTGAATTTTTGCTCAGTTTAAGATGGCAAGGACAGAGCAAGTAATATGGATGGCTTCGGGCAAATGTGAAGCCTCATGGATGCTGGACAGGTTAGACATTCTGAACCAACAAACTGGATTCTTTTTGGAGTATTCATACGTCTGTGAGAATTGTGTGTTGAAAAGAGTGACTGCATTTGTACTCCCTCGCTCCTTCTAGAAACAGTTGTGGTTGACACTCTTGAGGGTGATTGAAAACAAGATACATGCTCCTTTGAGGGACGTTTGTGGTTGAGAGTCTTAAGGTTATATTGAGCCACATCCAGAAATAGGAGCTTCAAGTGTACATTATTCATATTCAGAGCTTGGGATGGATCGTGACCTTCAACACTCTGCTTTGAATTTCTACTGACCTTTCTGTCCAACAGGAGCATCATCTTTCCTACCCTTTTATTTGAACTCAAGAGGAAGCTGTCTAATTTCATCTGAAAGACCGACAGTCTTGTGCTATATTGGACAATAATAGTTATGTCTTCCATGGAAACTATCCCTTGTCCAGCCAAACCTAGCCCCACTGTGAGTATTTATCCGGTGTTTTACGTATTTCTGGAATCGAGACATGTAACATCATGATCGTCTATTTACTTGGGTCTTATTTTTATTATTGCCTTTAATTTTATTGTACTTTTTTTCAAGTTGCTGTTATTGCTCCCAGTTGGCACTCTTTCTGACCCTTCGCATCTACTAGACATATTTCTACGATTTTGTTGGAAGAATGCTTTCATATAAAATACGTTACTTAAACCTGCAATCACTTTTCAAAAGTCTCTCGAGAAACAATTAAAGATGGATTTAGAAACCATAAATAATAAAGAGAACCACTAGCAATTGCAATGGAAGATTGTGGAGTCCGAGACAGATATCTGGCAATTAGATTCGTGAGGTGGACCTTGATGGCAGTCTAATGGCTCTAATTTTTTGTTAGGAACTAATGCTGTTGGCATGCAAAATTATCTACTGTCCTAATTGTGTTTTTTTCTTTTGCTTGCAGGACTGCGGCTGAAGCATGACATGACTGACTGGGAAACACTTTGCAGTTTCAATCCTCCTTTCGGTGAGAGATTTGAATTTTTAGGCATTCAAGTTCAAAGGCCTTGTTATATTTTAGGCCTTCCATTTAGCATCCTCCAGCAAAACCAATTATTTTTCTAGTTGCTTCTGAAGGCTCTCCACCTTGTTCAAGGATACCTTGAGCATTCAGAAACATGCTTAAAGGTCACTGTTATTGTATAATGTTGTATATGTGAAACCCCAAAATGGACAAAGTTTATAGCTGATCTTTCTATGACACCTAAATGTTTAGTTCTGTAATCCTTTTTTCCCTTACCAATGCACCACAAAAAACCTCCTGATGGATACCACTTGTATTGATAAATACCACTTCTATTAGCCATTAAAATTTTCTGACTATTCAAGATCCTCTTCCAGAAAAGACCGTGTATCTAAACATACCACTTTTCAATTCTTTCGTTTTGGCTAGAAACTTTAGGGAGGAAGAACGTGTTGCAGCTAGGGCATTTTGACATAAACATGTCTTCTATCAGTGATGTGTTTTGCTGGGAAAAGAAGAAAGTCAATGCCAGCAGATATTTTCTTTCTAAACCTATTTTACAATTTTCTTCTTTCTTCTTTGGCAGTTTCCTCCTCTTTGCAGATCCCTTTGAGGTAATAACAAACTTTTTGAATTGGCTGCCAATATAAGTTTATTCAGCTTGGACAGGATTGCAAAACTGGCAGCCAGACTGGACAACTTGTGAAGATGTAGTTAGTGCAGAATTGGCATGCTGAAGTGAAATTGACCCGTGACGTTGATTGTTCAGCTGGAGGCATCCTTGTGCCGGGGGATTCTATGGCTTTTCAAGCCCAGACAAAGAATAAGAAAACAGGTTCAAGGCAAAAATAATTCCAAGGGCTAATTTCCGGACAAAGAGTAGGTACATTATTAGGTCATGCCTTTTACGGGTTGCCTTCTGTTTTTGAAAAAATTGCCATTTTGCTACTATTGTGCTTATATTTCGAATGATATGAAAACTTTCATATTTAGGGTTTGATCCATGTAAAATGAATAATGACATATAGCTCTAATTATTCTGCGGAATCAGTCTTAAATGAGAGTATGTTTTCCGAATTTGTTGGCCAATGTTTTGCAACTCCTTCCATGTTATTTTTCATTCTGGTTTTAGACCAAATTGTTGTTAGTAATTTGGCAACATGTCACTTTCATCTAACTCCCAATATGCACAGAGGCTGGGACACCAGTATTTCATAATTATGCTATTATTTCAGTAGTAACTTGAGTGAATTTCTGTAATTATAGATATAACTAACATGATCAGAAAGAACAGATGATTCTACTTTCATGATTGAAATTTTGAGTAATTTGACATCTTTTTAGTTGAATAAAAATGGGCAATTCCATTTATGATATTTACAACTCCTTTTCGCATTTTTTACTCTTCCCTTCTTTGTCCCTGATTGAAAAAAATGCATAATTGATGGTCTACCCAAATATAATGGTATAATCTTTGTTAACTCTCTAAATCTGCAAACCAAAACAAACTAATTATGGCTTTAGTTGATCATCTAATACCAATTACTCTTTCAGTTGCGACTAAAATATCAGATGCCATTGTTGTGTTTCTTGTTTTCAGTTGCATTTGGTCTCACTGCTGCATTATTGAAGCAACTGGAACCCGAAAGGGCCAAAACAGAAAGCAGAAAGAAATAAAAAATTTTAAAAAAAATTGATCGATAGTTATTTAAATATAAAAAGCTCGAAACAGAAAAACAGTCTATCCGCATACGAAAGTAAAAATGTGTATATCTACTAATTTTCAGACTCTGCAATGGCGGAAGCCTCATGCTGAATTTGCCTCTCTCGTCTTTCCTTTCCGTTTCCAAATTCCCTAGCTCATTCTGCAAATCACATGCCTAAAATCAGTGGAGTTCTTCTGTTCTTGATACTAACTTCTTCCTTTTCTCTATCTTTCGTTAACAAAAAATAAAGTAAAATAAATAAATAAATAAAAACTTGAGACTGGTTTGATTTGATGAGTTTCTGGCTGTAATGTGATATAACTCAAAGTTGCTACTAATTTTCTTGTAACATATGGTCTGTAAATGATTCCAAGAACTACCACAAGGTGGCATGATTAAACAAAGCCTAATTTTTGGCAATTTTAGGTTGGGAGGGTGACAAAAATAGGGGTCACTGACAGAGCCACATAATGTTAGATAACCTCATGATCTGTTACATATATAATACACATATATGTCTACTTTGGTGGGTTGGACAAAATGTGATAAGAGTGGTAAAGTCCGAGCATTTTTTGTGGAAGAATAGGAACGAGAAATGCGCTTACCTTTGTAGCCTTTCAATCCTTATTTTTCGAAAGGGGAAGGTATCCCACAATTTGATACATATATATATATATATATATATATATATAGAAAGAGAGAGAGGGGACATGGTGAAAGGCGTGTAAGAGGGTGTTTCTGTGCATATATATGTGTGTTGCAGTGTGTGCGCGGTTGAGACGGTTTTAGCTTAGAATCACATAGCGTGTGAACAAAAGTTCGTTTTTCATCATCAAAAGGTAACAGAAAAAGCTCGTCTTTTTTCAATACAATATGCATGCAAATCATTAGCATTTCGATTTGTAACGCATCGAAATTCTCTCGTTTTCATTCACCCACTTGTTTATATTTCTCAACGATTTCGTTAATTTCATTCCATTTCATACCCTTTTTACCCATTTCATTTTCCATTTGTGGGCTTGTTCTTAATTTAAGAAAAATCTGTGATCAGGTATCGAAATGGAGAGGGAAAGCAGGAAGAGAGGACGAGAAGGCGTTGAGAAACAAAACACGACGAAGAATGCAAGAAAGCAAAATTTTAGTTATGTCGATGACGAGTACTTAGACAATGGATACGCGGAGAATTTGAGCTACAGCGATCCTTGTGTGTCCGGTAATGGAGGCGTTTTCGACTTCCCGTGGCTGAAAGATGGCATGATGGTCTTCAAAACAGAGGATTGCTCGGAACTAGAGAGCGCTATCGCGTCCTATTCCACCATGAATCCAGACGACGATACTTTTAACGCGTTCTTGTATCAGAGTCCATTGGATTTTCATGAAGATCATGAAAAATTCGATGTGGACCTCTCATCGGTGTTCCAAGTCGATGAGAGGGACAGAGTTGATTGCGTTTGGAGCTCGGTGATCGACGAGCCTCTTCTCACTGGCTGCAACAAGGTTTAGGGATGAATGAGCGATGTGCATTATGATCAAAAGAGTTTGATACTGCATCCATATGTCATGCCAAAAACACACACATATACACATAGTGGAGGTGAAGAAATAGAGGTTTTTTAGGTGTTTGTTATAAGGCATTTGTTTTTGCTTTATTTTACTTTGACCAGACTGTTTTTCTGGCTTAAAGGCAAAACTATACTCTCTGAATTACAGGTGACATGAAAGGGGATGGTGAGTGATTCATCCTTTGTTAAGTCCAGTTATTTTCCTTCAATGGTTATACTATTGAAATGATAATTCTCATTTTTTTGTTTTTGTTAAAGAATAAATTTCATTTCCTTCAAGTAAACACACCCCCATTATATTATCTCATGCTGGGCTCGAACACTCCATCTTCTATTATAAGATGAATATATCTAGATTGGTATAAGTCATGGTTCCTTATCGTCCGTCCGTCTAGATTATAAGATGAATTTATCTCGATTAATATACGTCATGGTTCCCATATAGTCCGGTTCATATTTAGATTATAAGATGAATATATTTTGATATCGTTATGTAAAACGACAACATATCATCTATATTTATTTTTAAGATCGATATTGTCCAAGTTCATTAAAATCATACTAACTATTGGTTAAAAACAAGGCTTTTTTAATTGTGGCACATGAAATTTCATCCTTCATTTGGACAATGAAGCCTTTGAAGAAGGGATGACAATGGGGCGAGTATGAAACGAGTTCGTCTATATCCATCCCCGCTTCATTTAATTTTTCAAAATACCATACCCTTTACAGGTTTTTCATGGGTCACCTTTACATAAACCATATCCGCTCCATGAATGGTTTATTGTACTCATGCTCGCCCTATTAATACTTAATTCTCAGTGTCATTTTCATCATGAACAAAAGAATTTGACAAAAAAAATAATAGAAAAAACTTAACAAATGAATTTCTTTCAAATCATCCAATAATCGAACTCTTTTTTTTTCATGTCGAGTCCCATGAAATAAGAATGAATAATAAGTATTAAAGTATTTAGGATTTATAAAGAATCTTATACATATACTCATAAGTTAATGTAAATGGGGCGGGGCTGGAAGGGTCATGATGGGTATTTAATAACACCCGTACCCACCCCATAATCCGTGATGGGTTTAATTTCTTTTATTAAACTCAGACGTTCTCAAATCCTTAAATAAAGGAGCAAAACGGTTCGGAGCTTCAATGGGGCGATAAAAATTGCGGTCCCTACCTTGAAGCAGCGGAGAATATTCTGGTAATTGCTTAGTGCATTTGGGACCCAAAAATGCTAAAACTAAAATAAAACAAAAAATATTAACTGATATATACATATTTTGAGTGGTGAATTATACTGTTCTAAGACTCACGGACAAAACATCAACACGGAACTGAAGAATGCATTTATAGGAGATGTAGGTGCCACTTGAACACAAAAATATGTTCTTGCCAGAAAAATACATGAAAAATTTCAACTTTGGGCACTCATTTTAATTTTTCCAGGTAAATAGACTAAAAATTAAAAGCCCCCTAATGAAGCACATCGATCTTCTCCACCGTAATTTTTTTTAAAAAAATGGTAATTCTTTATTTTTGTCTTCAATCACATCATCATCTTGCTAAATTTCATATGATATATATATATATATATATATATATATATAGTATTTTGGTTACAAGTGAAATATGTAAAGTTGTAAACAGTAGAGTTAAATAAGGTAATAATGTAATTACAAAATAAAGAGAGATTTAGTTATAGAGCTAGGTACAATAAAATGGATAAATTGTTTAGGCAATGTGTGCCTTTGAGCTCCTCATTGAGGTTTGCTTAAATTATTGTAGATGTAAAATTTGAATTTAATGAATAATTGATCCCCTCAAGTTTTAAAAAATTAACAAATAGACCCTAATGAATTTTAAACATATGAATTTTCCCTTTTGCCATTGAAAAACTAGTTAATTAATTGACAAAATATTTATATTTAAAATGACTATAACACCCTTCTACTTACATGCTTGTACAGGAGCTTGGCGCGTTGAGCTAATATTGTTAAGGGTCTGTTTGGCAACCCGGTCTTGGTCTTGGTTTTGGTCTTGGTCTTGGTCTTTGATTTCAAGACCAAGACCATGTTTGGTTGGCCGGTTTTAGACTTGGTTTTGGACACCCTAAAACCAACCACTAAAACCTGGTTTTGGCCCACCATTTTTGACTTCTCTCTCTCTCTCTCTATATATATATATATATATATGGCCGAAAATATAAATTATTTTTAAAAAAAAATTATATTTTTCGGAAAAAAATTAATTTCCGGAAAAAAATTATATTTTCGAAAATAATTATCTTTTTCGGAAAAAAATAAATTTTTCGGGAAAAAATAAATTTTCGGAAAAAAATTATTTTTTCGGAAAAAATCATATTTTCGGACAAAAAATAATTTTCTCCAAAAATTAATTTTTTCGAAAATAAATTATTTTTTCCGAAAAAAATTAATTTTTGGGAAAAAATTCTTTTCCGGAAAATAATTATTAATTCGGGAAAAAAATATTTTTCCGAAAATATTTATTTTTTCGGAAAAAAATCATATTTTCGGAAAAAAATTATTTTTCGAAAATAATTATTTTCCGGAAAATATTTATTTTTTCGGAAAAATAAATTTTTGGGAAAAAATTAATTTTCGGAAAATAATTATTTTCCGGAAAATATTTATTTTTTTGGAAAATTTTATTTTTTCGTCAAAAAATAAAATTTTGGAAAAAAATCATATTTTTGGGAAAAAATTATTTTTCGAAAATAATTATTTTCCGGAAAATATTTATTTTTTCGTCAAAAAATAAATTTTTGGAAAAAAATCATATTTTTGGGAAAAAATTAATTTTCGGAAAAAAAATATTTTTTCGACAAAAATAATTTTTGGAAAAAAAATCATATTTTCGGAAAAAAATCATATTTTCGGAAAAAAATCATATTTTCGGAAAAAAATCATATTTTTGGAAAAAAATTAATTTTCGGAAAAAAATATTTTTTCGAAAAAATTAATTTTTCGGAAAAAATTAATTATTTTTTTTTCCGAAAATTAATTATTTTTGAAAAAATTATTTTTTATATTTTTGGGAAAAATATTTTTTTTCCGAAAATTACTTTTTTTCCAATTTTATATATATATATTTTTCATATTTATATATTTTTAATACATATTAGTATATATATATATAATTATACCAAGACCAAGACCAAAAGCAAAACCAACTCCTTACCAAACACTATATATTGGTTTTAGATTTACCTAAAACCACCCAAGACCAAAACCAAAACCAAAACCAAAACCAAAACCAAGACCAAAACCAAGTTCCCAAACGGACCCTAAGGACTGTTACATTTATTCAACACCGTGGCAGTACTAGGTCAATCTATCCGCAAACGGTTGCTTTGGAATCGTGATTATGATATGAATAAACCATTGCTCACCCAAATATATATATATATATAATTATATATATGTGTACACTCATATATGGGGAATAGATGTATGTATCTATGTGACTGTGCGCGCACACATTATATTCATATTCCGTAATGTAACAGTATCAAATAAATGAAATTAGGGTAAAGTGAATTAATCCCATGAACTATATTCTCTCTCTCAATTAACCTTCCCTAAATTTTAAAAATAACAGAAAATTCCCCCAAACTATATTAAAAATTGTAAATAATCTCCCTAAACCCCTAAACTATCACAAAAATAATTATAAAAAAATCATTGTGTTCAAATTATTTATTAAATGACTATAATGCCCTTTTTATTAATTTAACTTAATACCCTTTCATTATTAACAAAGATTGTGATATAATTGATACAAATTTGATGGCATAATCTCTATTTTTGACAAATTAATAGATACTCTCTTCGTCTCAATTTAATTGTCCATGTCCCAAATTAGTTATCTAGTTTTGAATCCACTCTACTGTTTACAAATTAGTTATCTAGTTATCTAGTTATCTAGTTTTGAATCCAAATTAGTTATCTAGTTAACTTAAAAAAAGAATGGGCCCCACCAAAAATTACACTTGTACTTAGGGATGGCAGAAAAAACCACTCCGCCGATGAACCGCCCCATTTTTAACCACACTATTTAAAAATGGGGTGGTTATGGGGTTTAAAAAAATAAAATCGACGGTTATGGGCCGGGGGACGGTCTGAGGGTTCCCCATTGGGTAATCGCCTCGCCCCAAACCGCATTATTTATATTTAATTATTTTATATTAAACTTACATAATCATATATTTATTTACATATTCTTATATTAAAATTATATTAATATCCTTAAACAAAATAAATATTTTCTTATATACCCTCTATATATACAGAGAGAGCAAACCCTAATTTCTAAATCTAATCCAAAGAAAGATCTCTGTTCTCACTTCTAGGACTGGCAATTCGTGTCAACAGGTCGACCCACGGGTCAACAGGGCAATCTGATACTAGTTGACACGAAAATCAAACATTTTAAATATAATACAATCCAACACGAAAAATAAAAAATAAAAAATAAAAATGAAATTAAAATTGAAATTGACACAATTCAGTAATAGTTTATTAATGTATTTCAATCCATGACCAATTATTGAATAGAAAAAATCAGCAAATAAATATAACAATAAATATAATCGTGTCAAACGGGTCAATTCGTGTCAGAAATTGCCAGCTCTCACTTCTCCATCAATCTGGCGCAACCAAGGGCCTAAGATGTAGCTCGGCCTCCTACCATCACCATTGCGACTCCAAGGCTGTCGCGACCTCCAATCGTCTTTGTCACCTCTCATCGTCCTCACCTTTTACTTTGTCGGCAAACCTAGAGCTTTTCCCCACAACTTCGTCGGTGAACCTAGGGCCTCCCACTGTCGCGACTACGATGCCGGTGTTCTTTGTTTTTGTTTTAAAAATTATTTTGATTAAATTAATTGAATAATTAGTTTTTTTATATAGATTTTAGCAAAATATTGATGTATTTATATTTTGTTTATTTTAAGGGGAGAAAATCGGTTTAATGGGGTGGTTATGGGGGTAAAGGTGAGATTTTTAAATAGTTATGGGGCAGTTATGGGGGATGAAATTTTTTGCGGTTTTGATTATGGGGATTGAGAAAACTGTCTCATTGTCATCCCTACCTATACTACATTATCAAAGGGCAAAATAGTAAACACAAAATATAAAAAAAAATTTATTGAAAAGTCAAATGTGGATAACTAAATTGGGACGAAGAGAGTATTTTTTATATCTAATCAAATAAATAATTATTTTAGCTTTTTATAAAAAAAATTGAGTATAAATTGTAAAAGGATTAATTAAGTATTCAACACTATTTATATACATAACATGAGAAAAAATATTTTTATTATTGAAGTAATTTGTAATTTCACTATGAATATATATTGTATGAAAAGAGAAATATAATATTTCTCGTGATTATATTAGAGAAATTATGTCTTTTATAATAAAAAAGTAATATGTTGTAATTACTTTATTTTAATAATTAATAAATTTGTTATTAAAAATCAATTGATTTAAGTTATAAAATTTATAATCCTAAATTTAAAATTTTTTACCCTAAATAAAGCTTCTTTTGATACGATATATTTTCATAATGAATTTACAAATTACTTTAATAACAAAAATGATTTTACTCATATTATGTATATAAAAGTCTTGAATAATTACTTAATCTTTTTAAACTTTCTACACAATTTTTTTTATAAAAATCTAAAAGCATTATTTTTTTAATTAATAATAAAAACCATGTGTTAATTTATCAAATTTAAATAAAGATTATACAATCAAATTTGTATCAATTATATCTTAATCTTTGTTAATAACAAAAGTGTATTAAGTTAATTTAATAAGAAATGGCATTATAGTCATTTATAAAATAATTTGAAGACAATTTGTTTTTTTTTTTAAAAACAATTGTGATAGTTTAGGGGTATATTGCACAAGAATAATGCAGGGGATATTTGCAATTTTTAACATAGTTTGGAGAGGTTTTCTGCCATTTTTAAAGTTTTGGGGGATTTCTTGAAAAAGAGAGTATAGTTAAGGGGTTTAATACACTTTACCCATGAAATTACGACTTTTTTCTCTTTTTTTACTGATATGTATATTTTATTATTTTGTATTCTCTCCTCTCTGTCTCATAGGCTCATAGCACAAGCACATATACATATATTTATAACTATTAGATATATGTGCATATAGAGATATGTATGCAGTGGACTAATATGAGGCTAAGAAAGGCAATCTTATTGCTGTTGTTGCTGCTAGTTACGTTCGTTGCCTCTGAAAGCTACAACAATTCATCTTGTAACAATATTTTCTTCCCCTATTATATATATATATATATATATATATATATATTAGAATTAGTAGTGGTTGAATGTGATTGGCGTTAATAAAATAATTATTATAAAAGTTGAAACAATCACCTGCAACAATTATTGTGTCGAACATAGATGAATTTTCTTCCTCACCAGAATCACATATCATTTTCGATATATAGATATACATATATCTAAGAACCTATGGTAGATGTTTCTTCTATTTTTATATTGTCTAACAGAGATTTGGGTTTTATGCAGCAAGAAATGAATTCATTGAAGAGAGTTCGGATATTGTGAGTTCATTGTCTCCCTGAATTTTTATTTGATTGGGCCTAGTCAAAATTAAAAATAAAATAATAAAATAATTCTGCTCTTTTGTATTCTCTGTGTAGACATTTAGTGGAGAATTCAACCCACCTAATCTGCTTCACCAGGTATATATATACATATATATATATAGATAGATACATACACATGTATCAATTTCCTTTCTTTTATCTTTCTAACGTTTTTATTATTTCAATGGATCCAACTTGAGATCAATAATTAATATTTCAATTTTATTAATTTTGTATGCATGCATTATATGATGGGTAGGAATCATTCCCAACTCCAAGGAACTCCCTTTTGGATAATGATGCTTCTACAAGAGCAAATTCCCGCCAAATCAGACAGCTCAATCGAGGTTGATTTATTTTTCTTTGGTTCTGCATTGATTGGAAATGATGTTGTATTTGCTGTAGAAGTACAAAATTACTTTTTCACTGAATATCAATGAAATTTAGCAGAGGTCAGAGCCCATTTTCCCACATACATATATATATATGTATATATATATATATATGTGTGTGTGTGTGTGTGTATACATATATGTATTTTGTTGTGTTTGCTAATGATTCAAAACTGCAAATGTCAGATTCAATGGAGCACAAGACCACTAGCAGTGGCGCGAAGGAGAAATTGAAGCCATCTAAGCATACATCCAATAGTGCCACTGAAAATATGGTATATTATGTCCTTGATTAAGCATAGATATATAAACTCGGAATCCATAAATTTGGGCAATCTTGTGCCAAATCCTGTTTTCGGGGAACTAGGGTTCCGTAAGTGAAAACCGAAATACAATGGTTGGAAATTTTTTATTGTTTGCACTTTCAATTTCACCCTATCTTCCTAGTAACATCCAAAGACTTGTACTTAAAATTATTTTCACTAACTATTAGACTACATTTGCCCCGACTAATCCACAAGACTCGTGTAAAGCGAGCCCTCCAGACAAATCGTGGTAAAGTTCAAATTATGTCGGTGGAGATACTAAGTCCCAAGTCTTTTTCAACTGGGACCTGGATTAGTTCTTTGGCCATGCATCATCTCTTTCTGAACTATATTATCATTTGAAGGATGATTAACAAAAAATTACCAGTTGTTCCAAAATGAAATGAGATTATTACACATGTGAATCTAATTTTTTATTTCCTATCCTGTGGATCCAGAAGAGACCTGAGAAACAATCTGATCATATGTTCACTAAAGGCACGAATAAACCGATAAAGACTAAAACCAAGAACCAAACTGGCCACACATTCAAGACTGATTTTCGTGCCGGCATTCAACATGTTAAAGATCAGCTTATCAGGGGAAAGGTGTACCTTTCTCTTCCATCCACAAGAAGAGATCCTCATTTTATAAGGGAGCTCCAAATTCGAATGAAGGATACTCATAGGGCACTTTTTGAGGCTAACAAGGAGTCTAAGCTACCAAAAAAGTAAGGCTTCCCTTTAGTTGTATTGTAATTTCTTTTTGTTTACAACATATTTTGAGGCCTGTTTGGATTGGCTTTTCAAAATATGTTTTTGGTTTTATGGTGTGAAAAGCTGTTTTGAGTGGTGTTTGACAAAAAAATTAGAAGAGATTTTGGGCTTTGGAAAAGCGCTGGTGGTACCAGCTTCTCAAAATGGTTTCTGTTTTATTTTCTTTTCTATTATGTAAAAGCAGAAGCACTGCCAAACAGGGCCTGAGTCTCATTTGACCAGCTGATATTCATTTCGGGTTTTTTTTTCCCATAAGCGGTGAAAGTAAAATCTCTTATGCTTCAAGTTCTCTTCTAATTTTCCATTATCCTAGCATTCCGATCAATGAGTATGAGTTACAATTTAAATGCAGTTTCCGAAAGAAATTGAAGGCAATGGAGAACACGTTAGCCAAAGGGAAGCGAATTCAGAAAGACCATAATGTCGTAGTGAGGAAGCTTGGCGCTATGCTCCATTCGGCAGAAGAGCAGCTCCAAGTCTACAAGAAGGAGACCGCGTTTTTGACACATTTAATGACCACAACACTCCCTAAAGGTCTTCATTGTCTTCCCTTACGCCTTTCCATTGAGTACTTCAACTTGAAATCATCTCAAAGAAAGTTTCCGAACCAAAAGAAACTAGAAGACCGCAAGCTTTACCACTATGCCCTATTCTCGGATAACATATTGGCAACCGCAGTTGTCATAAATTCGACTGTTTCCAATGCCAAGGTAAATGATCTATTAATCCTTGAAGTAATTATCAACAAAATATATAAATTCCTATCTCAACTGGTTTTTTCGCATGTCAAATGTTTTCGTGTGATTGAGGTCCTTAATTTTTTTTTTGTTGATTATTCATTTTATTATTGGCAGGACTCTTCAAAGCATGTCTTCCATATTGTTACTGATAAACCGACTTATGCAGCGATGAGAATGTGGTTTCTGGTGAACCCTCCAAGAAAAGCTACAATACAAGTCCAAAATATCGAAGAACTTGCAGTGTCAAACTCAAGTTACAGTTCGGTTCTAAACCGGTTGGAGACTTCTAGTGATGATTCTGATTCCAATCCGAAGTTCCAGAACCCAAAGTACCTCTCGAGTTTGAATCATATTCGCTTTTATCTACCCGAGATCTTCCCAAATCTAAAAAAGATATTGTTCTTAGACGACGATATAGTAGTGCAGAAGGATCTGACTCCTCTCTGGTCCCTTGATATGAAGGGGAAAGTGAATGGTGCCGTTGAGACTTGTGGAGGAACATTTCATCGGTTGAAACGTTATCTCAATTTTTCAAATCCACTCATTTCGAAGAAATTTGATCCTAATGCTTGTGCGTGGGCGTTTGGAATGAATATATTTGACTTGAAGGCATGGAAGAGGCACAAGATCACTGAGGTCTACCACTCATGGAAAAATCTGGTAAGAGTTATAGGCTTCTTTCTGATTTACATGAGTTTCATTCATAACTTAAACACCATTTAAATTAAAATTCTTGAAATCTTGCAAATGAATCATAGAACTGAAGCGCGAAGCTATACATTCATCATTCCATACAACATTATATAGGACTAATACGAGTTTCGGAGGACTACAGTTGGTCCAACCATTTGGGATCAGCTGTAGAATCACATTTCTTCTTTTCTCTCAATCAATGACAATTTCTAACAGTGACTACATCATTACTCTAAAATTTTAAATATTCCTATGACCCTGTTTGACAAAGCTTCTGCTTCTACTTTTACACCTAGAAACGTTTTACAAAAGCTGGTACCTAGTAGCTTCTTCAGAGTACTCTTCCAAGGCTCGGAAGATCTTCTAAAAAATTTGTCAAACACCGTTTAGAATAGTTTTCACTCCAAAAAGGAAAAATCAGCGCTTGAAAAACCAATCTAAAAAGGCCCTTCGTAGCACATTTTTCACATCTACTAGGCAATAATGTATTTCAAAATTTCTTTTTGTAAGGGGGTGGGGACCGTGGGGTGGCTGTGCATTGAACTCAGAAAGATAAATTTGTAATCACCAAAGTGAACACCGGAAAATTTTATTCGAAATGCTTAATTTTGTTGAACAATCCTGAGTATTTTTATTTTTTTTCGCAGAATAAGGAGAGACAGTTGTGGAAATTGGGAACCCTGCCACCGGGTCTAATAACATTTTGGAACCGAACTCATCTGCTTGATCATTCTTGGCATGTGCTGGGACTCGGATACAAACCGAATGTGAGCCAGAAAGAAATCGAAGAAGCAGCTGTGATACACTACAATGGTGACTTCAAACCATGGCTCGAGATAGGCAGATCCGAGTATCGGAGCTACTGGGAAAAATTCATTGATTTTCATCACAGGGTTTTGCAAGAGTGTAACATTCATTCATTCAATTAGCTCGAATTGTCAGTTGAAAAATTCATTGATTTTCATCACTGGGTTTTTTAAAAACTGCTTCGGTAAAATTTATTTGTTTTATGTGCTGCTTCTTTTTCTGTTCTTCAATTTTCCCGCCTTTTTCTTTTCTTCAAGAACATAGCTACATGGAGAATTTATTTGTACATATCTGTTCTTGGCGGTTGTCCCAATTCAAGTGTTCACTTTTCCGTTTTTGGCTGTCCTAAAATAAGTCTCTTTTAATAAGCGTGGAAAAGTTAATGTATTTTGTTTTGTTACATTACTAATTTAATATTTGTGTATTGAATTTAGGTAAATTTAAATTATTAATCATAGACCACTATTAATAAATTAGATAATTCATTGTGGTAGATGCCATCTCTTTCAATTCTAGATAATTTTTTCTTACCTAAATTTTTTAGTCGGCATCTCTTCTCTTGCACCATTCTTTTCTGCACAAGTACAGGTCCTACTAATCCATAATTCTTTTTCATTTTGGAGTTCCACTCAAATCCAATTCTTTTTACAATCAAGACTATATCTCTATTCATGATATTAGCCCTATCGCTCAATTCTTTATATTTTTAGAAGGTAATGATAGTACTTATACAATACTCACTTTAAGATCGATAATATTCAAATTCGTTACACGGCCATTTGAGTTAATAACATATATAGGATAAATTACATTTTCACCCCTTGAGATATGATTTATTATAGCTTCACCCCTATGTTCTTTGGATAATTACAGTTTCACCCCTCTAGGTCATCAAAGCCCAATTTCGATGATTAAAAAAGTGAAATGACATATATACCCCTGAATATTTCTCAATTATGGTGTAAAAAATTGGATTTTTTGTTTAATTAGTCTATAATTGTCCAATTAGTGTGTCTAAATTAGAGCAAAATGAAACAATAGTGTAATAGACTGGATAAAAAATATTCATAACAATAAATCTGGAAGTATTTTAGACATTTCACCTATTATTAATCGGGTTTGATCACGTTAGAATTTCATCCCAGGGGATATTTGTTACAACTTCCAAACTTGAAAGGATGAAACTATAATTATCCAAAGGGTATGGGGTGAAATTGTAATAAGTCATATCTCAAGGGTAAAAATGTAATTTACCCACATATATATTATGCATGTTCTGTTTCTCCAAAACGGTCCATTCTTGAGGTTCAAATTTAATGGACCAACCAGTTGTAATTTATTAGTAGACAAGACTTATTACAAAGTTTTATCAGGGACATGTGTTGTATTGTGGGTGTAGTATTTGAGTTTCTTATCATTAAAAAAAAAGATTTATTATAAAGTTTTTGCCAAAAAAATTTTATTATTAAAAAAAGTTAGGTATCATCTTCTCAAAACGACTTATGTTTCTCTTTTATGTTTTGTGTGAAGCCTGATGCAAAAGTTGACTTTAGAGTAATGTTATGTTACATGCAGTCCTATGCTGCAAAATATTTTCCAATTGCCAACATAACGAATGAAAAATGAAGTAAATAAATATTTGCAAACACAGTCTCCATATAATATATGTACTAGTTCACTTTACTCAGAGAAAAATTAAATAAAGAAAAGACGATAGTGTGCTGAAATTCTTTAGCTGTTGTGCAAGCTACAAGAGAAGAAAGGGTTTTAAGGTTCTCCTCTCTCTCTCTCTCTATCTCTCTATCTCTCTCTCTCTCTCTCTATATATATATATATATGTAGATATAGATGACATAAATTACAATCATAATTATGTTCCTGGTGATGCTCTGAAGATTAGATTTTTCACGGGACTTGCTCAAAATGATAGGGTGCTAAATTGTTAATGCTCCTTGCTATGTTGTCTTATTAATGCACACCACATGTTTGTGAAAAGTCCTAAGACGATTACAAGTTCGCAACTGGTTAAATGCATGGATTTATTAATCTAGATGAGCTGATAAGATTGCCAATTGAAATCCAAAGCGTCCACACAAACAAGTAATCAAGTATTTTTGGCTATTAAATGTATTAAAGAAATGTTTTCCAGATTGCTATGTAGAAAAATTTATGATATAAATTGTTTTTACCTGGAAACAATGAATCGTATGGATTACTCAATTGGGTTCCTTCAAAACTTGTAGATGTAGTGCAAGAGAGATGGTATGTTAATTTTCAGCTTCTCAAATTCATGCCCCTGTTTTTTCAGTTACAAAAAGATAGACACTTGTTACTTCTTACACTGTAGATACAGTGCAAAGTGTAAAACACCAAAGCATAGATGATATCAACCAGACTGGCTGGTGAAATCGTCATTTAGAGGTATCACATACCCGGAATTAAAACATAACCTTACGGGGGTTCGGAGGGTTTATGGGTAACGAGGAGAACTGCTCCCAGTGAATACTCCACCATGTTTGAAAAGGAAAGAGAATGTAAAGTCCGAAGCAAAATGCTCCTACTCGTCTCTAATTGAAGCGTATTTGATATCTATTGAGCAACAAATAGTGTTGGACCTTAGTTGGTTTTGGTCAAAAGACTCGAAACCATTTCCCTTAGAGGTCATCTTATTACACATTAATTTTTCAGGCGTTGTTAGATGAGTTGGAGGAGCATGGCTGTGATCTTTAATTTTTATTTTTTGTGGCTTCTAGAACAATACAAGTACAAGGGGAAATTGACTAATCAATCTTTTAATTTCTGGCACCAGATCTCCACCATTTGATCTATTTGACGGGAAGAGAAAGCACGCGTACACATTTTCCGAATAAATGCTCCAGCAGTTTCCAGTACCTGTTGCTCAATGGAATCCATCTCAGAGGGGTTAGCTTCGTTACATTACTTTTGCATATTTTACCTAGGGTAAATTACACTTTCACCCCTGCTGTTAATGTAAATTACACCCACACCCCCTCTTGTTTCGCTAATTACACTTTCACCCCCTGAAGTATGTGAAATGACATTTATACCCATAATTTTTAATTTATTTTTAATTCTAAAATATCTAATATGTTAAATTACCTATTTACCCCCTAGTCCTCCATTTATCCTTTTTTTTTAATATGTATTTATATATATATGCATATATATATATATATGTGTGTGTGTTAGAACTCAAAGAGAAGAAAGATGCAAAAATGGAAATTTCCTAAATAAAGATATATACAGACCTGTGATTGAGGTTGGGTTGAATGGACAAATTGGTTTTATATATTAATATATATACATATATATATACACACATATATATGTATGTATAAGCTCGTATATCTAGACCAAATAGTGAAGGCATGGTGATTGGTGGTTGGAGGATGTGGTGGAACATAAATCAGGTCCTTCATGGTAAAATTCATAACAATGGGGACCAAACAAGGACGAAGATCTGAGATTATACCGACATTCGTAGTGGTCCGGCTGCGGAAGAAGGACCCCAATACATACCTGATTTGAAATCAAAGAAGAAGACAGGCTATGCGAGCCGACAATTGCTTCAGTTGTTGAAGATACGTCGGAGAAGACGACCAGTGTCGGAGATGACACCGGTAATTACAGGTCTCGCCTGAGAAGTCACGTGTGGCGCGTGAAGCCCACGTGCACAGTCAATGGGGAACATGTGGTGCACATGAAAGTGACGCGCCTAAATTCAAGTGGCGCGTGTAGGAGCGTGCGGTGGTTTCTTGGTGTGTTCTTCACACCGATACATTCGTCTCTGAACGGAGAAGCTTCGATTGTGATCGAACTGGTGGTTTGAACACTTGTATTGCGCTAATATGGCATGGGCAGTCCGGCTCTGTTTCTTCTTCTTCCTGGGTTTCAATTACACTTGTAATTCTCCAAACTATGGCTTCTCTGTTCCATCTCTCTCTATATCAATTTATATACATGTATATATATATATATATATCTATATATTAATATATCAAAAACATTTACCCGATTCCATAAAGGAAATCGTCGCCGTCTTTAATGGAGAAAGATCGATCGCCGACGATCATAGAATTGGAGCGGAGATGGAAGTAAGGATTGCACACTACTCACCTTCTCAGATCAATTATCTTGGTATCTTGGCTATAATTATTTCTTCCTCCTACGAAATTTCTATATTAATGTATATATTGTATTCAATCTAATAGATATATAAGACATATATGTATATAGACACAGAGAATCTGAGAGAGAGAGATGAGAGCTTTTGTTATTCTCTTGTCTTGAAGCTTTCTCCACACAACCATTAATGTCAATAATAATTTATTTATAACAATATACATATATATGAATAGAGGGTATATTGGTTTTTTCACATTTTTATGGATGGACAAATAGGTCTTTATATTTATTCAGGGGTAATTTTGTCATTTCACATCTCAAAATTTGGTTAAGGGGGTCAAAGTGAAACAAATAAGGGATGAAAGTGTAATTAGCGAAACAAGAGGGGGTGCGAGTGTAATTTACATTAACAGTAGGGGTGAAAGTGTAATTTACCCATTTTACCTATGATTTGACAATGTCATTTATTGACATAGATTAGTGTCCAACTCCATTTTCCTGGAGTTATTGTTTGTTCATTGATGTGTGTGTGGTGGAATGAAGAGTACATAGTATAAATGTCCACAACAGTATCGAGTATTAATCTGGTTTCTATATTTCAGGTGTTTGCCTTGGCGGAATGAACTGTAAGAAGTCTCAGTTATCAGCTTCAAGGTCATGTTGTCTTGGGTTGAAGGTTTCCTCTCTCTCTCTCTCTTTTCCTAGTATTGTTTCTCTGTTCTCGGTCCTTTCTTTGGTTTTGTGGTTTGTTTTCTGTTTCTCAATTATTTGGAGGTCAAGCTACAAACATAAGTTCAGCATATGATATATGATAAAATTTATATGCACATCAGAGTACAGAAGCTTTTACAAGTGCTGCAATCATACTTAAACTTCTTTTGTCTAATCTCTGAAAAGGACAAACCGAAACCAACGTGTATTTGAAGTAGATATTGTTCAGCAGCTCTAAAATAATGTTACGGTAAACATTTGTAAGCGGCCAATCACATGGCTGCTAAGTATTTTGAATCAGTTCACACAGAGACTTCTTGAATGTTCCCATGTGGTGAAACGGATAGGGGTGCAAGTTGGGCCGACCCAAGTCAACCCGAGGTATACTGTAGCCCAACCCAGCCCGCCCAAATTTCAAACTGTGTTGAGTCTAACCCAACCCGGTCGGGTCGGGCGGGTCAACCGGGTTGGTATTTTTTTTTAAGGAATAGGAAACCTAGTGGTGTCAACCGTGTTTGGTTAGACTTTTCTTTTTTCTTTTTTTTTTTAAAACAAAAACAAAACTGGATGAAAAGGGGAAAATATATATATATATATATACATACATACATATTATGTATATATATTTTGATGGAAAAAATTAAAAAAACGAGAGAATGGAGAGAAAGAGAGGATGCGAAGAGAGAGGGGGACGAACGGGGCTGCGGAGGCGGCGGCAAGAGGCGTCGCCGGCAAGACATGGTGGTGGCAAGAGGCGTCGCAGGCAAGGTTTGGTGGCGGCTAGAGGAGATGGTGAAGATGCCTTTATATTGATGCAGGTTTTCAGAATTTTTATAACAGTATGAGTCTAATTTGGGCTTAACTCGAACCCAACCCAACATGAGACGGGCTCAACCCGATTGAGCCCGAATTTAAGATTTTTTGGGCTGGGCTCGGGTTGGGCTGGGCCAGCCCGCCCAAGTTGCAGGCCTAGAAACGGAGCCATCAAAATTGTTGCAATTCATTTCATTGGTATGGAAGCTAATTGGATGCTGTTAATAAAGCATTAATCCATCCTCACATGATTCACATCACCTGTCATCCGGCTAATGCTTCTATGTCATATCTCCTGCATTCCCGTAAAACAATATATCCTATTAACAACACTAGAAAGTGAAGTAAGTTGAATCAGTGCAGAAGTGAAGCCTTCTTTACAGGGGCGGAGCCAAGAGTTGGGGGCCCTCCCAAAATTTTCAAAAACTTCTTTTAGTACCCCAATAATTGATATATTTTATAAATAAGTCCATAAAAATTGCATATGGCCCCTCCCAAAGTTTTTAAAAATTCCTTTTACTATCTCAAAATATTTTATATTTTATGAATAAGTTCATAAAAATTGCATATGCCCCCCAAAAGTTTTCAAAAATTCTTATTATTACCCTCCAAAAATTATATATTTTATTAATAAATTTACAAAAAATTGCATGTGGCCCCTCCTAAATACTTTTCCTGGCTCCGCCCCTGCTTATTTATTCAACCTCTCTCATAAATCTTTGTCGAATGTGTGCTAGTATATTCTTGACTTTTAGATCGGTCTTCTAGTATGGAAACTTAAGTTCAAATCGTTTTTGGACAGTTGGAAGAGGAACTTGCACCTTTTTCTGCTATTGGTTTTTCGAAGTATATAGAACTGGTAGATCTTATATTGCCTTTGAAGTTCCTTCTACAGTTACTTAACCTGAACATTGGGTTTTACTAATATCAGCACATGGGTAATACTAAAATTGGGAGAATCTGCAAAGATCGTGTTGGTAGAATTGTATATGCCTTCCAAGTCTTGCAAGCACAAGTAATTGTCTCGTGCTGAGTCTTGCTTTAGGAGGTCTCAAACTCTGCAAATTTCTGTATCAATTTCAAGAGGTAGTGGAATCTGATTATACAAGCAAAGGTAATGCTAATGGAACATAGGGTCATTGTCAGTGCATCACTTGTAGGAATTAGATGATTAAATTAAATCTTTTACTGATTTAGGGAACACATATCATAGCCAACTGATACACAAGTTTGGAGGACTGCTTTGTGCGAACTCCATGCTCGCCAGGGTTTGGGATCTGATTTTGTTCTTTTGTTCTGCACATTCTTCTGGGAACATATCTCCTCTTTACGTCCTTCTCTTTCTCCATTCACTGAAGATGTATATAGAAGTTGTTTCCGATTGACTTTCATTCATTCTATGTCCACAGGTCATGAGTGGGATTGCCATCGTAATTTTTTTAAATGTTCTTCCATTGTACTTGAGCAATAAATCTACCTCCTCCTCCTCCCAGTTTTTGTTATGGTACTGGTCGAGGTTGCTTTGATGTATTCGGAACTAAATTCTTTTTAGCTGATAGGAAGTTATATTTTCTTTTTTTGGTGGTGATAATTTATTGACTTGTTGTCCTGCACCCTATGCACTCACAGATGGCTTGTTTTGGTTACTAACAGTTTTCGTGTAATTGCAGTTTCAGTATGAACAGCTTCATACTGATGTGCCAACTATATCAGGGGCCATTCTTTGCTATGGTCGGAGACCTCCTCGACATCATACCATTAAGAAGCAAGTGGTACTTCCTCAAAATGTGGATCTTCCCCCTGTACTTCCCAAGAAAAAGAAGAAACCTTATCCTATTCCTTTGAAGCAGATCCAGCAGGCAGCAAGGGCGAACAAAAAACTTGCAGAAATGGGAATAGAGAAGCCCCTTGAGCCTCCCAAAAATGGACTACTTGTACATGATCTAATTCCAGTTGCTCATGAAGTAGTAGATGCTTGGAAAATTCTAATTAAAGGACTTGCACAGCTCTTGCACATTGTTCCTGTCTATGCTTGCAGGTAACTTCTATTCAATTCCTACTTATAACGGTACTTATATGCAGCTCTTTCCTAGTCACTCCTGTAGAATTTATCTGTCAATCCTATGTACTTCAGAGAAGTAATATATTGTGGTGGTCGTGCAGCGAGTGCTCAGGAGTTCATGTAGCCCATGCTGGTCACTGCATTGCGGATTGCCATGGTCAGACTGGTGCTCGTCGCAAAGGCTTACACTCATGGGTGAAGGGTTCCATTAGTGATATACTTCTTCCTATTGAGTCGTACCATATGTATGATCCTTTTGGTCATCGCATTAAGCATGAGACTAGGTTCGACTATGACAGAATTCCAGCAGTTGTGGAACTATGCATCCAAGCTGGTGTTGAATTACCAGAATACCCTTCGCGACGAAGGACTGAACCTGTCCGAATGATTGGAAAAAAAATGATAGATCGAGGTGGATTTCTTGACGCTCCTAAACCATGCTACTCTGAAGATTCAGCTTCATCACTGTTGGATCTTGACACGCACAGGGCTTTTGAGCGATTCTCACCTCCTACAGAGTCAGAGATTCCTACTATTGCTAAGGAGACTATTATCGCATATGAGAAAGTGAGATGGGGCGTAACGAAGTTGATGAGGAAGTACACAGTGAAGGCTTGTGGGTATTGCTCGGAAGTACATGTCGGACCTTGGGGACACAATGCTAAGCTTTGTGGGGAATTCAAGCATCAGTGGAGGGATGGGAAGCATGGTTGGCAGGACGCGACAGTGGATGAAGTGTTTCCGCCTAATTACGTATGGCATGCTCAGGATCCAAAAGGACCTCCTATGAGGAGCGCCTTGAAGAGATTCTACGGGAAGGCTCCAGCTGTGGTGGAAGTGTGCATGCAGGCTGGAGGTCAAGTACCTAACAAGTACAAGCCCATGATGAGGCTTGACATTGTAGTCCCAGAAAGCGAGGAGTCTCACTTAGTTGCATGATGAGGTTTGTCAAGACTACCATAGCTTTATACGTGCATATTCACATTTGATTGTCAGTTTTCTGTATATAACTTCTCAAACCTCAAAATTTGAAGGTCAATACAAAATGTGTCTTGTATATGTAGTATGGGAAGAGGATTTACTATCCCCTGTCGAATTTATCGTGTTAAAATTTACATTGAGTAGCTATTTATACAATCTACTCCTTTTGCATTGAAATCATTGGATGTTTCAGTTTCCCGGAAATTCTGTGTGCATGGACTTTCTCATTCCAGAAGTGAAGCAATTTTACGTGCAGAAGAAAGAAGAAAATTTATAATGCTCAGTTCAAATTGTAGAAGTTATCGTAATATGGAATGTATCAGTTTTGAATTTTAATAATTTTATATGAATTCGTTGAACGGGATCGGATGAAGTGATACTGTGATAGGTAATGTAACTGTATAACAACCCTACACTCTGTCACTTTCGTTCAATTCCAGGGAAAAAAAGTGACAATTAGTTTGAAATTTTTTTTCCCTCCAAGAAATACCATATTGTGGAATATGGGTATATCTTTTATTTCTAACGTCCATATAGTGATTCATACTTTTGAGGATCGGTTTGGTTAAGTATTTTTATTTCAAAATATCTTACAAAAGCTCTGTTTTTGTTAAGTTAATTTTTTTTTTATCTTTTCTATTTTCTGACATCTCAAAACCCGACAAAGACTCTTTAGTTAAAAAAATAAAAATTGGTCATTGTTCTTGTGGTTTATGGTATTTCCATTCTTTTCCGAATTGGGCGAGGTCTGGGGTTCGAGTCCTATAGAACTCATGTAAGGTATGTGAGTGTGTGGGTGGGTGAGTTCCTTAAAATTAATTTTTTTTAATAATAATGAAGTAAATAATGGAGGACAATTATGGGCTTTTGGGTGATTAGACTGGGTCAAAATGCACCTTCTTCTATATGCAACTGAACCTCATCAGTTATGGGTGAAGAAGGGTTGTGGTTGTGGACACCGCAAACCTTTTCTTTTTCTCTTCTTTTGATGGTGATGATAAGAGGACTGATATAGGTATATATAGGTATAGTATAGTCTTTCCCTTTATAGTCTTTTCCTTTTGCCATTCACAAAAAGGAATGATTGGACCAAGTCTTGAATGCTGTCAACAATGCTCTTTAACTAATGACCCAAATGTACTTTGAATTTTGTGTGTGTATATATACATACATATATATATATATATATATCTTATTTAAATTTTAAAGTGGTCCTTTGTTTTATCTTTGAGTTGATAGACTATTCTCTTCCTTTCCCTTTCTACTCTTCCTAAGTGGATGAAATGCAACGACTCGAAGGAAAGTATTTATGGCGCCGATCCGAACTTAGTAAGCTTCCTTTTGGTGCCTTCACTGCCTTGTGATGTGTGGCCACTAATCTCATCATCATTATCATTATTGATAATGACAAAATCAAAATTTGAAAATTGAATTTAACGGTCTTTTTCTCTTTCCCTTCTCTCATTGCTTTTCTATTTCCTCTCCCTCTCTTTTTCCCTTCTTTTTTCCTAAATCGAATACAAATTTTGAACTGCTTTAGTTTTTGAAAGGCATTTCCTGTGGCTTTTTTTTTCTTCTTATATGTTATTCCTTGTTCTTTTCTCCAAACTTAACATGAATATCGATGTAAATAACACGATCTCTACTAATTTGAATCACAAAACCTCTAAAATAACTATCCTAAAAGATCAAAGTAAAAGGATTTTTACATAAACCACATGTGTGAGTATAAGTCACACTAGTCTCGTGAATCTTTTGTTGATTATGTCTCGTCAGCATAGATTAATTTGGATTTTTTCGTTTCTTAATAGGGATGCTTTTTAGACACAAATAAACGTATATAATGGTTTGTTATACAATTTTAGAAGCAATGTATTTTCTGAAATGCATAGTTTGTTATACATCTTTAGAAGCAATGTATTTTTTGAAATACACCATAATTTACTGTTATAAAAATAGACGATGTGATCTAACTTCACGTGAGGTCGATCTTTACCCTCTTAAATTTCAAGTGCAATAAACAGATCATACAAGAATTACGACAATCACCAATATAAAATATAATTTCAAACAAAATAAATTACACTTTGCGTGAGGTGATATCCACCATCACACGTAAGATAACCATCCTATTTGGGTATGGGTAATATGAAGCATCATCAAAGTTGCCAGTAAATGTCTGAATTTGTCTCGAAGGAGTGATAAAAGCAGGTCCAAGCTAAAAAAAAAAAAGGTTCTAGAAAACTCTGAAATGCTGCTTGTCTCCTAGTTAATCACAAAATAATATTAATTAATCTGTGCTAGATAAAATGATTGGAAATAGAATAAAATAATAAGATTGGTACACTAGATAAAGTTCCAAATATATATATATATATATATATAGAGAGAGAGAGAGAGAGACAGTTACACACAAAACACAGACCATAGAGAAAGAGAAACTACTCCAAATAAGCCAAAATGGTAGGAGGAAGAGGAGGAGGAGGAGGAGCTTCAACAAAAGTGAAGAGAGCAGCTTGTAAAATTCTTGAAAGAACATGCGCTTCTTTCTCATGCAAAGAACCTCTTGTCATGGACACTGCTATTACTGTAAAATCTCTATTTCTCTCACTACCTTATCTTCCTTGTATTTTAGTTATTACTTCTTGTAAAAAATTCAATACTTTATTACATAACCTTGCAAGGAAATGTAACAAATTAACCAATGTTTTCTCTTTCCTTCCATCATTTCCCTTTTCCCCATTTTCTTGTCCTAAAAAAAAATAAAAAATAAAAATAAAATAAAAAAAAATAAAAAAAAAAAAACATTTCTTATCTATCTGGAATCCATTTTGTCTTCCCATTCACAGCTTTGTGCATTTTTATCTTTTTTTTGGTTATTTGAAGCTAAATGTCCAAGTTCTTAATTATTCCCAAGTTTCCAAGTCATCTTTACTTTACATTTCCCCTTTCTTTAATTTGTTGTAAATTCTGATTCATTAAAGGAAAACCCATATTTTGTTTTTTGCAGAATTGCTCAGATTCAATGGACAATCCTTCTCCAAAACCAAGGACAAATACAGAGAAATTCTCAGACATTGCTTCAACTCCTACCAAGGTGGTGTTTCCAATTTATTTTTGCCCCTCTCACCTTAAAAGTTGAATAACAATAAGAGTAACTAATTATGCTTTTTTATTTTGGCTTGGGTTCATATGAATTAGCCTTTTCTGTTACATACCCTCCATTCATTGAACCTTCATATACCACAAACAATTTGGAGAAATCAAAATTGACACACACACATTCTGTAATTACTTGTGAGTTTCAATATGCAGCCAAAACTTACTTTAAACCTAATACAACATTACATATGTTGTTATTTTTTTTAGTTTTTTGAATGATAAGATACTCACACACCCCCACATGAGCCCCATGGGGCTCGAACCCCTAACCTCCCCTTCCCTTTGGGGAGGAAAAGTGATACCATCAGGCTACAAGGCATTTGGTAATTATAATCCTTATGTTGTTTAATACCTTTTCAGGAAAAAAAAAAACTTATACCAATGAAAATACATTCTGTAAATTTTTTTTTGTCATTTATGCAGCATAATTGTTTAAGGTGTTATTTTCCTCTAGTAATTACTTTAAAACATTTGATGGTCATGTTCTGAGGGAGATTTTGCAGTTTCATGTTAGAAAACTAATGGTTTTCCTTTTCTCCTCTTCTGGCAGAATATATGTGCTATATGTCTTGATCCACTGAGTTATGGCAAAGGTGCCAGCCCCAACCAAGCTATATTCATAGCGCAGTGCTCTCACGCGTTCCACTTCGCTTGCATCTCCTCCAATGTCCGCCATGGCAATGTCACCTGCCCTATATGCCGTGCACATTGGACCAAGCTGCCTCGTAGCCTAAACACACCCGCCTCCCTCCCTTGCACCACAACCGACCCCATTCTCCAGATACTGGATGAGTCCATCGCCACTTTCCGTGTCCATAGACGCTCTTTTCTGCGCTCTGCTCGCTATGATGATGATGACCCTATTGAGCCTGACCACACCCTTAATCGTCCCCGTCTTCATTTCACCATCATACCTGTCCCAAACACTCGTCCCGGCCCATATCCTTTCTCAAACCAAGCTCTAAATAGGCCTAATTTGTGCCATCCACATTTAAGCAGCTCAGCATCAGTATTAGCAGCATCGCAACATTTTGCGCCAAATGAGCAAACGCCTTACTTGTCCGCCTCATGCCGTAGAGCTTATCTCTCGGTAACATTAGCACAAGAGCAAGCCACTGACTTGGTCCTAGTCGCAAGCCCCAACGGGCCTCATTTGAGACTCGTGAAGCAATCCATGGCACTAGTGGTGTTCTCGCTTCGACCAATTGATCGTTTGGCCATTGTCACCTACTCGTCCTCTGCAGCGCGAGTGTTCCCCCTCAGGCGCATGACATCTTGTGGGAAGCGAGCAGCGCTGCAAGTCATTGACCGCCTTCTCTATACTGGACAAGCGAATCCAACAGGAGGGCTCAAGAAAGGACTAAAAGTACTTGACGATCGCGCCCACAAAAATCCGCAATCCTGCATTCTGCATCTGTCCGACACTCCAACAACGCAATACTACATTGACGCTGAAGTCCCCTTTCCAATTCATCAGTTTTATGTGGGATTCGGATTTGGCAACTCTAGTGGACTTGTCATGCACGAATTCGAGGAGTTCCTTGCCAGAGTACTTGGAGGCGTGATAAGAGATATCGAGTTGAGGATTCGAGAGGGGACTAGGATTGTGAAGTTCGAAGAACTAAGAGCCGGTGAGGAGAGGAGGATTGCGCTAAATTTGGGCGACGCTAGAAATGTTTGCTTGGAGTATAGCTATGTTGAGGGCGGCGTTGAAGAGCGCGTTAGGAATGGCGAAATTGTGGTGGACGCGGATGATAAAAGCGAGAATGATGACGGTAGAGAAGCTGGTGTGAGCACAGGTGGGAGGACTAGCAATGGTGAGAGCTGGGATTACCATGATCCTTGCATGGCTAGAAGATGGGCTAAGCATTTGCAGTGTTATAGGCTGTGAAGCATCCTGCAAAATTATATAATTCAAGCTTATATACATCAACAAATTCCTCAGCATTTTTTGGCTGCCTTGGATTCATTGTAGGTTTTTTTTTATATCAAATTTTTAACTAGTGTAACATGTTGTATTTTACCCAAAATTTTAACATGAAAATTAAAGTTTGAATTTTACTCATACTATTGAGTTTGAGTTGAGGCAAGTCAAGTTGATGATGTAACACTCGGACAATGTTTTGTCTGTCACGTTAGAAGGAACTTTCTTCAACACGTAATGTGGCTAATTCGTAAGAAGGAGCTTTCTTCATTTTTGTACCATGTTCTTGTTCCACCATCACCATCATGTCCAAAGTGCAACAATGAACTCAAAAAAATTGGGAATGGGTGGAGAGTAGAGAAGGGAATGCAAAACTATGATAGAATGGAGTGGAACAATTTGGAATTCAGAAACTAGTGCTTGGGAAAGAAAAAAATTTGGTCTTTTTTTATTATTATTAAACATTTGGATTTGGATAGAACTCTTTAGTTCTTAATTTCTATTAATTTCTAAGCATATGTTTACTATTTAACCCTGTCAACTATATCCACACTTTCCAATTTCCCCTCCAAGAAGATTTGGTAAAAAAATAATATAGACAGAGGAATTTCAATATCCCCAGTAATCACATATTTGAAAAAAAGAAAACCAACAACAACAACTTGGATAGAAATTTAAACCAAGTGGGGCTTAAATAAGGGTAGTCCAATCTCATCCCTGTTCCATTAAATAATTTACTTCTGGATTCAGTCTTGTCCATAAAATATAAAAATCAAGACAAACGTAATTGTTTTTAGCTTCACGAATACAAATTGGAAGGGCATAGAAAGTTGATGAAAGGAAAAAGAAAACATTTTTGTTTTTTCGCTCAAAGACAGATGGTTACATATGTAATTAAAATTTTGTTTAGCCAAAAGTTGAGATATCAATACGAGTTGCAAATCTTCACTCAGAATTTTCTTTGGAATAAAATAAATGAGTTGGACATGCATAGTCACAAGAAAATGGTATAATAAGAATTAATTCAGTGAACTAATCACATAGTTAATTCTGCACGGACTAAGCAAAGCTAACACACGATACTGACAGATATACTATATATATATATATAGTAATATACAATATTGTAAGTATTTTTTGTTAGAAGAAAAAAAGAAATGTTACAGTGGTGACCCTTTCATGAACTTGTGCCCTTGAGTCGTTGGCTCTAGAACCATTCTTTATATCCACTTCGGTTGGAGGATAGAAAAGGGGAAGAAATGAAGGAAATAGAAATGTAATTTTGTGTCAAGTATAAAATTTTGAGAAGAAAATAAAGGATTAGATTGAGGAGTAATATTATCATATAGGGTTTATTTCTTTGTAATGATTATGAAAATATTGAAATATGCTCTCACTTTTGTACCAAAATTTAATCTAAGAAATCACAAGAATAAATCAAAATTTATATTTTTTACCTCGAGACTTTATTTTCCCAAATTATAGGCCATAACATCTATATCTATATCTATACTACTTATAAATGTATGAAGGAGTTTTTTTATTTCACACATTTTGTCTATTTAAATTTTATTATTTAATACATGTGGACTCTTCTCTTTCAGACACGTTTAATTGTTTCGGAATTGCACACAACCTGGGAACAATTTCTTCTTCAATGGTCATGAAAATTATAAAATTCGTGGATGCCGAACATATTTACTCTTCTCATCATCTTCTTAATTATCATATTTTTCTCTTTCTCATCATCTTCTTCTTCATCCTCATCAATATCCATTTCTTTCACCATCTTCTTTTACTCTTCTACTTCTAATTAGGCTGTGAAATCATGTTTAATATATGGAATACTATAAAAACGTGTTTTTATAGTTCGTATACTTCCGAGATTATCCTGGTGAATCTCCTTCCTTTTTTAGAATCTCCTACTGTTTACTTTGCGTAATCAGTTTTGGCATGATTTTGCTGGCATTGGGTGATTGGGAACTGATGATGCGTCGAATGATCGGGTAGAAAACGATATTGTTCTCGTCAAAAAGAACAAACAGTGACCGGAAGAGGTACCGGTGGGGTACCAGCCAAATAGGCTCCAACGGTCAAATTAGAACTTGGATCATTCAGAGAAATATAGCAGGAGCAATGATGACTGATTATTGCGTACCTCTTTAGGTTGACCCTAACCCTATATTTATAGGGTCTTTATTGCGGTAGTCCTGATAGAGTTGTATCGTGTCGTATATATCTTGACAGCTACCCATATGTATCCTAATAGGATTCTGATAACTACCCGTAGGTATTATGTTGAGATGTGTAGAGTCCTGGTAGTAGGTAGCCGGTTGACAAATCCTTATCTGCACGTGCCGTACAAATTATACCTATCAGTTGCCCCCTGTTCCCAAATTTACTTGACGGGTTTAGGAAACAAAATCTCCCCTTCTTGGTGAACTACTGCAATTTTCTCGTATATATATATATATATATATATATTAAAATGCAATCCTTTAAAAATCTTCTTTAAGAATTAAAAGGTCGCTTTACTAATTATAGAAAACTTTCAAATATGGATTCTTAAATAATTATGTAAATCTTTGTAGGGGAAAAATCAATTAATTCCTAATTAGTCACCTTAGTATATACATACATATATATATATATATATATATAAGAAAATTCAATAAAAATGGTGAACAAAGCTTATGGTAGGTTGGCTCCGAAAACCTTACATATATACATATATTATAAAAAAGTCAAATTTGTGGGCAAAAGCTTTATGGTTAGCAGGCTCCCTGAAACCTTACTCATTCACTTATTGAAAAGTCAAAAAGTGTGTGCTTAGCATATGTGGCGCTAGAAGAAGGACTTGGCGTGATAGTTACGCCCATAAGAGATAAAAATAAAATAAAAAAATAAAAAACCTTTATGAAGTCTGGCGTGACAACCATGCCCACCCATGCACAGAGCTCAATTCATCAGTTTGAATAGCTCAATTGGAATTCTGGCGTGACAACCACGCCCGCCCATGCACAGAGCTCAATTGATCAGTTTGAATAGCTCAATTCCAATTTCAAATGCATGAGCGCTAGCAACGGTCATATTCCACCCAACGGCTACTTCTCTTCAATCGGTCATTTTTTTTTCTATAAATACTAATATGGTAACACCTCCAATTCATAGCTCTCTCTACTAACTTCCTTTTATCCCACTTCCTAAATTGCTTCGCTTGCTCTTTTTTGGTATATTTTTTTTATTTGCCCAAATATTTTTATAAAAATATTCTATGGCACCAAAAAACGTAGAGGACGTAATTTTCACTGTCCATCCGACCATGCTTCATAAGTTGAAGAAGGAATTTGTATTTCCATATGAGGTTGAGCTAAATTGTCCGGGTCTAAATCAAAGGGCGCACGACTCCCTTCCACATGGGATGTTTCTTTACACCTCATATTTTGATGTTGGGCTGCGTCTTTCGCTTCCCCGACTGTCGAGAGAGATCTTGGACCATTTTGGTCTCCTCCCTTCCTAGCTCTATCCGAATGCCTGGAAGGCTATTCTAGGGGTTCCTCTTCTATGGTGCCTGTGCAGGAATGGATCCATGTTTCTTCAAGAGTTTATCTCTTGCTATTACATTCAGCGCAATGGTGCTTGGGCCAATTTTTTAACTGCAGTAAAGGGCTTCCCACAGGAGATTGGTGACAATCCAAAGTTTTGGTGGAGTCGTTTCTTTCATGCTAAAGGCAACGGATTGGAGTTCCTGAACGCGGTCGAAGGCGAGGACAATAGTCCATCCATTCTAAAGAAAGCGGGTGATCTTACGAAAACGGGTAAAATATTATTATTATTTAAAAAAAAAAAAAAATAACACATCTTCTCTTCTCTTTTGTAGCGAAAAAGAAGCTACCCATTATTTCACCGGAAGAGAAAAAACATATGAAGGAGAGACTAAAGAGGGCAAAATTTTTCTTGGCCCGTCATAAGGAAGAGTCTTTTTTTGACTCAAGTACTTTGTCAGGATATTGTCTTGGCCTTCGTGGAAGCCCTAATATCCCACCCGTACCTTTTTTCCTTGACTCTCCGAGTGGGAGTTCGTCAGCTTCGCCATCACATCCGGAGCTCCATTCTCCAGCATCTAGAGGATGTCGGGTAACTGTTGACTCTGGTCAGACCTCCCCTGCTCCTCCGACGACCGACGGTCGGGCACTCTCCAGTCCTCCCCCAATTTCTGGTGGGAGTCAGGCATTTTCTACTCCTGGAGATCCTAGTTCATCCCTGATAGTTGGCGGGAGTCGAGCGTCTTCCACACCTGGATATCTTGGCGTGCCCCTGACAGTTGGCGTGAATCGAGCGACTGGAAATCTTGACTCACCCCCGACAGTTGGCGAAAGTCGGGCACCTTTCACCAGTTTCAGTGCAGGTATCATCATTTTCACTTTTTTTTTATTCTTAGTGTTACTTATTTGTTTTGTCTCAAATACCAATATTTTATTGTGTACATAGGGGGATCTCAGTGGTTTCCCCAGGATGTGCTTGATAACGTTTTAAACAAAAAGCGCAAGACAGGTTTGTCGCCACCGATTCCCTACTTCTCCTCCCTGCTTGGCCAAGGTTCTTCTCCCTCTCACTAGATGATGGCGAGAGCATCCTCTGGTTCCGTTAGGACCTTCGATGATGGCGAGAGCAGGGGGCCTGCCGTTCAGACTGGGTTCAGCCAGTTCTCTGGATCGCCTACCTTCGGCCAGTCTTCACGACCTGGATCCATTTTTGGGATGTCCGCCCCTGAGTCCAAGTCTTCATCGGGTGATACCGTGATGTCAAGCGTGCAGGTAGCGACTGAAAAGCTCATGGGCGCTTTGATGGACAAGGACCTTCAGTCATTGGAGAATGAGAATGACTCTATTGTAGAGGCTTATCGGAGATCTCTCCTTGATGCAGGACGGGTTAGTATATCTACATTATTTATGGTCCGTTTTTTATATTTTATATGTTGAACCATCCTTCTTTTTGCAGAATTTGACCCGAGGCAGGTACATAGCCCATAGATGCATGCGAGCCGAGTCTGAGAGAGATAAGATGGATGTCAATCATCAAAGGGAGATTAACGAGCTTCGGGGCCACTATAAGCGTTAACACCAGCAGTTTGAGACTGCCCGACTGGAGGAGATCAACAAGCTAAAGGGGACTTATGAGTCTGACCTCAAGAGGGCAGAAGAGGAACATGTCTCTCTTTTGGCCCAAAATTTGGGCGAAGCAAGGATCGCTGCAGTTGAGGAATTCAGACACTCTCTTGAGCTTCAGGAGCAGCAACTAGTATATTACCTTGGTGGTTTTGAGGATCTCCGTGAGCAGGCGACTGCCTTTTATCCAGCATAGGATTTCACAGGATTCAACCCTAGTGGACGTCGTAGGCAGTAGTTGTTTCTTTTTCTATGTTGAAATATTGCAGTGTCGATGTGATGTTTCATTTTCTTTCATTTTCATCTGATGTACTTTGAAAGTTTATGAATTAAACGATGTTTATGGACCTTGATCCTTGATTTATGTAGGAAAAACTTGACCTTTCATATTAAGGCAGTTTTTGTGAGAAGATGAGTAGTAATTTTACTCTCTTTTATTTATAGGATTTGGGCTTCACTCAGTCATATCCTTTCAATAATAAGATTATAACCCCGAGCTTCACTCAGCCCCCCATTTCTGCTAGGGGACCCATTTTTTGGGTGGAAGAATATGTTTATGTTAACACAGTAGATGCTCAATAATTATAGAAAAAGAATTATCTTTATTGATAATTGGCGGGATAACCGCTCTAACAATTAATGTAAATTAAATAACTTCTACTGCAGAATGCTCGATGGCTTATTGTAAACTAAATCTAAGTAAATGAAACTACTCAAAATAATACTAAAGAAAAGAAAATAAAGGGTAGCCTAAACTGACCCTGATGTTACCTTTCCACTTTTACTGGTGATACTTCCTCAAGTGTTGCGTATTCCAAGGACGGGGTAGTTGCTTTCCCTGGAGGGTCTCTAGCCAGTATGCACCCTGCCGATATGTGCGGGTTACCCTGTAGGGGCCTTCCCAGTTGGGAGCCAGTTTTCCCATTTTCACAATTTCACGGTTGCTGGTGAGTGGGGTGACTTCCCATAGGACAAGGTCTCCTGGCTGAAATCTTCTCTGTTTAACCCGCGCATTGTAATATCGTGACATTGTATGTTGGTAGACAGAAACCCTCATCTGGGCTTGCTCCCTCTTTTCCTCAATCAGATCTAAGCTGACTGCCAATTCATTTTCATTATGTTCTGAATCATAGTGACTTTAACTGTAAATTTCCAACCCGATTTCAACTGGGGTCACAACCTCATTACCGAAAGCAAGGAGAAAAGGGGTCTCACCCGTGGGTGGTCGTAGTCCTGTAAGCCCACAGTATAGCGGGCAGCTGTTCAGGCCATAACCCCTTGACCTTTTCCAGACGTTTTTTTATCATCCCAAGAATCGTTTTTTTGGCAACCTCCGCCTGCCCATTAGCTTGTGGATGTCCAGGAAAAGAGTAGTGGTTTTTTATTCCCAGACCCGAACAAAACTCTCGGAATACACTTCCTTCAAACTAATTTCCATTGTCAGACACTATAACCCGAGGGACGCCGAATCTATAAATGATTGACTTCCAGGTGAAGTCTTTGACATTCTTGGCAGTGATTCGGGTTAGTGGTTGTGTTTCCACCCATTTAGTGAAGTAGTCAATCGTTACTATTGCAAATTTGGTTTGACCCTTACCCCGAAGCAATGGGCCTACTAAGTCGATTCCCCACTGATCGAAAGGCCATGGCCCAGTCATGGGTGTTAATTCTTCTGTTGGAAGTCTGGGGACATTAGCAAATCGCTGGCACTTGTCACATTTCTTTACGTACTGTAATGCATCATTTTGTATTGTCGGCCAGTAGTACCCTTGTCTTATAGCCTTATGGGCTAGAGATCTGCCCCCTGCATGGTTTCCACATAAACCCTCATGAATCTCTTTGAGGATGTAGTCCGCCTCCGTAGTAGAGACACAACGCAAGTATGGAAGAGAAAGACTCATCTTATAAAGAACTCCGTTGATGAGAGCATATCTGGTGGCACGAAGCCTTATCTTTCGGGCTTCCATTCGGTCTTCTAGTAATTCCCCATCCTGGATATACTTGATGATAGGTTGTGCCCATTCCATACCTTGTTCCACTTGCATGATCATTGTAGCCTCCTCCTGGTGAATACTTGGTTGATGTAAATGTTCCAAGGGAAATATATCATCCTCTGGCTCAATAGCTGTAGCTAAACGGGCAAGGGCATCTGCATGACCATTCTCTTCTCTTGGTATTGGGCAGATTACGCATTTTCTGAATTGACCGATCAATTCATTTACCTTCAGTAGGTAAACCTTCATTTTTCCTCCTTTCGCCTCATATTCCCCATTGACCTGACCTGAAACCAGTCGGGAGTCGGTGTTAACCTTCTGGTAGGGTGCCTGCAAGGTTTGCGCTATTCGGAGTCCTGTTATCAAAGCTTCATACTCTGCTTCATTATTGGTAGCTTTAAACTTGAACCGTATGGCGTAAGGGAATCTTTCTCCCTCAGGAGTGATTAAAAGCAAACCTGCCCCGCTCACCTGCGAGTTGGATGAACCATCCACATATAATGTCTAGAGCACTTCCAGGTCTATTGGTCCTTCTGCCTTAAGAATGAGTATTTTTTCAACAACTTTAGGGGCTTCATTTAGAGGATAGGTGAACTCGGCCACGAAATCTGCAAGTGCCTATCCCTTAATCACTGCTCTGGGCTTGTAGCGGATGTCGAACTCTCCCAACTCAATCGACCATTTCACCAGGCGACCGGATGTTTCTGGCTTGTGGAGCACCTGCCTGAGTGGTTGATCAGTAAGGACTATTATCGTATGAGCTTGAAAGTATGGCCTTAATCTCCTAGCAGAAATAACCAGGGCGAATGTCAACTTCTCCATTACTGGATACCTTTATTCTGCTCCCCGTAGGGCTCGACTTGTGTAGTAGATTGGTCTCTGGATAGACCCATCGTCTCTCATCAGGGCAAAACTCACTACCGTTAAGGAGACAACTAAGTAAAGTAGAAGTTGTTCCCCTGGTACTGGTCGAGCCAACAGGGGTGGAGAAGTGAGATAATTCTTTAAATCCACAAATGTTTGTTCGCACTCAGGGGTCCACTCAAATTCCTTTTTAAGCACTTTGAAGAAAGGAAGACATCTGTCGGTAGCTCGAGAAATCAGCCTGTTGAGGGCAGCCACCTTTCTCGTCAACTGCTGCACATCTTTGGTTGACTGGGGAGACTTCATGTCCAGAATGGCCCGAATCTTTTCCGGATTGGCTTCAATGCCTCTTCTACTAACCATGAACCCTAAGAACTTTCCTGATGATACACCGAAAACGCATTTGGTTGGGTTAAGGCGCATTTGGTGTTTTCGAAGCACCTCAAAAACTTCTTCGAGGTCCACCAGATGATTCTATTTTTTTACACTCTTAACTAACATGTCATCTACGTAGACCTCCATGTTCCTTCCAATTTGATCTTTGAACATGTTGTTGACCAATCTCTAGTAGGTAGCTTCAGTGTTCTTTAACCCGAAGGGCATGACTTTATAGCAGTAAATGCCTCAGTCGGTGATGAAAGATGTTTTCTCACAGTCAAGAGGGTGCATGGGGATCTGATTGTAACCTGAATATGCATCCATAAAGCTAAGTAGTTCATTCCCTGAAGTAGCTTCTACCAGCATGTCAATTCATGGTAACGGAAAACTATCCTTTGAACAGGCTTTGTTCAAATATGTAAAGTCGACATAGAGCCTCCATTTCTCATTTGCCTTCTTTACTAGGACCACATTCGATAACCAGTCAGGGTAGTGGACCTCTTGAATGAAGTCCACCTTCAGAAGCTTGTCAACCTCCGACATTATAGTTGCATTCCTCTCTGGGGCAAATGTTCTTTTCTTCTGCTTTATAGGCTTGGCAGTAGAATCCACATTTAGGCGAAGTTGCATAACTTGAGGATCAATGCCCGACATATCTTCATGTTTCCAGGCAAACATGTCTTGATTCTGTTTTAAGAATCGAATATGTTGATCCTTAACATCATCGGGGAGCAGAGACCGGATGCTTACTATTTTTCGGTTCCCGCCCTCTTCCAGGCTTACCTCTATGAGGTCCTCTATTGGCTCTGGACGGGGAGTATTTTGACTTGAGACTGATTCGAGACCTTCGATAATAAGTGATTCCCGTGACCTTCTATCTTTTAGAGTGGCTGCATAGCATTCCCGTGCCATAGCTTGGTCTCCTCTTACCTCTCCTAGACCATGATCAGTTGGGAACTTCATTAGCAGTTGAAGTTACTGCTTTCAATGCATTGAGAGTTGCTCTTCCGAGGATGATATTGTAGGTGGAAGGGCAATCCACTACAAAAAAATCCACCATGATGGTAAGTTGTCTTAGAGCCACCCCTACAGTGAGAGGAAGGGTCACTATCCCTAGTGGAAAAACCTTCTCTCCAGAAAAACCGACTAGAGGCGATTTGGATGGCTTTAACTGGTCTCTTCCTATACCCATCTTGTTGAAAGCTTTAGAGAATAGCAAATCCGCAGAACTTCTATTATCGATTAGCACCCGTCGGATAGTAAAATTGGCCACTGCCATGGTAATCACCAGTGGGTCATCATGGGGATGTTGTACTCCCCGTGCATCATCGTCGATGAAGGTAATGACCTGCCCTTCTAGTCGTGGTGATTTGGAAAATGGAGCAGAGGTATCCACCCCTTGAACCTCCATCATACTTCTAGCCCTTCTAGCATGAGCTCTTCGGGATGAGCTTGTTTCCCCACCTCCAGCAAAACCTCTAGAAATCACATTGATCACCCAAACCGACTGTTTATTTGGTGTGTGACTTCTTCGGGGAACATCCTGTCGGCCTTTTCCTTTATCGCCATTGGTCGTGAACCGGCTCAAACGCCCTCTCTGGATCAGGCTCTCAATCTGATTTTTAAGGTCGATGCATTCATCTGTTGTATGTCCATGGTCGCGTTGAAAGCGACAAAATCTATCGCGTGCCCTTTTTGATGGATCCGACTTCAGCCTGGGTGGCCAGGATAATGAATGATCGTCTTGTATCTGAAAAAGGATCTCGCCTATCGGCTTATTCAATGGAGTGAAGCTAGTGAACTTATCCTGACTCTTTGCAGGTCGAGATGACCTGTCAATAGTCGGTTGGGTTCTCCGGCCTTTAGTTTCTCTCTCGTCCCTGGTAGTTATTGCTGGTCTCTTTTTCTCCACCCTCTTTTCTTCAGTTCATTTTCCTTTTCGGGCATTCATGGCATCCTCCGCATTCATATGTTTCTGGGCTTTAACAACTAGTTCTGCCATCGTCTCGGGCGGTTCTTTTGATAAGGAAAAAAGAAACCTAGAAGACTGTAGTCCTCCCATGAAGGTTGTCACTGCTACATTATCATTAACCTCATCAACCTGGAGCATCTCATTATTGAACTGACTTATATAATCTCGAAGCGACTCTCCTTTATCCTGTTTTACGTTTAGCAGGTAGGTGGCGGGCTTCCTATGTCTCCGTCCGGCAATAAAGTGCTCGATAAATTTCCTGCTTAACTCATCAAAGTCATGAATAGAATCGGGCCTCAGCTTATTAAACCAGACCCAGGCTAACCCCTTTAGGGTGATGGGAAAAGCCCGACACATGATAGCATCTGGGACAACCTGTAGATGCATGAGTGCCTTAAAAGTCTCCAAGTGATCAAGAGGGTCATTGGACCCATCAAAGTTCTCCAACTGTGGCATCTTGAACTTGTTAGGTAGGGGAACACTCATCACCAAAGCATCAAAGGGGGAATTAGTCTTATGTAGGAGTTCATCCACAATAGCGGGGCTTTTGCCCTTCATTGTCTGTGCCATATCTTCCATATGTGCCTTAAGATCTTGGATCTGTTGATCCACACCTACAACTTCTGTAAGATCATCGGGAGTCCTGCCTCGTCGGGTGCTCCGGATCACTGTCCTCCGTTGATCCTGGTTGTGGCTATGCTCTGCCCCATCTTCCAAATTATTATGTCCTTTCGCATCCGGGGCGGGAGGAATGTGACCAGCCAGTCGTTGAAGAAGCAAAGCGTTCTGCTGGGTCTGCCGGATCACTTGGTCCATCCCTCGGGCCAGAGCTTAAACCTGTTGTTCTAATACCATCACACGTTCCGTAGGATCATTTTCTCTGACTGGGTCTGAATTTTGGGGACTTTCAGAGTTGTGTGATGACCTGTCATCACCAACTTCTTGATCTCCCAGAGAAACACGTGCCTCTTCTTGGCCCTCAGGTCGGGGAGGATGCACTGGAGGTAGACTAGTATGGGTCAGTGGTACTCCTTGGTTGGTTGGGAGCAAGGGATCATTGGGTTGAAGGAGAAGATCTCTGGGTTGTCCAGAGGCATCACCCACCTTACTTTTGCTTCGTAGTTGGACCATTCTAACGTTTTCTGGAAGTAAGAAGATGTCGCTTCCCAGACGGCGCCAACTGATGATGCGTAGAATGATCGGGTAGAAAACGATGTCATTCCTGTCAAAAAGAACAAACAGTGACCAGAAGAGGTACCGGCCAAATAGGCTCCGACGGTCAAATTAGAACTTGGATCGTTCAGAGAAATATAACAGGAGTAATGGTGGGTGATTATTACGTACCTCTTTAGGCTGACCCCAACCCTTTATTTATAGGGTCTTTATTGCGGTGGTCCTGATAGAGTTATAGCGTGTCGTATATATCTTGAAAGCTACCCATATGTATCCTAATAGGATTATGATAACTACCCGTAGATATTCTGTTGAGATGTGTAGAGTCCTGGTAGTAGGTAGTCGGTTGACAAATCCTTATCTGCACGTGCCGTACAAATTATACCTATCAGGAACCATTCCAAATCTTTGCCGAGTCCGGATGAGTACTGTAATATATATATAGATAAACATGAGACTTGTAAGTGTCCCACCACAAATACACTTCTATAACTTGAAAAAGACTAGGGTAGATATATCCAAAAAATATATATTTATTTTATATATTTAATTCATCTATATAAATATGTTATTTTGATGACCAATGCAACTGAGAAATCACAGTCACAGTTTAGATTGGTCAGCACATATACTCTAGCTTAAGACCACATTTATTCATACAGTTATGATGTGAGGGTTTTAAAAAAAAAAAAACTAAACTAAACTTCCTAATAAAAATAATAAAACATATCATTAATAAAAATTTATGTAAAATATATATTCATGACGTAACAATATACATATATTATTCTATGCATATATATATATGGGATAAAAAATTATAAATTATCGTGTGACAATCATGCAAAAAAAAGTTTGAATACTCTTTCCAAGATAAAGATGAAAGTGTTTAAATTAAATCTGAATTCTTAATAGTAATCCATCAACAAAAGAGGACTCTTAAATATATATTTTGTATAAATATGTATTATTAGTAATATATTCTATTACTTTTATAAAAAAAAAATTTAATTTTTATATACAACTACTCACATTATAATTCTTCCCAATTAGCAGTTAGCAGTGCGATTGTGAAATCACAGTCGCATGCTAATGCAATTAGTTGATACTTGTAGTTGTGTCTCTACTGAATCATGAATCATTGGGACTCGAAAGAATTGATGGCACTTAGATCACTTCACGTATACGTATATGTACATGTTTCTTTGGTTTAACAGAAAGGAAGTTGGGCCTTATTTATTACCATTTTTTTAATATTTTGTACCTTATAAGTGTAACTTGGAATTGTGATGGCTATACTTTTTCTCATAATAATTAGAATATGTGTATAGAATATGTATATTAGTTTCAATTAATTACTCATCATTTTTTATATAGATACACGTATGTATATTAGTTTCAATTAATTACTCATCATTTAAGTACTCAGTTGTATGTAAATTTTTAGTGGTTAACCTTTTTGTTGTTGATCTTTTTTTTAGAGTCAATAAATACATCATAGGCTTTATTCTTATTTTATTTCTCTTATAATTTCAACAAAAACCTCACGATATATACAATATTAAATATAGATTTCTCTTTCAATTGATTTTTTGTCTTAATTTTTTGTTGTCATTATAATATTGTTCACTTTAATTACCTTTAAGTTTCAATAAATACAATATTTTATTAATTTTCAATTACTGTTCACATATATTTTTTCATTTTACTTTTGCTTTTCATTAATATCCTCTATTTTTATTTTTAATACTTAATTATGTATTGATTTTCCTTCAAAATTATTCTCTTTCATTTTTATGTTTTTTTTTACATTAATTTTTTTATCTACTTTGAATTCTCTCTCTCCATTTCCTACAAATTTTCATGATTAAATATAATTATTATGTGAATCTCTAAATTAAACTTGATTGTTGTTTGTTCAAGTTTAATTATTTCGTTTTCAATGTCTAATTTAAAAAAATTATTCAAATGTTTTTCAACAAATTTTGATAAATGTTGACCTATGCTTTATTATTATAATCTCAGTTGACAGTATTGCGTATGTATTAATTTTTAAAGGTTCGAAAGTCTTTGACCATTACAATTGAGTTCTCGATAATAGACGTTTAAAACAACTTTAATAACCTTCCGGTTTTATCTACAGTTACCTTGCAAGAGGGCACATTACTAAAGCAAGCAAAAGTGTCACCGGTTCTACTCTCGAATTCCTTTAGTTGAAAATCAACTTCAAACACCTCTCAACTAAAAAGGTATTGATAACTAAATTATATTGGTTTATCCAAATGTCAACTACATAATATTTTTTTATCCAAATGTCATACATAAATTTATTCATTTTGTTCATAGTAAAGTGTTAATATTTGTTTATATTTACTTTAAATTATGAAATTTATTAGGTTATCTAACTAATAAAATCACCTAAAATATGTATAAGTAATATAAAATTGAAGAGTTATAACCTATAATCATCATCATTAATAATTAAATAAAAATTAAGAAAACATTTATATAAATAATTAAAAGACTGTACATGTGGGATTCTTCAGGCCCACCAAGCATTTAGCCCACGAACTGGATGACCGAAGCCCACTATAGAGGCCCATCAACCGAAATGTTCTAGAATAAACTTGAAGAGCAAACTAGTGACGTGGCAAAATGACAAAAATATTGATGTGTAAGAGAATGTTGTCCTAATGGGCTTAAGGCCTAAAAAAGGAATGTATATAAGGAAAGAAAAATCTGAATAAAGCATTTTATCTTGTGTTGTGCATTTGTCAGCATCTACACATTGACGCCGTCTGTGGGAACTTTTTGATTTTCAGATCTGTAATTTTTCATCTTCCAGATTTGTAAATCATCTTCTCATCTCTCTAGCTAAGCTTGTTTCTAGTTAATCTTGAGATCTGTGAATCGCTTTTCCTTCCTCGTAATTGAGCTTACTTCTGTTCATCTCCATCTTTTGGATTTGCGTTCGCACGGTTCTTCTGTTTTCCAAACAACCATGTCGGTCACCCGCTCGCAAACGGATGTTCCGACCATCGGAGACAGCCATGCAGGTGGACCTCAAACCATTGAGTAAATCCTGCAACGCCTGACAGCTGCTGAGGAAAGGAGCCAAGTTCTTAAGAAGCGAAACACGGAGCTTATGGCGAGGGTGGCTCTATAGTCGTCTGCTCCTCCGGCAGTGGCGCTCTACCACTCTCAGAACCAGGAAGGTGCTGTCAGGCTGGAGAGCATGCTGAGTCCTCCCAGCGCTTAGGCAAGGCTCCAGTCACCGATGATGCCATAACCTCCCGGAAGCTCCAAGCCATGATGGCCGAATTCTAAAAATAGGTCATGGGGGACTTGAGAACACAGTCCACTGACGATCTGTCTATCCAAGCCTCCACTGAGTTGGTATAGTCACCCTTCACTCTCGAGATCACTCGGGATTCCCAAAGAAGTTTATCATGCCTCAATTCACCCCTTATGATGGCACCAAAGATTCCGAAAAGCATATCTACCAGATCCATCAGAAGATGACCATGTACGCTGAGAACGAGCTCCTACTTTATAAGGTGTTCTCCATAAGTCTTGCCGATGCAGCTCTACTGTGGTTTAGGAAGCAACCATCTGGATCCATCGGTAGCTGGCAACAACTAACCAAGTTCTTTGTTGCCCAATATTACGAGAACAAGAGACACAAGAAAACCATATCCTACCTCTCACAATAATCTAGAATAAAGGGGATTCCTTGAAGAGCCTCCTATCCCGATTCAACATTGAGTCTTCCTCCATCGATAATTGTGACCAGCACTCTGCTATTGAGGCTTTCCGGATGGCCCTATTTCCCGGAACCAAATTCCACCAGTCTCTAGTAAAACGCCCTCCATCGGGTATTGGGGAGTTAAACTCCAGAGCCCAGGGATACTTGAGGATTGAAGAAGAATAAACCATCAGGCAGAAGAGGGCTGCCTTGGTCAGTGTTGAGGCCCGATCGAAGGAACAGGCAACCGATCGAAAGCGTCCAGCTTCATCAGGAACTTCAGCCTCTTCAGGTCCTTCTGCCCCGAACCCATTCAAACGTTCCAGATCTGAAGAGAGAATGACTCCCCTGAGGGTCAACCTTACCAAACTTTACCAGGAGAATAAGGCTAGAGGAATCTTTCAGTAACCCCCACCTATCAGACAACCTTTGGATCAAAGGGACAAATCAAAGCACTGCGTCTTCCATAGCGATTTCGGGCATACTACCAATGATTGTCGAAACCTCAGACAACAAGTGGAAGCAACGATACTTCGAGGTGAACTCTAGGATTACATCAATGGGACAAACCGAGGACCGATTAGTAAGCTTTCAACACCCCCTAAAATCCCATAGCCGCACAGCCAGTCAGGATCATCAACATGATTCTTGGTGGTCCCACCTCTATGGAGACGTAAGGATCCAACCGGAGCCAGCTGCGAAGAGCTTGAAAGGTGAGGAAAATAAACAAAGTTAGTGAAGTCCACCACAGGACAGGTGAAACACAAATTACTTTCTCTAAATCAGACCTTCGAGGTATTCAGACCCCTCATGATGACCCTTTAGTTGTGACATTGATGGTGGCCAACTACCTCGTTAAGCGAGTCATGATTAACCCCAGGAGCAGTGCAAACATCATCACCAAGTGTGCCTTTGAGAATCTTGAAATCAACCCGAATGAAGTAGTGACCTCCCGAAGTCCTGTTGCAAGATTCGACAAAAAGCAAATCAAACCGATCGGGGAAGTCCAGCTGCCAGTGTCTGTTACGCAAAGGACCCTGATGGAAACGTTTGTCATAGTGGATGTGAAACCATTTTACAATTTGCTCATAGGAAGGGGATGGATCCATAGGATGCAGGGAATACCTTCAACCCTACATCAGATGATGAGGTGCATAGGCCCGAACAGGTTTGACGTCATCAACATCAAAAGAGATTAGGTGGCTACAAAGGAATGTTATGTCGTTACCCTAAAAGAGATCAGGAAAGTGAAAAGCCCGAAGGAGATCCTCACCGAAGATCGGGGTCCAAGTCCTAAATAGCAATTAAAGAACAGGGATTTGGATGTCCCGATCGTGGTTGAACCTTTACAGCCTATATCAATAATACCCGATAAGCCCGAAAAAGTCACATATATAGGTACCAACCTTACTGATTATGAATTAAAATAACTGACCTAGTTTTTGTATAACAACTCCGATGTCTTCGCGTGGGGACAAGCAGATATGCCCGGTATTGATCCCGCTATCTGCCAGCACTCCCTACAAGTTGACCCCAATGTAAGGCTAATCAGGCAGAAGCAAAAGCGCATGGGAGCCCACAAGAACTAAATCATAGCAGAAGAAGTGTTCAGATTACTCCAGGCTAGATTTATCAAGGAAGTCAAGTACCTCGATTGGCTCGCAAACGTCGTAGTTATCCAAAAGAAGAATGGTAAGTGGAGGGTTTGTGTTGATTTTACTGACCTGAACAGGGCATGCCCGAAAGAGAACTTTCCATTACCAAAGATTGATCAAATGGTGGATGCCACTACTGGTTATGAGCGTCTGGCTTTCCTTGATGCTTATTCAGGATACAACCAGATAAGAATGATCATAGCCAACAAGGAAAAGACATCATTCATTACTGAAACAGGTACTTACTGCTTTAAGGTTATGTCTTTTGGTCTGAAAAAAATAGGTGCCACTTTCCAAAGACTGGTCAACGGGATCTTTAAAGGGATGATGGGCACCGTGATTGAAGCTTATATTGATGACACCGTGGTTAAGAGTAGAAAAAAGGAAGATCATGTAGAACATCTGCAACAAGTATTTGACACCCTCAGGAGATATGGCATGAAACTTGACCCTAAGAAATGCTCCTTCGTCGTGTCGTCTGGGCAATTCCTGGGGCATATCGTAGACAAGACCGAGATCCAGGCCAGCTCAACACAAGTTAAGGCCCTGATGGAATTGAAGGAACCCCGGACGCATAAAGATATTCAAGTCCTAACCGGAAGAGTGGTCGCCCTTAGCAGGTTCATCTCAAGGCTTACCGATCGATGCAGACCATTTTTTCTGACAATCAAGGCAAAAAAAGGCGAAATCTGGGGTCCTGAGCAGTCTGAAGCCTTGACAAAGTTAAAGGAGTACATGACCAGGGCCCTGATCCTTGCCACACCAGGTCCCGATAAGGTCTTATATCTTTATCTAACAGTTTCCTCCGTCTTTACCAATCCATCCCTCATCAAAGAGGATGGGAGCCTACAGATGCCAGTTTTCTACACCAGTAAATCCTTAGTCGAAGCGAAAACCCAATACAGTAAGCAGAAAATACTGGTTCTATCACTGGTAAATGCAAATAGACAACTGAGGCATTACTTTAAGCCTCATCCGATCATTGTCCTAACCTCCATGCATATCCGGGTTATTATGTCTAAACCTTACCTTTTAGGTAGAATCTCCAAATAGGCCATTAAGTTAGGCGTGTACGACATAACTTACATACCCCGAGTTTCCATTAAAGGACAAATAGTGGCAGATTTCTTACTTAAGGATGAAATCGAAGAGCCCAACCAACAGAATGAGCCAAAATCCTGGAAGCTTTTTGTAGATGGTTCAGTCAGTTCAAGCGGGTCAGGGATTGGACTAGAGATCCAGACACCTGATGGAACACGCCTTCATATGTCAATGCAACTACAGTTCCCGACTACCAACAATGAGGCTGAATATGAAATAATCGTGTCTGGCTTGAGATTAGCTAAAAGCCTCCAGAATCAGGTTTTAGCGGTGCATAGTGATTCTCAATTAGTCATTCGATAAATCAAGGGAGAGTACGAAGCAAAAGACGCCAAAATGGAATCTTACCAGGCACTCGTGTTGAAGGAAATAGAGAGCTTTCAAAAAATATATTTCACTCAGATCCCAAGGAACGAAAATTCTGTAGCTGACCACCTAGCCGGTCAGGCATCTTCAACTGGAGAAGACCCGACCCGGGTTGTGCTAGTAGATTTTATAATCCGGCCAAGCATTCAAGAACCCGAACAAGTGATGCTTATTCCATAGGATCCTAGCTGGATAGACCCCTTGATGAATTACCTAAGGCATAAGACGCTCCCGGAGAACAAAGCTGAAGCTCACAAGATTAGGAGGAATTCAGCCCAGTACTCAGTCATAAATGGACAACTCTATTGAAAGTCCTTCTCGGGTCCTTATTTGAAATGTGCTACGCTTTTAGAGTCAAGAACAGTGATGCAGGAGATCCACAGTAGGTCTTGCGGGAACCACTCCGGGGGGAGATCCCTTGCTCATAAAATACTATTTTAGGGATATTTTTGGCCTTATTTGTCGCAAGACGCCGAGGAATATGTCCGGAGATGCAAGTCATGCCAGATGCATGGGGACGTTATCCATTGAGCCCACGAGTTTTTAAACCTGACCATTATTCTTCATCCATTTGCCCGATGGGGGATGGATATCGTGGGTCCCCTCTCGAAGGCAATACGGTCGACCTCTTATGTCCTCTTGGCCACTAATTACTTTACTAAATGAGTAGAAGCAGAATCCTATCCAACAATCAAGAGCAGCCACATCATCAAGTTCATTTGGAGCCACATAATATGTAGATTCGGGCTACCAAGAACAATTATGATGGATAATGGGACAAATCTAGACAACAGGGAAGTGAGGGTGTTCTTTGCCGAGCATGGTATCAATCAGAATACATCTTCCGTCAGGTACCCACAAGGGAATAGACAAACTGAAAGAATAAATCAAACCATATTTGACACCCTCACCAAAACACTTGAGGAAGCCAAAGTGGCCTGGTTAGAAAAACTGCCTGAGTATTCTAGTCATACAGAATGACCCCCGGGCAACCAACTGAAGAGACCCCTTTTGCCATGGTATATGGTGCTGAGGCTGTGATCCCCACAGAGGTCAGAGTCCCGACCCTCAGGAGCCAGGCCTGGGAAGATGGTCCCAATAACCAGCATATGGCTCACGACCTTGATTTGTTGGATAAAATGAGGGAAGCAGTCGGGATCAGGCTAGTGGCCTACCAACAGCGTGTTTGAAACCATTTCAATCAAAAAGTTAAAAGAAGAGAGTTCCAAGTATGGGACATGATCCTTAGGAGGGCCCGTACACCATTACCGAAGTTATCGAGCATGAAGCATATCACGTCTGTAGAAACAAAGACAGTAGAATGGAGCCAAAATCCCAAAACGCCTCTCGCCTGAAAAGGTACTACCCGTAAAGGGCCAATTTAATTTCACTTACCTTATTCACTTTTGTAAAAAGGCCCCAGCACCAGATCAATTAAGTTGACGTCAGTAAAATTATCTTTTCTTGGCAAAGATAGCTTACAGATGAACACTGATGCAAAATAAACAAAGTGTTGTCATGTCTCTCGAATGGCCTCAAAAGCCCAAAAGATATAACACCCAATCCATAAGTGGTCAAAATTTTACAAAATTATCTAAGTGTTGTCATGTCTCTGGCATGGCCTCAAGAGCCCGAAGACACAACACCCGATCCATAAGTGGTCAAAATTTTACAAAATTATTTAAGTGTTGTTATGTCTCTCGCATGGCCTAAAGAGCCCGAAGACACAACACCTGGTCCATAAGTGGTCAAAAGTTTACAAAATTATATAAGTGTTGTCATGTATCTCGCATGGCCTCCAGAGCCCGAAGACACAACACCCGATCCATAAGTGGTCAAAATTTTACAAAATTATCTAAGTGTTGTCATGTCTCTCGCATGGCCTCAAAAGCCTGAAAACACAACACCCGATCCATAAGTGGTAAAAAAATTACAAAATGATCTAAGTATTGTCATGTCTCTCGCATGGCCTTAAGAGCCCAAAAACACAACATTAATCCACAAGTGATCAAAATTGTAAAAATAAACCAAGTGTTGTTATGTCTCTCGTATGGCCTCAAGAGCCTGAAGACACAACACTAATCCATAAGTGATCAAAATTGTAAAAATAAACCAAGTGTTGTTATGTCTCTCGCATGGCCTCAAGAGCCCGAAGACACAACACAGGTCCATAAGTGATCAAAATTGTAAAAATAAACTAAGTGTTGTCATGTCTCTTGCATGGCCTCAAGGGACTGAATACACAACACTAATCCACAAGTGGTCAAAACTGCAAAAATAAACTAAATGTTATCATGTCTCTCGCATGGCCTTAAGATCCCAAAAGAATCATTATCTATCAATCCACAGGCGATCAAAATTTTACAAGAATTATTAACTAAATTAGTATGACAACAAGGGCCCGATAGGGAATATTAGCTAGCTCAAAAAGTGTCTCAGAGATTTATATTAAATACGGGCCCCGGTGGCTAAGCTTACAAAATATATAAAAAAAACAACAAAAAAATAGAGAAAAAATGTTAAGTCTTCTGCCCCTGGTATCTAAACTCAGGACCAAACTCCTCGATTCTATCACTGGCCCTGGTAACGGCCCCCTCTTGCGTGTTTGACTCTGTTCGAGAGGGATCAGGCTGAGCAGTGGGATCAGGCTGAGTAATGAGATCAAGAGCCAAATCTAGTTCAGACACAGCGGAGCCTGCTTCCGGATCTTTGTAAGGAGAAGCAATGCCAAGAGACTCATCCAATTCCTCCACTAAGATAAAGTCAATTTCCTTAACAGGTTTCTGGAAATCCCGGAAGCAAGTCCGCCAGCCGAACTCAGTCCGGCAGTTGGAGGTAGACCTGTCAATGGATAAGATTTTGATCCGAATCCGATCCAAATCCGGTCCGATTAGCCGGATATGGATTGAAAATAAAATCCGATAACCCGATTAGGATCCGAATCCGATAATCCGATTTCTTAATAAATTGGATTTGGATTTATGTCACCCGATCCGATATAAAATATATTTTTATATATATATAAATATATATTTGATATTTTTATGTGTATATATTTAATACTGTACATGTATATAAATGTTAGTTGTTAATTATTTTATTATTTATTAATAATGATTGATCATAAATACAATTATTAAAAGTGTGAATAATTTAAGTGTTTCAGTATTTATTAATTTTTGTATTTTTTTAATTAGATATTCGAATCAAATATTTTATAATGATGAAATTCGAATATGAACTAACTAAGTGAAAATCCGTCGAATTATCGGATTCGGATCGCGGATCAGGAGTTTTTGTCAATAATCCGATTATGATCCAAATCCGATCCGAATCCGATATTAACCGGATATGGATTGAAAATAAATTCCGATAACCCGATTAAGATCCGAATCCGATAATCCGATTTCTTAACAAATTGGATTTGGATTTAACTGATCCGATCTGAATCTGATCCATTGACAGGTCTAGTTGGAGGTATCACAGAAATGTTTGTACATCTGGTTACCACCCCAATGACACATCTCCACGCTGGACCTCTCCACTGCCAGAAGATTCTTAGTCTCAACTTTCTCCTCCAGAAGCTTCTCCTTTAAAGTCCTCAAGCCCTCATTCTCAGTCACCAGCTCCTGGTTTCGCACCAAGAGAGCCGAATGATCTTCTTCCATCTCTTTGAGCTTCTGATCAGCCTCCCAAAGTTGCTGCTCAATGGTTATAGCCTGCACAATTTGGGCCTCTAGCTTCTCGTTGGCAGTCACCAACAAGGTAGTCATCTTCTTTCTGCCTTCTTCCTTCAGCCTCAGGTACTCTACCGATTGGCGGAGGGCCCTACTGTCTTCCTTAAGCTTTGAATTATAAGATTGGATCAGGTAAAACATCTACCATAGAAACACAAGTGTTACACAATTAGTGGACATATCAAGAAGAAATAAGATGCAAGGAAAGATTAAGTAGCATACAAACTACCTTCATTGCCATATCAGGTCCAGTCAAGGCCTCACTCATGTCCACCTTCTGGATAGCCTTTCGGTCAGCTGGAGTCCAAATCTAAAGACCCATCTCCTGGAGAGCAAGATCATCATTAATGGTCTCACTCCCAGCGACCAAAAACCCGTCACCCGAGAGCCTTATTCTCGGATTCCAAGGAACCGACTTCTCAGTTGTAGCTTCGGTTTCCATTTGCTCACTAGGAGAGGCTTCCATTTCTGTTTGCACGCTCGGAGAGGCTGGCATTATTAATTGGGGCTGCACCGAACACCCAACTTGATCATTCTCTGAACGGGGTCGGGTGGCGCCCTGCACGAGCGAATATGGCAAGATAGCCCCCCTCCAGCTGATACAGAAGTACCATCGTCAGCTACTGAGGAAAGAAAAATAAGAAGAGTGGGGGTAGAGACATTCCCCTCCTCAGAAGGAGGGGGAAGGGGAGTGAGTGGAGCATCGCTTGGAGGGGGCGGTGGCGGGACCTCACTGACGGAAGGGGATCTGGTTCCCGAAGGGATAGCCGGAATGGCAGGATTGCCTAATGCCTTCTTTCGTTTGCCCTTGAGGCTGGGTTATGGAATTGCCATCATGATGTCCACTCATTTAGATGATATTTCATGCAAAACATCATCAGTCAGGAAGTCAGGACACATCCTTAGCGGTTTACCCCAAACTTTGGACTTGAAGAGGTCAAAACGAGATCTGATATAAGATGGGGGTTTTTGGCTAGCGGGCGCCTTCAAAAAACCTGTCATCACACACCTCATAGAAGCATGCCCCTGAATGATAGGGTTTGAAATAAGGGAGCAGGTGCTGGCTAAAAGTTTTGGGGATTGGAAAGTTTGCATTGGGATGACTCTAGTTCCCGCTCACTAAAACCATTCTCTCCTTCCAACCCTTATTAGATTTTTGAACTCCATCACACATCTTTCTCCCGTGATAGGGGAAAGATTGAAACGCCCCTTATAGTCATTTTGATCTTGCAGTTTATAAGAAAACAAGATATCTGCCAGACCCAAGTCTAGACCCAGATCCTGATTGAGCAGCAAGACCATGGACAATATTCTAAAAAAGTTTGGCCTAACCTAAAGTGGGGTCAGACCTAAGGTAGATAATGCGATCGGGAAGAAAAGATGAATTGGAAATCGAAGGATCTCTAGATGATAAGAGGAAAGTAGAATCTGGTCATCCCTAACCCCTTCCCCGATCCTGAAATCCTTATCCTTAGGGTAGTACCTGATAACTACCCCATCAGGGACCTCAAGCTTTTTCAGGACTGCGTCTACCCTTTTCTCAGCTATCAAGGGGTCGACAGTAATTTGTACTCTGGATCCCCTAACAGCCCGACCCCCAACTGGACCAGTGTCAACGGGAACCTTACTGACATTGACACGTTGGGAGACCTCCAGAGGACTGGATCTAACTGTCCTAACTACATCAACTGATGGGGAACTGAGGAATGCATCAGGGTCAACGGAAGAAAGATTGAGGTCGCTAACAGATCGGGTATCGTCCCTCCCTGACATGGTGACAGAAAGGAATAAAACTTAGAAGAAATAACTTACACACAAAGAGGATTTCGGCAAGTCTCCGATGAAAATCTTTGAGTTCTTCAAGAAACAAATGCAGTTTTCGACGAAGATATTTCCGGAGAAGATGATTTGAAGAGAAAAACTTCTACTGTAAAGACAAGATAATGAAGTAAGAAGATTTCAACAGTACAAATGAAGGATATGTATAGGATTTATTGAAGGAGACCAACCGCCTTACTTTTACGCTAAACGGAGTACCGAACCGTCTTCTCTGCCACTATTGTGAAAATCAAGGCCACAATGACCGTGTATTTCAAATTCAAATGATGAGGACAACTATCCTCATTTAATGACCCTGCCACGTCACCTGATAAAGGAGATGTATCTACCTACCACATGTTACTCTTGATCATGGGCCTTAAACGTTTGAAAGCCCAAAACCAAGAGGGGCTTGTGTACATATGGGATTCTTCAGGCCCACCAAGCCTTTAGCCCACGAACTGGATGGCCCATCATGGATGATCAAAGCCCACTATAGAGATCCATCAGCCGAAATATTCTACAATAAACTTGAAGAGCAAGCTAGTGACGTGGCAAAAGGACAAAAATACTGATGTGTAAGAGAATGTTGCCCTAATGGGCTCAAGGCCCAAAAAGGGAATGTATATAAGGAAATAAAAATCTGAATAAAATATTTTATTCTTGTGTTGTGCATTTTTTAGTATCTACAAAGACAAATAAAAATTAAACCATTATTAGCCATAATGAATAAAATGTTGAATTTTATATATATCTATATATGATAACCAGTAAAAAGTATGTTAATAATTTTTAAAAATTAAGAATATCTACAAAAATATATAAAATAATCACATAAAGAATAATATAACTCAAAAACTTTAACAATAATGCAAGAAATGATTCCACGCATACGTCCAAAAGAAATAGTTAATAAAATTTTAAAATATGTTAATAATTTTCAAATTTTGAGAATATCTACAAAATATATAAAATAATCAGGTGAAGAATAATATAGCTCCAAAAATTTAACAATAATACAAGGAATTATTCCACACATACGTCCAAAAGAAATGGATAATAATTTTTTTAAAATAATTAATAACTTTATATCATAGATATTCTATTATTAGTGTTTCAACACTGAATAATAATTACTAAATTTACTCATACCTGTCTCTAAAAATTTATAATTTACCTTTTAAAATTAAAATTCTACTTTTATAAAGAATGATATGAACTTTTTAATTATTTGACTTCAACTATAAATTTATTGTAAATAAAATATTATTTAATGCACGTGCTCTAAATAAGATAGTCATTAACAAGTATGTTAATAATTTTTAAAAAATTAAATATCTACAATAAATGTATATCATATATTCTATTATTAGTGTTTCAACATTGAATAATAATTGCCAAATTTACTCATACCTGTCTCAAAACTTTTATATTTTTCCTTTTAAAATTAAAATTCTACTTTTATAAATAACGATATGAACTTTTCTAACTTATGGTGGATTTGTCGATAAATGTAGATGGCATCCAGTAGTAGGTGTGAATATCAAAGAAATAGATATGCAAATTTGACGGAAGAAGAAAGAGATAGTAGAATTAACAAAGTACGAAATGCGGCTAAAAGAAGAAAAGAAGTTGATGCAAGACAACTAGTTCATTCAACAACACATGAGTTAAACAAGGTTCTAAGATGTCGTTACTGTGATGCTTAAAAATTCGAATATGAACCTCCAAGTCTTTGTTGTTTAAATGGGGATGTTATTTTAACATCTACACCTGTTCGAGATGGACTACATGAACTATTTACATCTCAGAATCCACTCGCATCAGAATTCCGTTGATATATACGTGTATATAATAGCATATTCTCTTCTACATCATTCGGAGTTCATCTTGACAAATACCTCGCAAATATGAAGAGCGATATTTACACTTTTCGTGCACAGGGGCAAATATATCATGAACTACCCTTGTTAAAATGGGAGAAAGCAGTCCGCGTTATCTGCAATTATACTTTTACAATACGGACAATGAACTACAAAATAGATTGCAGATTCTAAAAGATGGAAATTTAAAAGAGCCAATTATTTTGAAGTTGATGGAGATATTGTCATCAAATCCATATTTCCAGTTCTTGCGTAGGCTCAAAGATATTTCAGACACTACTAAGATAGTTATCAAAAGTGATGTCCGACTTGATCAAAGGGTGTACAAATCACCTTCGGCCAACCAAGTTGCAGCTGTGTGGATAGAAGGATCAAACTCAACCATACACCTAGAGCGTGACATAATTGTTAATACACACTATGGTACAAGACGTAGAGTTAAACACTATTATGGTTGTTAGGGCATCCGGTATGGACTAACAATTTTGGCTGGCTAAATTTTAAAATTTAGCTAGCCACATCAGTAAAAATGGCTAGTCAGTTTATATAGCCAGCCCAATCTGGATGGTATGGTGCTGGCTCGACAAGCTATGTCCTTTAATTTTATTTCTTTTGTTTATTCGTTCAATAACAACACATATATATATATAGGTATATATAGAAGAGAGAGATATGGGAAACATGTGGTCCCAACCTCAATTCTTTATTTTACTTTCTCTCTTTTTATGCTTTCTCTCTCCTCCTCTCTTCATCCGAGAAGTGAATTCCCTCCCTTTGCCACGTGGCTTGCTAGAGCGATCGCCAAATTTGGCCAGTGGCTTAGCCAGCCACCGTGGGACCCCCATGTTTGGCCAGCCACATATCATACTCCCCACTAGCTATATCCCTTACCAGCTAGCTAAAGGTGCCTTCATACCAGATGCCCTTACAATCCACTACGATATCCTTTGCTATTCCCATTAGGTGAGATTGGGTGGCACCGAAATATCAAGAAACATCATCAAGAATTTATTTTAAAGGATATTACATCCAAGGAAAATATATTTGAAGACAACAACATAACCAGACAAGGTAAATCATACATATATATATATATATAAATAAGGGTACTACTCAAATTATATGATTTAACTCTAATTAACTTTACTCTATAACTATTTGAACTGAGGAATTTCGTACTAATGGATAAGATCCAAGTAGTAGCGTTCATTTTGCAAAATGACATCTATTGAAATTATAAAATTAAATTTAAAATATTTTAATATCCCCAATTGGTAACTTTCTTTTCCACCCTACCAAAAATATCCTAGTTTTATTTTCCATACGAAAATGAAAGTTTGATAAAAAGAAAGAGGGAAGGGAAGGGAAGTAGGGAAGGGAAGTAGGACAAATGACAATAGAAGAAGGCTACAAAAACATTAGCATCAAATAGGGGATACAGACGAAAATGGGGACCATTTTAGAGAAGGCCGGAGTATATGTATAACTTCCAAAATTCCCTAATTCCACGGGCAGACCCCAAACTCTGACCGCGGGTAGCTTAAAATTATGTTTTTTTAACTAATATAAATTACACTACCCTACATGAAGTTTAAACTTTATTGCTTTAAATCCCCTTCAATTTTGACGTGCTCAACAATGCCCGTATGATTTAAAATGACAATAATGCCCTTCTTGTATGGAACTGAAATGCCTTTTAAATATCCACTATTCCTCTATTTTTTTCCCCTATACATTGATATAAAATCAAGCACATGAAATTCGCATCTTTGTCCATTCAGATAGTTATAAAAAAATCATAGTAGTAAACAAAAATCATTACATTTAAAATCTCAAATCAAACACCCAAAATTGGATAATATAAATATATCAATCTAGAGGTATATCTTATTGGGACTCTATACTTAACATAAAGGAAAATTAGACAAAGACCAATACAATATAACGTGGTACTATGGAACTTAACAATTCAATGTTACCAAATCTTTATGCTAAATGCAATTTTTTCAGATACAAACTGACAATATGTGGCAACTGACTCAAGTTTTAGTTAAGGACATAAATGACTTATTACTTTAACTGATTTTTCTGCCAAAAGTGCATAGTAACCCTATTCTTTGGTTGCAAAATATTCCCCTTATTATTTTTTGTTCCAAATAATTATAATGTGTTTTTCAAATGTTGCAAAATATCCTCTGTATTTTGCTTAGCTCCAAATCATTACCATATGTTTTTCAAATGTTGCAAAACATTCATTTGGTTATGTTTTACACCAAATATCAAAATATAATATAATTTTATATATGTTAATATTTTGGTTTGTAGACAAAATGAGGAAAAAGGGAGAGAAAGAAAGGAAGAGGAGAGCTAAGATTTAGTGAAATTCGTAATTCAATATAATGTTACTTATAATTTAATATATATATATATATATATTGGTAGCTATTCACAAAATTATTTTGGTAGCTCTTTTATTTATATTTTTGGTAGTTTTTTTTGTAGCTTTAAATAGCTTTTCACAAATTATATATTTTTTCATTTTGTGTATTTCACTTTTTTTTTTTTAAAATGATAGTACGAATCGGAACCGGAACCGAAATTTTGGTTTCAGTTCGGTTCCGATTCCTATTTTTAGGGAACCAACCCGGTTTTGAACACCCCTATAAATAAATATGTGTATGTGAAGTTTTGAATTATTAATTATATTATTGAAAAGGAGAAAAAAAAAGTAAACAAAATACTAAAAATGGGTTATTACAAGACAAGGGAGCAAAATGATCATTATTTTTGTGTAAAACATAACTAATGGAGTATTTTGCAACTTTTAAAAAATACATAATAGTGATTTGGAACTAAGCAAAACACAATGAGATGTTTTGCAACTTTTGAAAAGTATGGAGTAGTGATTGGGGGCAAAAAATAGCACAACGAAATATTTTGCAACTAACAAAAGCAGGTATTATGCATTTTTGCCCATTTTTTATTATAATACTCCATCATTATAACTTTATGTACATAGGTGACTTTTTAAAAGTTTAGGGAGGCCAAAGTATTAAAAGACAGATAATCTATTCAAATATAATTCTTTCAAACTTACTGGGAGGTCAGTGTAATTTATTACAACTACTCCTTTTTCACTGCCCCTCCTAAAATCATCACATAAACTGATATAAATATACATATATATATATATATATCATATGTAATTTAATAAGTGGGGTTTGTTTGAGAGCGTTTAATCGTTCAAAGCTCAACTTCAATTTCAGTAAATTTGAAGATCTTCATTTGTCGTCTTCGTATCATCGCATCATCGTTTTTCAGATCTGGTACACCTCTTCTCTCTTTCTTTTCATATATATATATATATGTATTTATGTATCTGTGTGGTCAATGTTGAGCTTCTTCGCCGTGGACTACGACCTCGATTCTGAGTTTCTTATGGACATTTTCTGAAAATGGGTGTAAAAAAATGCCGAATTTCGGAAGCCATAACTCGGAGATGGTGACCTTTTTGTCCCTTCTGAGCTCTGCAACCCTAATTGGATGTGTTCATGTTGCGTTTTGGTGAATCTGCAACAATAATTGGCATGTGGGTTCTTTTCTTTCTTGTGTTGTTGTTTGTAGTTTGATTACTAGTTTTTTTCAACTTTCATGTTCTCTAGTTTGATTACATTACTCTTCCATTTTGAGAGACTATTCAAGTTGAAAACATGAAACAGTTGTGTGGAGTACTCTGTATATGTAGGAAATCAATTTTTTGGCAAATTGAATAAAAACCCAAATTGATTTAATCGACTTTGCTGACACTGGGTGTCCAATTTCTTTCAAAATCCTCAACAGTGTGTTGTTGGAGTAGACCTCAAGAACTGGAAGTGCTTGCTTAAGACCCTCCATTGAATATGCACTTGTCTCGAATTTTTCGTATGCTTGGAGACCTGAACAGCAGGAACTGCTTTTCATTGCATATGCACTTGTCTCGAATTTTTTGTAGGCTTAGAGTTACCTATGTGGGTTTCTTACTTGTTTTGGTAGGATTTTGGAGGATTTTGTTGGATATATTTGTATTTGCTATATGCAGGTGAATATGGTTTCTCCATTGGTGTCTATGAAATTGGAACAGGGGAGTCTTTGTTTGTTTTGCTTACCCATTTGGAAGATTGTAGTGCTCGTCATTACCCTTTTCTTGGAATCATATTTAGTTCATATTTTCCTCCTTATAAGTAAGATTTTTATATTGATCAGTTCCCTTTTATTTTTACTGAGTTTTTGGCAATGGTTGTGACCGTTCAATACTACATCAATACCTATTTTCTCAATGAGCTTTCCTTTACTCAGATGGTTGACGTAATTATGGTGATCCCCTGTGAGCTACTGCTAATCTGACATTCTTCTGGACCAGCTTCTCTAATCCATTATGGATCACTTTGGATCAAATCTTTCAGTCAATTATAGCATATTCACTTTTGTTGGTTCAATATCCACTATTATGTATCTTTTTTAACTTAAATTATTTGAACCATACCACCGGGCAGCTAGCCGGATGGTATGATCTCTTCCCCCAAAGGGAGAGGTTAAGAGTTTGAATCCCGCTAGATGATAACATGAACTTGTCTGGATGGGGAAAATGGGTTGATTGACATCGCGTTCAGGTTATTCACAATGACTTGAGTCTCTCTTGTCCATACTTCTTTTTCCTATTTTGGCTGTGTCTCGCTCACATGATGTAATCTAAATCTATAAAGATCTGGAATAGATTTGGACCTGATTGATAATGGCCATTCCTAACCTGCCAGCTGAGTATTGGAGAATTATGTCATCCTTTCTGCTATGGAATCTCGTGTGGACTTTTGAAATTGAGCTCTTTCTTTTTGCCGTTCAAAATGATCCCCAAATGCTTACTGTAGTTATGCTTAAATCTTTAACTATTTTCTTATGACACTTGTTTGTTTGTTAATAGATGATTGACAAATGTTTCAACCCAATGGCGTTCCTAGTTCAAGTTTAGTTCACTACGATCCAGTCATCCTCAGTCAGCCAATTGATTTTGATTGTGGTGCCAGCACAATGGACCCCATCAGTGGTGGGAATAGTCTTAGCAACAATTCTAGTCTGGCTTCAAAGCAACGACTGCGCTGGACACACGAGCTTCACGATCGCTTTGTTGATGCTGTGGCACAACTGGGTGGACCAGATCGTGAGTTTTGCAGACCTTTGTCTGCCTAACTTTTTTCCTTGATTAGTAACATTTATATGTCTTTTTGTGATGTTCTTTCCTCTCCCACTCTAAAGATAAATCTCAGATATTCTTCCTTATAGTTCTTGTTGCACTTCAGAAGTTGACATATCAGGAAACTGTTGATGTCTTGTTGTTTTTGAAAAATTAAGTTTACTGTGTTTCATGGGAAATAAAGGATTATTTGTGTATGACTATGTGCTCAGACACTCCTGTTATATCTGGAAGTCAACAGCAACATATTACATTGATGTGTGTGTAGAACAATTTTAGAGCTTAAATCAGCTCTTATGCTTGAACATGTCACATATCTGTGATCCAAACTTGATTATTAGCTAAACTGATTAACGTTATCTTTAAATAATTCCAGAAAGGAAATTGCTGCAGACATTAGGAAAATTTCACAGTGAGCTTGTTTAAGTGATGTAGTGTTTCAAACTAAATCTGACAGGTTTCTGTATGCGAAACTCATTCTTAATTAAGAAAGTATTTTGAGAGAATTTCCTTTGGTTCTTTCAGGGGCTACACCTAAAGGCGTCCTCAGAGTCATGGGTGTACAAGGTTTAACAATTTACCATGTCAAAAGCCATTTACAGGTATTATTTTGTGTGTTAAAACTTCACCAAAGTCCCTAATGTGTGTCATTTTAAGTGTTTGTTATAACCATAGTTATCAAAGGTTGAAGGTGCATTAGAAGTTATTGGTGTCTCTAGGAGCCTGTGCACATGGTATAATGTAGCCATGTACTTTAGTCAAATAAAGCAATATTTATGTAACACAAAATTCTAGAATACGCAAGAGTGGTGAACATCAAATTGAAAATTTTCCAGTACATAAACCTCACTGATATATTAACGTACATATATTCTTCCAATTTACTTTTAAAAAAATCCAGTACATTAACCTCACTGATATATTAACGTACATATATTCAGTTAATTAATTTACTTTTGAAATGGTTGATATATGCGAAAGTAAACTGGTCAAATGATCATCATTCAAACGATACATGATCAACAACTATGGAAAACTTTTATCCCAACTACTTGGGGTCGGCTACATGAATTCTATGTTCCCAGTGCGCACTATTTAAGGCATAGCCTCAGTCAAATACTTGCTATCATATTCTTCCTTACCAATTTTACTCACATTGAGTTTGGTTTTCCTCTTCCCCTGGTGTTACCCTCACTGTGGACTGTCACTTTTTCTATTTGACACACTTAAATGTCTTCTTTGCACATGTCCCAACCATCTTAACCAATTTTATCTCCAATTTGTGCTACTCCAAACATCTCCCTAATTAGATCATATCTAGTTCTATCCTTTCTGGTCTTATTGCACATTCATATCAACATTCGTGTTTGTGCCACACTCTGGTTGTACACATGTTGTTTCCTAGCTGCATGTTGTGCCAGAAGTGGTTGGTCTAGTAATTGTAGCATAAAACTTTCAAAGATAAGGTTATCACACAATATACTAGATGCCTCCTCTATTTAGCCCTCATACGTTGATTATCAGCTGTATAAAACTTTCAAAGATAAATTATCACACAATATACTAAATGCACTCCTCTGTTTAGCCCATCATACGTTGGTTATATGATTATTATATTTTCCCATTACTCCTTCACAATTGCGCTGAAATAGCAAAATATATTCCGGTTGTTGCACCTCTTGATACTCGATCATCACCGATATTCATTTTTATTTCTAGATTTATTAAAGTTTTGTTCTTTTTGAGCTTAAAGCCTATGAAGATGTGAACACTTGATCAATGGGTTTCAGGTTTAGTTAGTGAGACACTTTGGCTGTTGATATGTGCATGTTTTAGCCGAGCTTTTGCAAGTCATGGTGTGCGTTTAAGGCATATAACTATCACATTATGATCCACTTTGATTGTTGTATCCAATATCATCCTCTGTACAAATTACTTCTTTGCAACTTGAAGCGGAATAATTGTAGAATTATCGATTTTTTGCCACTTCTGCATATATGGTCCTTGGGTCATCCTAGAATCAGCTTTTTGCACATCTTCCTTTTGTGGGTGCTTTTTTTTATTTTCAGACTCCCGTCTCTTTGTGACTTTCACTAGTTGTTCTATTTTGATGCAGAAATATCGACTGGCGAAATACCTCCCAGACTCGTCATCTGATGGTAGGCCTCACATATTGATGTTGTCCTCTCCTTCTTCTTCCTTTTGATCTTTTCATCAAAGTGGCTATTATATGTTATTGTTGGAGAATTAGAATAGAAACCGGGATTCTTTTATTGGTCAGTGTTCTATAAGAATGTTGTGAAGTGGAATATCCTTGAATGGATTATTTTAGTGATTTTTTCTCTTTTATATCGTAATTGTAGGGAAAAGAGCTGACAAGAAAGAATCTGGTGATACGCTTTCCAGTTTGGATAGTTCATCGTAAGTAAATTTGCCGGATCGTCAGTTTTGCTTACATTAGCAAGTTGGCAAATAAGTTGCTCTTGTGAATGTTTACATAGAAACACTGGCTATGTTTATGACGGAATACCAGATCTGAGAAAATGTGTTTCTATTTTCAGTGGAATGCAAATCACTGAAGCACTCAAGCTGCAAATGGAGGTGCAAAAGCGATTGCATGAGCAATTGGAGGTGAGCTTCTCTTTAAAATTTGCCTCCTTCCAGTTTATGTATCATTCATGAGAAAAAAAATAAAAATAAAAATTCTCTTGTTTTATTTCAAGAAACTCCCCTATGCTATTCAATTTAATCAACTAACCTCTATTGTGTCCACTTTGCCCTCTATACTATCCAATTTCATCACTATGCCCCATTCTCCTCATATTTCGAGTCAAAATGTCTAAACTACCCTCCCTTAATAGTATAAAGGGGTTTAGTGAAATCAACCCTTAAAAAAATTATTTTTCGAAAATAAATTATATTTTTCGTAAAAATTATAAATTTCAAAATATATATATATATTTCGGAAAATATGATTTTTTCCGAAAAATAATTTTTTTGCGAAAATTATATATTATGTTCCAAAATATGATTTTTTTACGAAAAATATATATTATGTTCCAAAATATGAATTTTTTTCTGAAAAATATTTTTTTTGCGAAAAAGTATATTATGTTCCAAAATATGAATTTTTTGCAAAAAATATATATTATGTTCCAAAATATGATCTTTTCTGAAAAATAATTTTTTTGCGAAAAATATATACTATTATATTCCAAAATATGATTTTTTCCGAAAAATATTTTTTTTGCAAAAAATATATATTGTTTTTTTCGAAATAATTCATATTTTGGAAAATAATATACTTCCTCTGAAAAATATTTTTTTTGCAAAAAATATATATTATTTTTTCCGAAATAATTCATATTTTGGAAAATAATATACTCCCTCTGAAAAATAATTTTTTTGCGAAAAATATATATATATTTTTGAATTTATAATTTTTGCGAAAAATATAATTGATTTTTGAAACATAATTTTTTTAAATGGTTGATTTCACTAAACCCCCTTATACTATTGAGGGTAGTTTAGACATTTTGACTCAAAATGTGATGTGAGGGGGCATAATGATGAAATTGAATAGTATATGGGGCAAAGTGGATACAGTGGGGGTTAGTTGATTAAACTGGATAGTATAGGGGGTTTCTTGAAATTAACCCTATTTTTAATGATTAAAATCAACATGATCGATTTAAGTTTTAACACAAAGTAACAATAGGAGAATACTTGATCAATGTCTATCAACTTAGCTGGTGTTTGACTACTTGATAAATGCCCATGCCATGTGATTTCAGTTAGATAAATAAAATGATAACAATAGGCCAAAATTGGTCTGAACTGTCAAGCGAGTGTTGGAATGTAGGATAGCCCTTTCCTTGAGATTGTTTCTACCTTAACGCAAAACATTACTCCTTTGGGAACAGTTAGTTAAAAAGCAAATAAGGTGCATGAAATAACTGGCCATTCCTTTGTTTTAAATGTGGTGATCCTGATTATATTAGGCATCACTTGTTCATGAGACAGATTTCCCAAATAAATTATTAAAATTTAATCAACAGGTGCAACGACAGCTCCAGTTGCGGATAGAAGCCCAAGGAAAATACTTGAAGAAGATAATTGAAGAGCAACAACGACTCAGCGGGGTTCTTTCAGAAGTGCCTGGTTCTGGGGCCTCTGCCCCAGAATCAGGGGACAACTGCCCTGAATCTGACAGTAAGACTGACCCAGTAACCCCTGCCCCAACTTCAGAATCTCCACTCCCAGACAATGCTACCAAGGAACGAGCACCAGTTAAGAGCCTTTCTGAGGATGAGTTGTTTGTTTCTCGCTGCGAACCACTGACACCAGATTCCGGTTGCCATGGTAGTCCATCACCCGACAGCCCAAAAGGCGAAAGGTCATTCAAGAAGCAACGAGTGAGCATGGATGCAGCATATGCTAAACCGGAAATGATGCTCACACACCAAATACTGGAGTCCAGCTTAAGCCCACCTTACCAGCAACCACACTCGGTTTTCCTGACCACAGAGCAGTTTGATCTTTCAGCAGGAGTACCAATTGGCAATGAAGATAAACTGGCGGGAAAAGTTTGAGGTAACAATTTGTAGTTTCGCGAGCTGCATGTTTTCCGCATTATAGGACACTCCCTTTCCCCCTGAATTTGTAGAACTGTAGGTACTCTGGGAAAAGATAAATCTCATTGGACAAGGAACCCTGTTGGTCTTAAATGCTATTCTATTCATCTTGTCCTTTGAACTTATTTAGAATCGACATGTGTAATACATTAGTTGTTATTGAAAATGTGAAATTTTATCGTTGGTGTCTGCACCACATGGAAAGGGCATTTGCTGGTTTATGTGTTCGGTTTAGTGGTAGAAGCATAATATTTTGCACAAAGTGACTGCTCTGAACTCAAACCCTAGTCTTCATACTAATCAGACTTGAGAGATTTTCATCGAGTCGTCATATATTTACCAGTCTGATGTGAGAACTTACTTTCAATACCGTAGTTCCCTTTTATTATTACACCACTTCTATGGAGGCCAGTACTCACATCCTTCGCTAAAGCAGGCTTTGTCCCAACTGGTTGAGACTTGAGACTGTAACAGTGAATGAACACTTTTTTACCTGCACTACTTGAATATGTTAAACTAAAAATACATAGACAGTTGAATTATACATTAATTGTGTTGAAATTAGTTTCTAGTGTGTCAAAAATGCACTACAAAAAACTCCAAAGGGTTGGTTCTAGTATGCTAGAACTTAGCTGTTTTTAAGTAGATTAGAATTTGGCTCTTGTGCATGAAGTTGCATCCAGTTTGAAGTTTGACTTCTATAGGATGTTGGATGCAACAAAACACAAATTTTATTTGGAAAGAGTGTGTGTAGTAACTAGATATATATATATGTATATATTTTGTTAGAACATACATAGGTAATGTGAGCAAGTGCCTTGGAGAAGTGGAAAGGGGGCAAGTCCAAAAGAATCTGCTGCTTTTATCTATTGCCTGTCGGCCAAGGTTCGCTATGGACATACACATATGGCCTCCATACTGGGATATAAATTACTCTTACTCACCATTCCATTTCATAGACAAACCACAGAATTCTTCTTAGGACAGAGGAAAGGAAAAGACAACCACCAGAATTAACCCAACCTACACACACCACAAACAAATGAAATATTTTAATGTCCTGCTTTATTGGTGCTTCCACTTCAAAATTTAACTGTGATCCATCAAGAGAGAAATTATTGGTTACAACGGAGTTTATCCAGTATCATCACCAATCCAATAGATATCAATATTCTCGACAAGTTTATGCATATTACCATGTTAGCATTCAATTCAAACATATATGAAAATAAAATAAAATAAATATGAAAACCAAACCAAAAATATTAGGGCCCGTATAGCAACCCATGTTTTTGTTCTTGTTCTTGTTTTTTTTACTGCTCACAAGAACAAAAACATGTTTGGTTGCCCAAAAATTGTTTTTTGTGAACTAGGTTGAAGACAAAAAAACATATTTTTCTTGCCTTGGTTCAAAATTTTAGAACATAAAAAAATTATTTTTCAGTTCTTGTTCTCAAAGAAAAAAAAAATTAAAAAAATCCCCAAAAACCCAATTCTTCTTATTGGCACCATCCCCCACCCTCCACCACTCGGCACCACCACCACCCACCAGCAAACACACACACACACACATATATATATATATACACACACACACACCTTCGAAACCCCCAATCGAAACCCATCTATACACACACACACATATATATATATATACACACACACAGAAACCCTAGCCGCCACCACCGATTGGCACCACCAACAACACCCCTTCGAAACCCTAACCCCCAATCAAACCAACTCTCAATCGAAACCCAAATCCACCCCACCTCCACGACAACCACCAATCGGCACCACCACCTCCGATCGAAACTCAAATCAACCCCTGATCGAAACAAAATCGAAACCCCAATATATGTGTGTGTGTGTGTTTGAGAGAACAAAAACAAGAATTGGCCCCAAACAAGGACTTGTTTTTTTGTTTTTAAGGTAGATAAAACAAAGACAAGAACAAAATTAGGTTCTTGTTCTTTCACAAACAAAAACAAGAACAAAAATACCCCTTTCCAAACACACCTTAATTTCTATATATGTCTAAATGCTGACAAGGTACTATATATCACTTGGTGATACCCCGTCAACATGATGATGTGGTATTACGTGTTGCAACCAATAAGGTCGACTCAACACTTTTCAAAAGAAACGTTTTTATTTCAAATAAAAGCAAAACGTAAGCAATGATAACTTGCACACCAGAAACCAATAGTATTGATTGATCACAGGTTGGCCCAAAAAGCAATTTTGCTTTTGCTGTAAGCTTAACCCTACAAAGTAGTAGTAGTTTATATATGTAGCTTTTAAAATGTTCCACAACGTGTAATGTAGCAAGGAAGACATTATATCATCAATTTATTTCTACATTACTAGTCACGGAACCAGTTTCGCCCCTCTCCTGGATCCGATGATTATCATAATCTACAGATCCTAAGGAACCATTTGTTCATGACATCGTAGTATTGATAATAAAATGGAAATTCGAGCAAAGTGGCAGAAATTCTAAATGCCTGAAGGTATATAATGTAGTATCTAAACAATCACAGATATACAGGCATTAAAGTTAGAATCCTTTGATCTCCCAGATCTTTTTGGTACGTTATGTACAATAGCTGGTTCGTATGATGAATACACATTTGATGCGCTGCTACACTAAATACAGTTCATCTTTTGGCTTCTATGTGACATCTACAATTCGTATAATGGTATATTTAGCATGTAAGAAGGTCCAACTATAATGGTGGTTAGAGTGCACAGCTCCAGATCATCCCCCGCAGCAACTCTAGAACTGCTACAGTACACAATGTTGAAGCTATCTTGCATCGCAGATGTTGGTCCCCATGTTATTTACTTGGAATTCTAGCTAGGACCATGGTATCCCGCTCTTCTACTGGACATTGGCTCATCTGTTAAGCATCAAAGAAATTCGATTCGAATGAAATCAGTAAAGAACGAATTACCACCAACACTGTAGCCCAGTGCTACTTTCTCATAGGGGCAAGTGGGTGCATGTTTCTTGCCAATGTAAAACAATAATTTTAGATAACATTTAATATTAATAGTCATGAATGCAAGATGTTGATTTACTAGGTTTAACTCTAACACCAAACCATTTAAATGAGGGGGAAAAAAAAATTCAGCATGGAAACTAAAACGAACCAAAGAAAATAATTCAATCCAGCAGGAAACCACCCCCCGAACACGGAAAATAGAAAAATAGAAAAGAAATAGAGTAAAAATGAAAGGAAGAAATGTGGAGCACTACTGAAGTTTGAAACCAAATAAACGTGTCCTTTGCATCAGCAATGTGATTCCTAAAAAATAAGATTTCAATATCAATAGCCACTTTACCTTTATGACCAATTTATTTTTGTTTACTTTTTCGTTTCTCATCACATTCTAATCGTGGTAGTACTAAAATACATGACAAACTCTATCTTTGCAAACAAGTACACTAAATAGGTAGATGACACATTAGCTCAAGTGAACCAATATTTGGGTAAATTGTTCAAGTGGACTAATTTGGCAGGAAAAACATACACTATTTAGTGTGCAATAGGCAGGTACCGTATAAGTTACAGGTATCATTGGTTATGGTTCTGCTTCTACTAATCTAACAAGAAACATAGCAGAATAGTAGTCCAAATAAATTCTGGTCCTAGATATACAAGGAAACAAACAAAACTAGTATCTTGACACTATTGTGCCACTTATACAAAACTGAGGAGGGAAATTGTTCCAGGCTCCCAACAATTCCAGTCTCTGGCAGTTCTGTCCAGCCTAATTTCTCTCCCAAGCTTATGTAAAAACTTTCAAAAAATCTTAAACCGCATCATTACTCGAATTTATTTCCCCTAAGTAAAACAAGCTAATTGCAAAACACATTAGGAAGCCATTCAAGTCAATTTCAAAAAAGCTTTCAGTGCCAACCAAGATCAGGACGGGGGGCCACAGTGATCCCTATTGGGTAGGACTCCCAAACCAAATATTAATGAAAAGGTTATATGTCAAGCTTTAAACTTACCAAAATCATCTTCATCTGCACTTTGAGATGTAAAGAATGGAGTGAGGTAATTCCTGTCAAATGCCGTGAATGATGACGTGCTGCAGCAAAAATCCAAAACTATATGAATAAAGAACAAACGATGAAAGAATACCAGATGATCCCATAATTGAGGATAATTTAAGCACCTTTTGTGGAATTCTTTAAGTCTCATCTTGAATCTGTTCCCTGATGATGAATCTCCATCGTAAGAAGGAGCTATGTAGCCATTGTTCCCGTCAAAGTTCTAGAAAAAAACAAAAAAATATAAATTAAATTCTACTAGTTACCAACTATTTGACCCCATTACACTAAACAAATACAAAAAGAAAATCTTGGAAGTGTGGGGTGGGGAGTTGTTGTTCCCAAGAATGATCATTCTCAAAACTTACTTCGCCTAATGGGCCTTCAGGGCCATCACCTACAACATGTAAAGCTTCCAACATTGTACCAGTTGATCCTCCAATCAGTAAGACCTGCAATGTTGCTAGGAATATTAGTGGCAAATTACATGAATATGAAGGACCATAGACAAAATATTTCAATATGTCAGACTCACTACAGGTCAATGTGGTTAAGCGAAAAACTTGCAACTTAAAACGTTCAAAAATATTCCATTGTCTCCATCCTAGTTAATAAACATGAGGATGTTTAATGGTTTGCTAATCAAATAAAGATCAAAATTTGCATTGGATCAATACGTCCAAATGAACGGCCTCTTTTCCCAGCCTACGCAGCAAGGATCACATACATGCATGCTAGTAAATATGACTCTGCATACTTTTGGCAGTTGTTCTAATTTAGTGTCTCGTGGACCTAGGTTGGATGCTAGTAGCAATTCTAAGACCATCTTGATCCGATGTCCAAGTCCAAGGCACAGCAATCACAGCACAGCTAATCAGTTAGTGGACCCAATTTTGACTATTAACTGTAATACACTACTTGCGCTGTAGTCCAGGATTGTGATGCACACCTTCTGGTGATGCTTTGTGACTATTTAAGTTCTAACAGTATTGGATAGCAGCCACATAATTTACTACACCCTCCTCTGTGGCACATTATGATCACTGGAAGAGACGGTAATTCCGCATTGGGTTGTAATTCCACAATCCAATTCATATCTTGTGGTTGCACTATAAAAATGTGTCCTAATAACTATATCCTAATAACTGCAATCCTTCCTTAAAACTGTGTTGTAGTCTTAGCTATCATAATGGGCACACATTATGCAATCATATTGTAGCATGCAGAATTTATGACCCGATATAAACCAAAACCTGGGGGGAATACGATTTGTACAACCTTGACTAGCAAGGTAAAAGAGGAATATACAACCATGCATTCCTTCAAGAAGATGGTGCATTCTATGCCCTCAATTTCAATATGCATATCTGGTAAACAAAAGACTCCAATTATTTAAAAAATCAGTGAGGTTGCCTACCGTCAGAACAACTATTGCAGTGGTTGCAGTAAATATCGTCTGACCATGGCCATCTGGGAGATCGTGAACTGATTGCAGAGCAAGTGCAAAAGCCATAGCCCCACGAAGTCCTACTCGTGTATACATTTTCAGAAACTTCAGCAACACAGCAAAAGATTTGATTCAACAATCAATGTCTACTTGTATACTTACCACTGTACCAAAGTGCTTTCTGATGATTCAAAGGTATTTGTCGATGAGCAGGGCGAACCAAATTCACCAAATATCCACAAGAAAATACATTTACCGCCCTTCAAAAAAGCAATTAGACAATTGATTTAGTAATCCCATGTGCTATAAAAACAATATTACACAGGCCCGAAATGGAAAACAATAATTCGGTTTAAATGCACCGAATGGTTTTGAGAAAAATGCAATGGTAAAGATAGGTAGTTAGAATAATCGCCCTAAGATGGCTCAAAGTAATATAGTAGTCATACCTTGCAACTACAATAAATATCTGGGGAAACGTAAAGCAAGTTAAGAAATCAAAACAGTCGGATTCAGAAACAACTACATTATGCCAGTATGTAACTCTTGTCTAATTAGTGACAAAGGATACAATTGAGAAAAAGATGAATCCAACGTGAGACCAGCTATGCTGTTCCATGGCAATATCAAAACCCATGTATATGAATCTGCAGAATAACAAAGAAGTGGGGCAGGTGAAGAAGTTAAGGGAAAAGAGAAGTGTGATAAGATGAAATCAACAATCAATGGTCACTTACACAAATGTCTCTGCTAATGATGATATTAGATGGAAAAACGCAGATACAAATCTCTGAGAATTGTCTGACAGATTTGAGAACGTGTAATGCTTCATTACCTAAAATAGAACATCACATACATCCCCATGACAATGCTTTCACAGATGAAAGATGAGTATACAGAAAATCAATAACTATCCACTTACAATTCCAGTGAACAGTATTGACACAATACCAGAGAGGCCAAGCCCTTCAGCTAGCATGTACCTGGATAATTGTATTTGTTAAAACTTGAAAACACACATGGAGTATAAAGAGAATTCCACTGATTTAAATACTAAATAAAAATAGCATTTGAGTAGCTTACGAGAAATATGGAAAAAGTACAACGAGACAGCACTCCAAGTTCTGAAGACTGGACAGAACATTCAGAAAAACATTTTTTGTTTAGAATAATTTCCACATTGGACACAAATTGCAAAATGATGAGTAGAGAAAAGAAGCTAGGTAAAGTACTCACTTGTCAATATCCAAACCAGCATACTTAAAAAGGTTCAAGGGGTTAAGGTTTAACTGAACATGTTAACAACTAAAGTTATTTGATTCAAGTGTAAGATGAATGAGAAGAATTATGATCAATATGAAAGGATATTAAAGCAGAAGTAAATCCAACTCCAACACCTGTAGAGCCAAAAACAATGTGCTTTTTAGTGATCCCGAGAAGAAAAAATTCTAAAATTGTATTTGTTGTATGTGTGTGAAAGAAAAGAGTGTAAAGTAAACCTGCTGACATTGAACCAACAAAGGTCTCGAGAAATCTAATAATGAGCATGAAGAAATTCTCTCCAGACGAATGGCTTCTTACCAACGACATTGTCCTGCAACATAATTCACTCATTTAATTAGAAGTTATTCTCCAATTATAGTCTTTTTGTGATGAACAAATGTAAGTTCACAAACCTGTACAAAGAAATTGCCATCTTCCAATTGCGGAACATACAAAAAAGCAAATTTAAATTATTTTGCTAGTAATAATTTTCTATCTTCAAGCAAAAGATAGCGCACATAGAAAAAATAAAGTTTTCAAATAACAATAAAATCTTACTGCATCATTGAGTACAGATTCCCCAAAGACCAGGGCATAAAGGTTCATGTCTGTGCCAAGTTCCTACAGTATGCCATATCAAGTAAATATCAAGAGAGATCAGAGGAAAATGGATATGCACAAAGATGCCAAATAATACATCTACTGTCTTATGCGATATGCTCAACTCAAGCGAGACAGAAAGTTCATGTGTTTGCGGAAAGAAGAATTGAAAATTACATGTGAACGGGAAAAATTAACCAAAAGGCTTGATGTGGCCCGGTAAAGTTATGGTCTTTCAATTAGAATCCGTAATAAATGAAACAAAAGGGTGGAGATCTTGAAAGATAAATCCTTGTCAACATCATCATCATTCTTGCATTTATCCCATAAAGATGGGAATGGCCACATGAATTCTCCTTTTCTATTCTTTACTATTAAACGTCATGTCACCTATTAGTATGTAGATTTTTTAAAACATTTTTTATTACTTCATTTCATGTAAGTTCTGGTCGCGCTCTTTGCGCCTACTGTCTAGGCAAACAACTCCTCAATAGTCAGTTATCTACATGACACCAAACCACCTCATTTATGTATAGAGTCTTGGGTACCAGCAATGGGCGAGTCAAGATATTCGAATAATAAGAGCTTCAGCTTTCTTGACCCAAATGTAAAAGAAAACAGAGGTTTGTGGACAATAGAACTTTTTTGAAGGAAAAAAAAAGTGCGTTAAATAGGAAATTTAGTAAATATGTGAGCAAAGTCTAACAGTACTTGAGGCCCACAAAATGAAATTAAGAGCAGTACAGTAGAGCATCCAATGCACATGCAAAGTCAGGATTTAGCTTGGCATGCATCATGGTCTAATTTTAAGTTTCAAGCTTGCACTTAATTTTGACAGTTCTGTTTTTATTTTTCCTTTTTATACGAGACCTGTTTGGCAAGAGCTATATGGTGAGATAGTTGATGCTGAAAAAAGGTAGGGTATTGAGAATGTTAACACTTTCCAGCATCAATGGTCTCACTGCAATTTCTTCAATTTGGTCCTGTACTAACAACAACAAAAAAAGAAAAAAAGCAAAAGCATCGAGATAAAGAGCAAGTTTGAAACTTGAAGTTAAATCGTGGTGCATTGCAACAGAGTAGAAGTAACACAGCCACTTCGTGTAAACAGCTCAAGGTTGGACTTATATCTCACCCACCTCTCCTAGAACAGTGACTTGGGTAGAAATAACTTTGGCCTTATATCGTTTATAAACTTACATATTTTTCTATAAACATTAAAATAAAATAATTAACTATTTGACTGTTTTTACTAAGCAATTAATGAAGTAAGAGTTACAAAGGGGGGAAAACAATATAACCCAAAAACAAAAACAAAAAAAACAGAACAGCAGACTTGATCTTGCAGTCTTGGGGCTTGCTTTAGCACTATGCAAGTCACACCAATGACATTTTCTAAGGAGACACATAATAACAAAGCCACTACCCAATCCAAAGCTTGTCAACGAAGGATTGAGAGAGATGAATAGGTAAATCAAACCTTGAAAGCAAAGAAAAAAAAAAGGTAGCAAAGTGGTTGTACTAAGAATAACAAGAATTGACATGAATTTATCCCCAGGACACTGTGGTACATATTTCCATGGGTATGTGTATAAGGGAATGGTTGTGAACCACAAATAAGAAGCAAAAACAATAGACAAGTATGAAAAAGAAAAGGGAAGTAGGGCCTTAGACAAGAGAACCAAATACTGGCATATCTGGAAACAGCTTTCTGAACATGGGGATCAAGAGAAGCATGTCGAGAAATATTCTTATGGGATAGGCCATTGACCAAATTGAGATTGTTATGTTAAAACGTTTTACCCAACCACAAAAGTAATTCTTAAATGTTAGACTTCGGATATCATACGATACTTAATATTTCATGAAAATGAAGATTAGGTCTAATAAGATCATCTTCTTTTTCACCCTACTATATTAACATCAATTAATTTCATTTAATTTTAACTTGAATGAGAAGACCATGAGCAAGTTAAGAACACCATTTTTATTTGAACAAAAGCTACTGAGAAATTATTATAGTTCAATAGGATCATTTAAGTTCAAAAGTTTATTTAGAACTCGTCAATTTTACCACAGCCAAAAGTGGAGTTTGATTTTTAAATGTTATGATGTATCAACAAAATTTAGTAAGAAAGTCACAAGAGATGATGTGCACCATGTCATGGCACGAGTCAAATTAGTGAAAAATGTCGACTAATCATGAGTGACATTAACAAAGGTGACGTTTAGCTAACGAAGCCACCGAATTCAAAGCCAGCTATTAGTAGCCGGTACAGACTACAAATTGTTAGATTAGTTTAATCCATACAACATCAGCCCATCAATTCATGTATGGGTAAATGTCTCTACGTGAGACAATCGACTTGTCACACATAATGGTCATGGTAATCAATTATCTGAATGAATTACATATGAATAGGCATGAGATGTCATAAAAAAGTTCTGCATGTTCTTGACTCTTATTTTCATATGAAAAGGGTAAATGGCACAAAGCACCGACTCACCTGAAATATGGACAAAACAGTGACTGGATCGGTTGCTGATATAAGTGCACCAAACATTAGACATTCAACAAAAGGTAGCCTGTACATGAGATACATAACGCCACCAAGGTAACTGCAAGGACATCAAAAGAAAGTGAATCTCGTGAGGCATTGACAAAGCTCCAATATATCTAAAATAGGAGGGTAATCTTAAATAAATGAGATACTCACACCAGGACACCTGTAACAATTGAAGATATTAAAGTCCCCAAGATAGCAAATGTCACTATGCCTCCAAAATTCGAAAAGAATGGTTTCTGCAACTCACAATAACGAGGCAGGCCATATCAAGACATATATATAAGATCCACACCAACAGCCTGTGCTAGATGGACTCTTCATTAGTAAATAAAGTAAGGACTGCTGTCTGACACACATTGATAGAAATGGGTATGGGATATATCTAACACATTGGTTGAAAATGCACCCAAAAATCATGTCCAATAATTCGATTTTCCTATATTATTTCAAAACGAGTGAAAACATATACTGCAGTCCATGTTACATAAATACACTTTTCCCATAAAACTAAAAGCATTTGATAATATATATAGCAAATAGCAATGTCCATGTGTTGTTTTTATGTTTTGGTCTCAGGGGATTCGACGCACATATAGCAATGTCCGTGTGTTGTTTTTAAGTTTTGGTTTCAGGGGATTCGACATGTTTGTAGTGTGTATGTATCAGTACCATGTCCATGTATCATAGCCAACAGCAACATAACCATCATAAAATATGAAAATAAGAAAAACCGATAAATAAATAAAAATCGGGAACTTACCGGTGCTAAACTGAATCCTGACTGAGTGAGCACAATAAGGTCAAGATAAACAATTTTCACACCCACTTTAAGAGTACCAATACAGAGCAAATAAATAATTAAAATAATTAATGATAACTAGTAACAATCAAATTGTGGATATAATATGATTGGAGGCAACAAAAACAGGAAGAAGAACTCCTCGTGGAAGTTAAACCACGTCCTGTAAACAAAAAACAAACAAACAAAATTAACAGAATAAAAATAAGAAGAATATATTTGTATACAGGTATATGTATGTATGTATATTACAAAGAGCAGAAGCAATTAAGACTACTATTATCTTTACAATGAAGAAATGAGAGAGGTTGGGGTTTATACCTGATGCTAGTTTCCGTATTGGAAATATTAGCAAGACCACCCACAATTAAACCTACAATATATATAGGTCAAACAACAATCTGATAACCACATTTCGAATAATGAAAATGAAATATGTATCTGAAGCATGAACAAGTCAATTAACGAAACCCTAGCACACAATTACATATATTATAGGGAAATATATACATATATATAGATATAATGATGATAGGTACCGATGAGAAGAGAAGCGCTGGCTTCGGGGAGGTAATAGAAGCGGTGGCGGCGGAGGACGTGGCCGAGGACGAAGGAGAGGACGAGCATCATGATCTGGAGGAGGATGCCCACTCCCGCCGCTTGTTGCTCCTTCCCGGGACTGCCGTGAGCATCCGCCGGAGATATCTGCAGTACTCCCATGCCCATTCACCACGGTGGTTCACGGCGGAAGACGACGGCGGAAGACGACGATCGATCACTCTTGACTCTTCCCACCACCACAATGTCCACTATACTATCTCTCTCTCGATAACTGTGTACGACTTTGCTCGTGTGCTCTATATTGATTGTTGCAGTCTTCACTTTTATTTTTTGTTTTTGTTTTTGGTTTTCTTGTTTTTATTTTCTTCGGAACTGTCGATGAGGCCTTTATTAATATTTAGCATAAATTACACAGACCTTCCCTCAGGTTTGGATAAATTTCTCACAGGGCCCTTATCAAAAATTAAATTGAACAAAAACAACGTTCCCTTTTATGAATATAAAAGCTAAAATGACTAAATATATATGTTATTATATTAAGGTTAGAGTAGGCTTTTTATATTAAATTTGAACATTTTTTACATATTAGGAGAAGTCATTCTAATAAGCCTCAAACGCTATACTTATATGAAATTTGTTCAAACCTCAGGTAAGTCGGTATAATTTATCCTAGTATTTATGTAATTGTAAATTTAGTTATTAAAATGTTTTATTTTAATTCATTGGTTAATTTTCTTTCCAACTTAATTTTATTCAAATTCTAAATTTTTGTGCATTAATATATTGAGGTTTTAATTTTTTGAAATATTTATTTGTGATTGATATTGAAATTAATGTGTGCATTGAGACGACTATAGTATTATGTGTTTCATATTTGGGTAGATAATTATTTTGCACACTATTTTGAAAATGAGAGATAAGTGTTATTACTGTGGTAGGTTGGTCATACTTTTCCAGTTGGTATATTTAACCCAGCCAATGAAAATTTGAAGAGTTCGGATTTAATATTTTTATTTTTCAAAAAAATAAAATAAATATGTCTAAATGCATCGAGTATTGTATTTTACTTGTTCTTAATCAACGTGATTTATATTGGGCCTGTTTACTAACAGGAAATATTTCCTATTTCCGTTTCTTGAAGAAGTAGAAATATATTTTTGATTCCTTAAAAAAAACAGAAATTAAATCTTGTTTACTAAATTTTATTTTTTTTCAGAAACAAAAATAAAAAACAGAAATTATGTTTACTAAAATATTTTTGTTCTTTCTTTTTATTTATTTATTATATGTATTTCTTATTATTTTTTATTTATATTTATTATTTATCATAAGTTTTATTTATTTATTATTAATTTTGAATATTATTTAATTTATTATTTAATTATTTTTATTTAATTTATAAATATATTTAATTTATTATTTTTATTATTATTAATTCATTATTTTTATTTAATTTAATTTATAAATATATTTTGTTTAATTTATTATTTAATATATTTTTATTTAATTTATAAAAATATTTAATTTATTTATTATTTGTATTTCTTATTATTTTTTATTTATATTTATTATTTATCATAAGTTTTATTTATTTATTATTAATTTTGTATATTATTTAATTTATTATTTATTATTTAATTTATTATTTTTATTATTATTAATTCATTATTTTTATTTAATTTATAAATATATTTTGTTTAATTTATTATTTATTATATTTTTATTTAATTTATAAAAATATTTAATTTATTTATTATTTGTATTTCTTATTATTTGTATTTTTTATTTATCATAATTATTATTTATTTATTATTATTATTATGTATTATTTAATCTATTTTATTATTGTTTATTATTATTTATTCATTTATTTTTATTTTATTTATAAATATTTATTATTTATTATATTTTTTTAATTTATAAATTTTTTTAATTTATTTATTATTTATATATAATATTTAAATTTATTAGTGCAAAAGACATGAAAGTCCCAATTTTACAACTTTGAAATTTGGTAATTTTGAAGGCGAGAGGAAACAAAAAGAAGAAGTACCATTTTTCTTGTTTCCTCTTTTCTTTACAATTAGAGAAAACGTTTCCTTAAGGGCAAAAGTAAAAATAAATTGGTAAACAAGATTTTACTTTTACTTCTTCATTTCAGGAAGTGAAAACAGAAAACAGAAAATATTTCCTGTTAGTAAACACCACAATTATATACTAGGACTAAGAACCAATTGTAATATACATATGTATGTGATATAAAATAAAGTGATATATATATATATCCGAAAATGATCTTTTGTTCCTTAAGCATATTCACTTTTCATATTACCCGTTAGATATAATTGACATAAATAAATGAGCTATTATTTAAAATTTTAAAATCATATCTAACGGTCAATATAAAAAGTAAGTATGTTTATTTTGTTCATATGAAGCAAGAGAACATTACTTTCTCTCTATATATATATGTATATGTATGTGTAATATATGTAGAGACAGTAATTTTTTTGGGGGTTAATTTTATTTATACTTTTTGAGGTTTGCAAAATTTCAATCCGACCTCTTATTTTTTCTAACACACATCATTTATACTGCATAATATCACTTTCAAATAAAATCGGACATCAAATCAGGCATGACATCAATATGAATTTTTAATTTAATACCTAAACTACCCTCAATATTCAAATAGCCCTATCCCAAACTTAGATGTAGCAAAATCCTTCTCCCCACCACCGTGTGCACCGGCCACCAAGATTCACCACCACACTCATCCATCTTCTACCACCATCCAACCCAACCACCACCACAAAACTTCTTCCACCGCGAATCGCTACCATCTTTGTCGACGTCCACCACCACTGAATGAACAAACATGCCTCTACACTTCATCGCCCAACCCCACAACGTCACACCACCATAGCGCGACATGCAAACCTTTATCATTTTCCTCTACTGAGCCGCATCATAGCCAACACCAAATCTACAATCAAGCAAACCATCATTTATGCAAGTCACCAGAGGTGACGGTGACAGTGACATAGAGGACGATAGAGAATGTGTGCCTGATCATGGTGAGTGTCAGGTTGTGGTGTCGAACGACATAATGGTTGTATTCTTTTATTTATTTATTTATTTTTCTTCTTCTTGTCTTTTGGTTAATCCAAGATCAGCTTGTTTAGTTTAAGGATAGTTTAGTGATTTCACCAAAATGTTGATCTTGAATGTATTTTTGCAAAAGATTGAAATAACCTCGAAAGAATGTAAGGGCATGTTTACTAACAGGAAATATTTCCTATTTCTGTTTCCTGAAGAAGTAGAATTATATTTTTGATTCCTTAAGAAAAACAGAAAATAAAATCTTGTTTACTAAATTTTGATTTTTTTCAGAAACAAAAATAAAAAACAGAAATTATGTTTACTAAAAATTTTTTGTTCTTACTTTTTATTTATTTATTATATGTATTTCTTATTAATTTTTATTTATATTTATTATTTATCATAAGTTTTATTTATTTATTATTAATTTTGTATATTATTTAATTTATTATTATTTAATTTATAAATATGTTTAATTTATTATTTTTATTATTATTAATTCATTATTTTTATTTAATTTATAAATATATTTTGTTTAATTTATTATTTATTATATTTTTATTTAATTTATAAAAATATTTAATTTATTTATTATTTGTATTTCTAATTATTTTTTATTTATATTTATTATTTATCATAAGTTTTATTTATTTATTATTAATTTTGTATATTATTTAATTTATTATTTTTATTATTATTAATTCATTATTTTTATTTAATTTATAAATATATTTTGTTTAATTTATTATTTATTATATTTTTATTTAATTTATAAAAAATATTTAATTTATTTATTATTTGTATTTCTTATTATTTGTATTTTTTATTTATCATAATTATTATTATTATGTATTATTTAATCTATTTTATTATTTTTTATTATTATTTATTCATTTACTTTTATTTTATTTATTATATATTTTTTAATTTATAAAAATATTTAATTTATTTATTATTATTTATTATTTATATATAATATTTAAATTTATTAGTGCAAAATACATGAATGTCCCAATTTTACAACTTTAAAATTTAGTCATTTTGAAGGCAAGAGGAAACAAAAAGAGGAAGTACCATTTTTCTTGTTTCCTCTTTTCTTTATAATTAGAGGAAACGTTTTCTGAAGGGCAAAAGTAAAAATAAATTGGTAAACAAGATTTTATTTTTACTTCTTCATTTCAGAAAGTAAAAACCGAAAACAGGGAATATTTGCCGTTAGTAAACACCACTTAAATGAAATTAACTTCTTTATTTTTTTTAGCGTTGCTGATGTGGCTTGATTACAACTGGGACCCGCTTCTGATTTTTTGTCACACATGGCAACATCCTCACCCTAGAATGTTCGTGGGAATTTTTCTTCGATATAAAGGGTGCGTGATCATCACCAGCTCTGCAGATTGCAATGCACCTTAGCAAGGCTCTCAAGGCGTTGCGGTCGGTGTTAATTGGGAGACACACACAGTCACAGTCCCTACTTGGATCCAACGAGACGAAGACCACTACTCAGTGTCTCAATTTCTGCTTACAATTCCGCTCCGCGCCAACTTCAATCCCTTCCCCTAGGTAACCTATATATATATATACATATACATACATTTGATACATTTGTAGATTTGGAGTTCATGCCCTTTTATTTTCATGCCCATTTACACCCTTTTTACTGGAAATGTTATTAACATTATAATTAATATATGCTTATATTAATGCCCTTCTATGTATATGTATATACGGTATATACAGTTAGTTGTTTTTTCAGACTTTCGCATTACTGAATTTGGGGGATAGGAGAGTTAGAGACTAGAGTTCATGCCCTTTTGTTTTTTTTTGACAAGTTCATGCCCTTTTGTTAGAGCTGGCAAAGGTAACCCCAATACGGCATGAATTAAAAGGGTTAGGGTTAAACATTAATGGATTCAAATTGTATAAGGGCCAACCAGAAGACGCCGTGAAAATATTAGTGTGAGTGTCAAACTCGAGTAACCCGAAAAACCGGTTTGACCTGATTTGCTTCAAAATTATAATCAAAACAGGTAATTGCTTTGGATTATGAGTTCAAACATTCATAAATGTTGCTAAAAGTGTTGGGGTTATTATGTGAAAAAATATCTAAGGTTATGAGGAACAAATTGATAAAGTATTCAACGAGGATGGTAAAGTTAACAGCATGTTCTGGGCACCTTAGGATAGGAGAATAGATAGATGCATTCCGAAACAGTTTAAAGTGGTAAACATTTTCTGTACAATTATATGAATTCCGCGAAATTATCTTGTTTAGTCACTAGATTGTTGAAATTCAGGTGACCAGACTTACTGAATTGGTGATGCTACCACTTAAGCACAGTTACGTATTGATACTAAATGTTGAGGTAGCGCTTCCCTATATACTGAAAATTGATGCAGCCATTGGCAATCATACGTTGCGCAAAATCCAGCCTGACTAAACAGGTCACGCTAACTTCTAATTGGATCGAAGTTATTAAATTAAGAGTTTTAACAATCCATTTGGAATAAACATCGATATAGTCGGTATTTTTATGAGACAATGGAGCATTTTTTTCTTGGAAAAAAGGGTAAGACGTATTACTTATTGGGGAAAACTTGGAAATTGAAGTTGATATCTCATTGTCATACTAAGTCAAATGTATTTGCGAAACAAATTAAGTAGCGTTAGACGTGGTTCTACTCTTTCTTTCTTTTTTTTGTTTTTTCCCTCTCTCTTGTGACTTCTTATAGACATCACTGTGGTCCAATAGTAAAAGCTTGGGCTTGCAAGGTTGAAGAACTGAGTTTGAGTCTTAGAGCAGTCACATTGTCTTACCATTCCACTTAGGCAGGATCAACACGGTTGCAAGCCCTGAAGCATACTTCTTATTTGGTTTAAAAGAGTCACTTTGATCGGTCTTGTTTAAATTCTTAGGTCTCTCAGTGCAGATTTTACGGAGAGGGTGGGTAAAATGGATGAGTGCAACAGCAAGCAAAGCACCCGTCTTCTTTTTTGTGGACTTAATTTCCCTGCTTCACAAAATTATACGAGAGAATATCTACAAAAATATCCCTTTATCCAGGTATTTCTCTTTGTTGCATTTTTTTTTTGGGTTTATAACTTGGGTTTAATTTATTTGTAAATTGAATAAGTAACACTCATTTGTTCAGAAAGATAAGTTGCAGTACTTTGAAGAGCTATTGGATAAGTATCGTTGCCAATGTGTTGAATTATTTTTTCCCAATGATCTTACTGAAGGAGTATAATTAAAATTGTCATTCTAAACAAGATTTATTTTTTCAAATTGGAGAAATGGTACAATATTCAAGTTCTCATGGTGTACATGTGAGTTTTCCCGGCCCATGAAAAAGCCCGTCCGGACCGGAGCGATCCAGGAATGGTCCGAGATTGTGACCCGACCATTGTGTCCACGTCATAACCCGACCTATACATCAGCCCCGTGGTCCGAGAAGTATCTTGCCCCGACCCGAAGAACATTTTTGAAGGAACTCGAAGGCCCATAAACTCAAGGCAATGGCATGACATAGGACCTACATAGCTGACGTGTAAAGGAATATATTATGTAAAGTTGAAAGTGTTGCCCTAATGGGCCAAAGGCCCATTGGAAAAATGTATATAATTCAATGAAAAGTAATGAGAAGTGATCCTTTTTGTGTTGTGCAAATATTGTATCTACACAATGGCGCCGTCTGTGGGAAACTAGGTCAGATCACCGACCATCTTCCTACCTCCAAAAAAGCTGAGTGAAACCCAGATACACCTTTCATACCATCCTCATTGTCCAGATATAACGATGCCGGTAACCAGATCCCATTCTGAAGCACTGATTCCCGGCACCGGACAACCAAGCGCCCCACCATCGATTGAAAATCTCCTGCAGCGGCTGGCGGAGGCGGAGAAACGCAGCCAGGCCGCCGAGGCAAGGAGCCTGGCGGCGGAAAGGAGGAGTGAGGAACTCCTCGCGAGATTGAATCAGGCAACTATCCCACAGATAGTTCCCGATCAATCACAGACCCAAGGTGATGCCCAAACACGAGAGGAGCATGGTGAAACATCTCACCGGCCAGGCAAGGCCCCGGCTACCGGCGATACTCCAGTTATCGACGAACCTTTGACGTCGCAGAAGCTCCAGGAGATGATGGCAGAATTTCAGAAGAAAGTCATGAATGATCTGAGAGCCAGATCCACCGATGACCAGGCCCTCAGAGCCTCTGCCGACTCGGTTCAGTCGCCATTCAGTGTGGAGATCACCCAGGAACCCTTCCCAAGGAAGTTCGTCATGCCCAGATTCACTCCTTACGACGGAACGAAGGATCCCGAGGAGCATATCTACCAGATCCACCAGAAGATGACGATGTACGCCGAGAACGAAGCCCTGCTATGCAAAGTTTTCCCGACTAGTCTTATCGATGCACCGCTCCTCTGGTTCAGAAAGCAACGGCCGAGATCCATTGGCAGCTGGCAGCAATTATCCGATCTCTTTGTGGCGCAATATTTCGGGAACAAGAGGCAGAAGAAGACCATCTCGAGCCTCTTCACCATGACTCAGGAAAAGGGCGAATCCCTCAAGAGCTTCCTGTCCCGATTCAATGTCGAGTCGTCTTCCATCGACAACTGCGACCAACACTGCCGTGGAGGCCTTCAGGATGGCTCTCATCCCGGGGACCAAGTTTCACCAATCACTTGTGAAGCGACCTCCCTCGGGAATAGGAGAACTCAATTCCAGGGCGCAAGGCCACTTGAGAATCGAAGAAGAAGAAGCAACCCGACAGAGGAGAGCGGCACTGGTCAGTGTGGAAGTGAAATCAAAGGATAAAACGTCAGACAAATCCCGACATGATATGAATCGCAAACGCTCGAATCCCCCGAGCCACTCTTCATCTCAGTTTCCCCCTCAACCCGATAGACGTGCAAAGATTGAAGAGAAGATTACTCCATTAAAAGTGACGCTTGCCAAGCTTTTCCAGGAGAACAAAGCTCGAGGAATCTTCCAAACTCCTCCCCCAATCAGGCAACCCCTTGACCAAAGGGATAGATCCAAGCATTGCGCCCTTCATAGTGATTTTGGCCACACGACCAACGATTGCCGAAACCTAAGACGCCAGGTGGAAGGAATGATAGCCTGAGGGGAACTGAAGGATTATATCCAGAGGGATGGTCCTAGGGCCAACCCACCAGCACAATATAACCAACGGAATTAGGGTCCTGCTCACCCGGTCAGGATCATCAATACGATCCATGGGGGTCCCGATCCACAAAGCAGCGAAGGATCGAGACGCACACAAATGAGAAGAGCACATCAGATCGCCAGGATATCTGGGATAAACGAGATCCACCACCGAACGGGGCAATCTCAGATACTCTTCTCCCAGGAGGACCTGCGGCACATCCAGGTCCCGCACGAGGACCCGCTAGTCATCACTCTGATGGTCTCGGGATGTCTTGTGAAGAGGGTCATGGTTGACCCGGGAAGCAGCGCCAACATCATGACCAAATGGGCCCAAAGCGCCTGAGAGATCTTCACAGATCCACCAGTGGTCGGGTTTTATCTCAAAACCTAAGTGTTGAATCCTCTCCATGGGCCCAAAGCGCCCGAGAGATCTTCACAGACCCACCAGTGGTCGGGTTTTATCTCAAAACCTAAGTGTTGAATCCTCTCCATGGGCCCAAAGCGCCCGAGAGATCTTCACAGACCCACCAGAGGTTGGGTTTTATCTCAAAACCTAAGTGTTGAATCCTCTCCATGGGCCCAAAGCGCCCGAGAGATCTTCACAGACCCACCAGAGGTCGGGTTTTATCTCAAAACATAAGTGTTGAATCTCTCCATGGGCCCAAAGCGCCCGAGAGATCTTCACAGACCCACCAGAGGTCAGGTTTTATCTCAAAACATAAGTGTTGAATCTCTCCATGGGCCCAAAGCGCCCGAGAGATCTTCACAGACCCACCAGCGGTCGGGTTTTATCTGAAAACCCAAATGTAGAATCTCTCCATGGGCCCAAAGCGCCCGAGAAGATCTTCACAGACCCACCAGAGGTCGGGTTTTATCTCAAAACCTTAATGTTGAATCCTCTCCATGGGCCCAAAGCGCCCGAGAGATCTCACAGACTTATGGTCCGATGGCATCAGTAGTCCTACCAAGCTACAATTCAAAATCCCAATTTTTATTAATAAAGCGTCGGATCATGCATATTCCCGGCAAAGATTGAATAGGTGAATTCACTTATATTAAAAGGGGCCCCAGTGGCCAAGGCTGATACAACAAAGCTTTGACACAGTTGTTGCAAACAAAATAAAAAGCAAAAATCTAAGGGAAAAGCCCTATTCTTCCACCGGAGGATCCTCATTGCCACCTGAGGCTTGGTTCTCGAGGGATTGTGCTTGGGGCTCATCCAGGCCACAAGGACAAGGCGGAGCGGGCAAGGGACCCTGAAGGAACTCACCAAACGCCAGGTCCTCAGGTTCCGCCTCGGGATCAACATACGGAGGTCCCACTCCTATGCTGAGATCAAGGTCTTCTATGGTCGGGATGTATCGGTCACCCTCAGGCTTTTGAAGCTCAGTTATGCATTCCCGCCAGCCCTGCTCGTAACGGTACTTGCTTGTGAGCACAAAACGAGCGATCATCTGGTTGCCTCCCTTGTGACACATTTCTACCCGAGATCTCTCTACACCTAGTGCATTCTCAACCTCGACCTTCTCCTCAAGCAGCTGCTGCCCCGAAGTCTTTAACTTCTCAATTTCTTCGGTCAGTGCCTGCACTTGAAGAGTTAGGACTTCCCGAGCCTGGACTTCTCGGTTAGCCATCTGTTCAGCCTCCCGAGCCTTACCCTCAAGGTCGGAAATCGTTGCCTTGGCAGCTGCAAGCTCTAGGGTCGCCGCCTTGGCAGATGCGAGCCCTTCCTCTGCTGCGACGGCCCGGTATGTCAAGGACTGAATCTTCTCGTTGGCCTTTTTGAGCTGTTCCAAGGCCTTGACACACCCAGCTTTGTGGACCTGAACATCCCGATTCAGGGCGTTAATGACTCGGGCATCTTCCTCAAGCTTGCAATTATACGCCTGTGTAGCGTGAAGCATCTGAAAGCAGGGATGTTAGCACAAAAGATCAGGGATGAAATAGAAGCCAATACACGAGGGTAGAGAAATTATTACCTTCATTGCAAGCTCAGGCCCGTCCAGAGCCAGGTCCAACCTGTCGTACCGACCCATGGCCAACCTATCAGCCGGGGTCCACACCCCCAGGGCCATCTCTCGCAGAGCTTCAGGGTTGTCGATCGTCTTGTCCGCCACCCCCACATATGGATGACCCTTTCGAGTATCCAGCCTGAAGCGAGGGCCATGGGGAACTTCTCTCCCACTCTCAGCAGCTTTCTCGATCTCTCTATTGTCCTGTTTCCTGACATTTTTAGAAATGGCAGTACTCAGCTTGGATGGTCGGGATCGATCATGTTCCTCATCATCCGAGCCTAGGTCTCGGGCATCCGATACTGAGGAAGGAACACCCAGTGCAACGCTTCTGCTAGAACTGGGTCTGACTGAATGATCTGCCCGAGGAGGATCCGCCCGAGGAGGACTCAGACTCGTACCTCCCAAGCTCGGGACCAGGGCACGACCATCCCCGACCTCGGCCGCATCCGATGCACCAATTTGTGGGCCATCAGTAGGGGGAGGCGGGGGTGTGACGGGATGACTCTCTGCCGGAATAGGAGGGGGGAGCGTGCCAACGGGCCCTCCGGTGGGTCCTGCCGATTGATGGCTTACTGGATTCTCGCTAACTGGCGGTATATCGGGATTTTCAGAGACTGGAGGGATATCTACCCCACAGATGAAGGATGTAGAGCCAGTATCAACCCTTCTAGCCCTCTTGATCGAAAGTTGGGGCAGGCTAACCACCTTCCTTTTCCGTTGATCCCCAGACATTTTTCTCTTGAGCTTCTTGGTTCCTGATGACTTAGACTTCAGTCTCCTTGACCCTGACGTAGTCGCAGCAAAACCCGAGGCAATCCTTGATGGTAATTCTCCCGATGCAAACTCCTGCAATACAGATCCAGTCAGGCAATTCTGGCTATCCATTAAATCCTGACTCCACACTTTAGCACGCAACAGCTCAAATCGAGCCCTTATATACCCGACACCCCTCTTCTCCCGAGGAGCCTTCAGGAAATCCATCACTTGCGTACCCAACTTATCATTGCACATTTCGCAGTGGCATGAGGCTCGGGTATGAAAACTCTTAAATTCAGGAAGTCGGGTGGGCTGGAATACATGGTATACAGGGATGTTCATAGCATCGGGATGTCGCCACTGACCACTCACTATTATCATCCTCTCTTTCCATCCCTTGTTGGATGTCGGGACGTTATCACACAACTTCCTCTTGACGTAGGAAGTCAGGTTGTACCGACCCCTATTATCCTTCTGTTCTTGAAGTTTGTAGGAAAGCAGAAGCTCGGCCAAACCTAAGTCTAGATTCAGTTCCTTATTAATGAACAAGATCATGGCCAGGATCCTATAAAAGTTGGGACCGACTTGAAGGGGGGCTAGTCCCAAAGTAGCCAAAGTCAGGAGGAAGAAAGGGTGAATGGGAAACTTTAATATAGCCAGGTGAAATGAGGAAAGCAGTATCTCCCCATCTTTCAGACCTTCCCCGATCCTGAAATCTTTGTCCCGAGGGTAGTGCCTAACCTCAACCCCTTCAGGGACCCTGAGGCTCCTAAGTTGAGCGTCTTTCCTATATTTGGCTGGGAGAGGGTCAGTGCAGAAGTTCTCCTCCTCCTCGGCATCCTGACCCGCTTCGACATCATCCTCTACTGCCCGATCCCCTTCTTCCTGAGTGACTTCCGGGGGACTAGACCTAATGACCCGAGTAATCTCTACGGACGGGGTGCTCTCCGAGACATCAGGATCAGTAACAGTTAGGTCAGTATCTGTCACTTGCAGATCGCTAACCGACCTGGTATCATCACTCCCCGACATATTTGACGAAAGGATAGAAAATTGAGAAGAACAACTTACAAAAAGACAAAGATGATTCCGGCAGTCTCTCCTTGAGTTTTTCCTCCGGCTAGGTGGTTTGCAGAAACCGGCAACTGTACCAGGAAACAGAGAAGGATGCGTCCGGTCAAACGCTTTGCAGCACGATCCAAAACACTTCACACAGTGTAAAAATCAATTAAGATCGCTGATGTTTGCAGAAATTGATGAGACAATATGGAGATTCTGTAGGTGAGAATGGATTTGAGTTGCAGATAATGCTTGAGTATGGTAGAGAAAATAATGAGAAGTAATCCAAAAGCGGTGCAAATGTGATGTATGTGGGTTATATATAGATAGGTATGACGTTTCGGTCACCCGGATCAGAGTATCGGATCGACATGACCCGGCCCATCTCACACAAATCTATGCCATCTCAGCCACAAGATCAAATTGCAATGATGGCGGCAGCTGCAGCATTAAACGCGTCCCGCATCATCCGGCACGCATCCCCTCATCATCCGCCACGCGTCCTGCGCACCAACCCCGAGGACTTTTTGATGGGCCTTAAGATTCTTTCACCTAATGGGCCCATTGGATGCAGGCCCATAAGCTAAAAGAGGGCCTGTGTACATGTGAGTTTTCCCGGCCCATGAAAAAGCCCGTCCCGACCGGAGCGATCCAGGAATGGTCCGAGATTGTGACCCGACCATTGTGTCCACGTCATAACCCGACCTATACATCAGCCCCGTGGTCCGAGAAGTATCTTGCCCCGACCCGAAGAGCATTTTTGAAGGAACTCGAAGGCCCATAAGCTCAAGGCAATGGCATGACATAGGACCTACATAGCTGACGTGTAAAGGAATATATTATGTAAAGTTGAAAGTGTTGCCCTAATGGGCCAAAGGCCTATTGGAAAAATGTATATAATTCAATGAAAAGTAATGAGAAGTGATCCTTTTTGTGTTGTGCAAATATTGTATCTACACATGGTTTTCATGGCATAACATGTTGTCACTATGGGAGATATTATAATTTTGAAATGGGAAATTCAGTGATAAATGTGGATTACTTAGGTCTTGTTTATACAGGGTTCTTATTCACTGATTGTATGGTTCTATGCCTTGCACTTGCATAGTTTCTGTCCCTTTTGTGCCTTTAATTACTTATTTAGTTGTAGGCAAATATTGGTCATAAGGAACCCAAGCTAGCTTTTGGTTTGCCTATAATTTTTAGATTTAAAACTTCTTCTTAGTAGACATGACATATTGTCATATGATTTTTAGTCAATTTTTTTCGAGGCTAATTGCTTTTAGAATATTGCTCATAGAAAAGGTTTTCAAGAGAGTAGGTGATAGTAAACACAACACGTGCATCTTCTTCCTAAAGAATTTCTTCACTTTCTATTGTGCTAGAATATTTGAAATATATAGGGAACCTCATCATATCGTTTGGTATTTTTATTTTTATTTTTCTGTTCAAGGATTTACAGCATCTGAGGTATATTGATTGTGTTCATCCTTGGTTAGAAGAATTCGCGCTCATCCCTCTAAAGTCCAAAATATATAAGTTACAATTTCTACAAATATGTACTTGAGAAATTGATTATGCTCTAAGGCACTATAGATTTAAATATCAGTATAAACAATAATGAGGAAACATTTTGAAATGTGTAGCGAAGAACAACACTGTGGAATCATTCCAGAAAAATGAAGTAACAAAAGTATGTAAATAGTTAACATGTTGGTGCACTGAAAGTTTCTCCCATTGCCAATGCAGCAAATAGTAAGTTCCAAATATGAAAGGATTTAATAGTGGCCCCTTCAAAACCTACAAAAGATACCACATACGTCAGCGACTATCTTTGGCATGGAAGAAATTCCAGATGCCTTGATGGGAATTCCAGCATGGGATCCTTTTTTACCTTCCTTTTTTTTTTTGAGAAAAAAGTGAACAAGAAGCATTACATATAATCACTTTTCCCTTTCTTCTTATTTCATTTGCTGAAGGATTATCAAGTACTTTTAATTTCTATATCCGCTGTTTGATTACCTTTATATTTAGAATATGTCCTGCAACTTCTACTTGCTGGCAATATTTTTAAAATCTGAATTTGGTTTCTAGAAAGTTTCAGTTCCTTGGATCTAATATTTTATCCACAATTTTACCATACGCATTTATGTTCTACCCTTCTCTCCATTGTTAAATTAGTTTTTACATCTTATCTTTCAGGCTCGATTGCTGCTTCGAAAATTTTGAAGTGCATATTACCATGTTGTTTTAGTTCCTGGGTATCCACTAAAAAATTATCATAACTCACTGTTTATTCTGGTGTGTTGCTAATTTGATAAAGGGACAGAATCATAGTAAATAAAATTTCTTTTTGCAAGGGATTGACCTTGCTATTATGCATCTGTTGAGTGGTTCTTGTATCTTCTGCTTTGTAGGTTGATGTTGTTCCATTGGATGTTGTGCCAGATGTTCTTGGCAATTATGATATTTGTATAGTGAAAGAGATGCGACTAAATTCAGATCTTATTTCTCGTGCAAATAAGATGAAGCTTATATTGCAATTTGGTGTTGGGCTAGAAGGTCAATTATTTTTTTGTTGCTTGATTACTATAACTTTTTTTTTTCTTGCTTTCTGACTGCTATATTGCGTTAATTGTGTTCTGTGCATGTTCATGGAATTAGTTATATTTATTTTAATCTGTTGTCATTTATCTTTACATTAAGGTGTCGATATCAATGCTGCTACAAAGCATGGAATCAAAGTTGCTAGAATTCCAGGTGGTGTCTCTGGAAATGCAGCTTCATGTGCCGAAATGGCCATATATCTAATGTTGGGCCTTCTTCGCAAACAAGTTAGTTGATCTCGATATAGAAATGTAGAATCAATTTGATTTTTCACTTTTATTTTCCGTACTCATTGTTAAAAATTGTCGATTGAGTTTCTCTTTTGATTTTGCAAAAGCTTAACTAGAATCGAGATTTAGCTCCTCAATAAAAGTTCTTTTAGTATGTGCACAGTAAAGTTATCTCAACAAAAGTTCTTTCAATATATGCGCAGAAACTTATCCTGAACAGTTGATTATGTCATAGATGATAGATAAGCTGATAAGGTATTACAGTTATAGGTCTTTTGAATTTACTTTCCGTTGTTTTGAAGAATGATACAATGTGTACATGCTAAATTCTATCAAGAAACTTCTAACATCAAAATAAACAATAATTGACTACCAAAACTAAATAAATGAGATTTTTAGAAACAATTTGAAGACACAAAAGGAACAAGAAATGATTTATCTAAAGGTACACGGAAAGATTTTCAAAGTTGGCTGCCATATTGATGTAGCAATCGGTTACACGTATAATGCTCATTTCTCCACGATGTTGTCGGTCCATTCTTCCAATAAATATGGTATAGTAGTATGTGTATCCATATGGTCATTTTCACTACCTTTTTACTGTGAATGACTTTTTGTTCTCACACCGTATTAAGGCCCTGTTTGACATAGCTTCTGCTTCTGGCTTTCCACAGAAGAAAAATATAAGCAAAAGCTGGTACCCCCAACTTCTTTAAAACGCTCTTCCAATGCCTAGAAGCTCTTCTAAAATTTTTGCCAAACACCGTTCAAAACAGTTTTTCCCTCCAGGAAGTCAAAAACAACGTTTGAAAAGCCAATCCAAACAGGGCCTATTACATTGTGATAGTGCTTCTTTAGTACTCTCTATCTCTCTTCGTTTCTTCTTTTTGGGTGAAACTTCCTAAGAAAAAAAAAATGAGTTTTTTTTTTTCTTTTTCCTCCTTCCCTTTTGGGACAAATTTCTTTCATAAACTGAATGTTTGGTGTTTTGAGTGCTAACTGAATAACATTTATCTCTTCTCTGAAGCCATAGTTTCATAATGTGTATGTACACATTTGTTTGGTCTAACTTATATGTATTCATTTCCACAATGACTCATATTTTAATGACAGGGTGAGATGAAAATAGCTGTACAGCAGAGAAAGCTTGGTGAACCAATTGGAGAAACGCTGCTTGGGAAAACTGTGAGCCATACACTTTCTTTCTTTTACTTTCTGCCCCAATATCTCCTATGACTGTATTATCGCGTGTACAATTATTAGAAATTTTCTACTTTCTTTTGGAGTTAATCACAGAAGAATTTGCATAATGAAGATTTTTTTTTGGACTTCTTGTGAATTAAATTAATAATCTTCCACAATTCCGTTGTATAGTGAAGCTGAAAACTAAGTTAATATTCCAAATTGATAGTATGTGAATAGCATAATGATAGGCTGCACAGTTGCTTGGAAATGGCCAAGTCCGTGACAACAGGCTAGCTAGCTGCTTGGTAGGGATGGTATAGATAGACTGCATCACTGTTGTTTATTTCTATCTGAGATCACCCTAGATAAACTGAATGATGAAAAAAAATTCTTTGCTGCCAAACCAGAGAGTTAGGACAAGGGTAGCTTTGTTGGGTCGAATTGGCTTGAGATTGAAGAAAAAAAGGAGGAACATGTATTTATTACAAAAATGAATAAGTTGTCAATGCAATCTGTTGTTGATGGATGTGGAAATCCTTTTGTACTTCTCACTCCATTGGGTGTCAATCCAGTGCATTTTGGATGGAATACCCCAGCTAATGCTTTCACTTTGTTACTGCGCCCATGCTCCAGCATAGCATGTCGCTGTAGGGAACATTCTAACTGGAAAATTCCTCAAATCAATGCCGATAAAGTGTGAATTTGGCTGTAAATCAATTGGTTTTTGTTGTTTTACAGCGATGGATATGAACTTGGGTGATGTGATATTCAAGAACAGTAGTGTGGTGGCCACGTCATGTCTTAAGCAGATTCTGGGATGAAATTTAAAGTCGCTTTTACTATTTGGAAACACCTGCGATCCTAGAAAATTTTGGGCCTTAAATTAGTAATTCACCAGTCTCACATTTTTCAGATTAGGAGGGTTATGAACTTATTTTCAGATATGACTTGCATTTGCTTATTCTTTCTTACAACATTGTGTTTGGTAACACTAAGTAGCAAAAAGCAAGGTGTCGTGGTCAAGTCTGGCTTGCCTTTCATTCACCTTTTGAACTGTTGTGGTTCAAGTGGTTTTTCAAGAGAAGGGGTCTCCTAAGATTAGATTTCACCTCTAATAGGGATGTTTCATAACAGCAACATTGCTACAAGTTCTCTCGGAAACTCAGAATGTAGAGTTGAAAAGGTGAATGGAACATAAAAGGAAGAAGAAAGAAATCACCATTTTTTCAATGAGGAATAAGAATGTGCCACTTTTGGGGGGATTCGGCCTTGGACAGGAAGATCCATACTCCTATGAACTTGCACAAGAACTTGATAATTCTCCTCACTCATGCAGGTATTCATTATGGGATTTGGAAGTATTGGTTTCCAATTGGCAAAGCGTTTGCGTCCATTTGGCGTGAAAATCCTTGCTACTAAACGGAGTTGGGCCTCGCATTTGGAGAACCCATGTAAATCTGATGGTACAAACTTTAAACGGCTTATAAACTAATACTTGTGAGATTTGTAGCAGTTTAAGGTCTTCCTATTTCTCACACTCTGTCTTTGCATTGTCCATTCAAGATGGTATCAGTGATGATCTGGTAGATGAGAAGGGTTGTCACGAAGATATCTACAATTTTGCAAGCAATGCTGACCTAGTCATCTGTTGCTTGTTAATGAATAGCGAAACGGTTGGAAACTTTTTCGTTCCTATTTGTCATTTCTCAAATATGTGATTGTTCAGTAACTGATATTTGTTATCTGATGTGTACTTGTGTTCTGTATTGTACTTTCTTAGGCTGGCATAATAAACAAGAAGTTCATTTCTTCAATGAAACAGGTCCGTTTCTTATAAATTAATGACTTGTCTTGTAAGCTTCGTGTTTCAGTTGAAATGTTGACCATGGTATGAAAGCAGATAATCGATAAACGTCATATGTTTCCATTCCAAACTAGCACTTAGATTCCATCCCTCTGTCGCTCCCTTCAGCCAGGTAACTCTTAAACCTAGGGTTCTATACCAGACTGTCACAACCCTCCCCCAACATGTGGATACTGTCCACTCTGCACTCTCTCCTCTCTCCGTGTTCATGGTCACGCTTCCACACTTGCTTTTTCCCGTATGTTTCTCTTCCTGCTCCCTCTGCCTATGAAAATTGTTGTCCTCCTCAGTTGCGAGCTTGTGAATTCATTCCCTTATCATTTTTTGAGTGCTCATTGATTACACACATGATCGAGATGGAGACCAGGTCGTGATACTAGCTCTTAAAACATCATGGTTTTGTACTTAAATATAAGAGGTACGGATATAGAAACAAGAAAACTGGGTATGTGCCATGTGAAAACATAAAAGGTATAACAGCTGAAAAGGAAAACCATAACCTCAAACCCAGATGTTGTGTGCACGCAGGTGCGGTGAGAAAGAAATACTGGTTATGAATTTATAGGATAATTGAACTTAGCTGTAGTAGCTTATTTCACTAAATAATGTCTTTCGAAGACAACATATGTAGCTCGTTATCGATGATTTACTGTTGAAATCTACAAGTACATGCAAACAAGAAGAGATGAGTTAGTAAATCTTTTGTTAACTGAGGCGTTATAACTTCGTTGTTGATTTTTTCTTGTGTTCTATTTTTTATTTGCTTTAGGGTGCCCTTTTGGTTAATATAGCTCGAGGGGGTCTCTTGGACTATGAGGCTGTTTATTATCACCTTAAATCAGGCCACTTGGGTGGCTTAGGCATTGATGTTGCTTGGACAGAGCCATTTGATCCCGAGGATCCAATTTTGAAGCTCCCAAATGTCTTGATCACACCCCATGTTGCAGGGGTTTCAACATCCGCTTATAGATCCATGGCTAAGGTATGAACCTGGTCTAATCTATTAGATCATTGTATTTTAGATGAGTTTATTAAGCAATTACTATTTCCTTTCATACCTTGTAACTTTGGGAGTCAACACTTTTATGAAATAATATACAGATTGGCGATCCTTTTGCATTCTTGTTTTGTATGCTTTAAGTAGTCGGGTGATATGGCCTGAAGATGCCTTTTATTCTAAAGTGTGTTTTTCGCAAAAATCAAAGGATGGTTTCTTGGGCTGTAGGTTTAAACCTTTCTCAATCTTTAGAAAATGCTTAACCTTGTGCTCTTGATTTAAGAATTCTGGTACAGTTGCAATTTGACATATTGCTTGGAGCTTTGCTTCAACACATGAATGTAGAGGCTCGTACTCTACCAAACTTGCCACCGATAAAAAAAAAAATCTTTTTTTATTTATTTAGGAAAGTTAAGCATTTACTCGCACACACACCTCCACTGAGGCTCAAACCCTTTTAAGGGAGTGGTACCGCTAGGCCATTTACTCATATGCAGAATCATCATAGTACTTCCTGGTTGCTTCCGTCAGGTACTCTACCTAAGAAATTAAAAAACAAAACAAAAAATATAAACGAGAAAAAAAAATCAGCTTTTTTCCAGTTAGAACTTAGAACTGAATTCAATCAGTAACATATATACTTAACGATTATACGCATTGGTCGACACAATCTACACTGATTTTGGAGATAGAGGTGTGGATTCTAAAGGGTGTTCGAATTTCTGTGATCGGATGGTTGAAGAGTCTGTTCAAGCCCCAGTTTAATTGATACATGAGATGGGCACTTCAGTCCTATCATTCTTAGAGACTGTATACATATCTATATATATATATATATATATATCGTTGAAGTAAAATCAAGTGATTGGTAACCTCATTAATGGTGCCTCAATACAAGGGAGGTCCGTGTTACAAGGTATGCTTTTCGAGGAAGGAGTCATTTGAAAACCATAGGGAGGTCTTAAACTACCTTGTTTCTCTTGTGTTGCTGTCACCATGCTATTAAGATCTTTATGCTGACTTAGGCCTGTTTCTTTTCCTGCTGATCACAGGTGGTCGGGGATGTCGCCCTTCAACTCCATGCAGGGGCTCCTTTAACGGGGATAGAGTTCGTCAACTGATTCAACTCGCTACACTGGTTTGCCCGAAAACCTATTTGTAGATCCCGCGATCTTGTAAGTTCCATTTCAACAAAATTCCTGTATGTTTTCAGCCTTACCAGTAGGCATGTTTAGCAAACCTATGACTGTATACATTTGATCTGCTTGAACATGGACGAATGAACTTACTATGATGTAGCATATATTAGAGCCTAAATTATATGTAAAAGACACGGACTTCATTGTGTTCCTGCAAATTCTTTTACAACACAACGTAGGGCTTGCTTGGTTTATATCTCTGAAAATTGTTCTCGAGATTTTTAAAAATTGAAAACTGTTTTATGAGAACAATAAAAATGAGTTCTCTAAAAACATATATTTTTATAATTGAATTTTCAAAATACAGTTTTCAGATAATCCAACAAAGTTTTATGATTTTCAATTTTCAAAAAAATAGAAAGTTGTTTTCAGAAATATAAACCAAACAGTTAGTTTTCACAAGGATTTACGAGATGATGAAGTCGATAATTTTGTCCCAAGTCGTTTCAAAACAAAAATGACTGCATGATGTATTGAACACTATTGATAAACTGTTTGGGAAAATATCACTTGCCTCTCTATTGAGGTTTGACCATATTGCACGTGGTATTCCTTAATTTTCTAATGTATCAGTTACCTTCCTCCAAGTTAGCTCCGTCTATCATTTTCATCCCCTCCATCCAAAGTCAATTCTGATTTCATGTGTGATTTTACCTAATTGCCCTTCATATTATATTACAATTTTATGATTAATTTCAATAAACTTCCTAAACTATTGAATTTCACATTGCCCCCCACCGTAATGAGTAAATTATAGTTTCACCCTTTAAAATTCGAAAAAATATTTAAATTTAAAAAAATATATAAATTTTGAAAAAGATATAAAAATTTAAAAATATATATAAAATTCGAAAAATATATATAAAATTCAAAATATATATATAAAATTCTGAAAAAAATGAATAAAATTTGAAATATATATATAAAATTAGAAAAAATATATAAAATTTAAAAAATATATATAAATTTCGCAAAACATGTAAAATTTAGAAATATATATATAATTCGAAAAAAATATATAAACCATTTTTTTTTAGCAAAAAATGGGTAAAAAAAACACAAACGTTTTTTGCTATTCAAAACAAAATACAAGAGCCAATATATTTTTGTTTGAAAAACAACTATAGTAGAGTAGCAAACAAAAACCAAACATGACCTAAATGACAATGGAGCTAAAATTGTACCAGAGATTATCCATCTGTTGATAACGTCAGATTCGGATAAAATTTCTCTATTAATAATAATATCTCTTTCATGGTGTTTAATTAAAGTTGATTATGGTAAGTGGATTTGAATAATTATTGTTATTGTTATAATTGTCATTATTCTGATGGAGTCAAAGCATAAAATGAAGAAGTTGAAAACTGAATCAGTGACGAATAAAAAATATGTGATGTGAAAGATTTAGGACTGTTTGGAAATCCATATTTTTATTTTTTTCACTGTTCATGATAATAAAATTTTGTTTGGCCATAATTTTAGGAAAACGTTTTTGTGAACAGTGCAAAAAATAAAAATAAATTTTGGACAAAATCAAAGAACACCGATTTAGTATTTTTTTTTTAATGTTCCAATCCTTTTCTCAATTCAACCAAATACACACCACGCTGCCGCCACCACCACCTTCGCAACCCACCACCATTATATATATATACACATATATATACACACACACGACCACCACCACCGAAACCCTAACCCCCAATTCAAAAACCCCAATTCAAATATGTGTGTATGTATCTGTGTGAAAGAACCAACTATAATTTTTGCCCCAAATACATATTTATTTTTGTTTTTTTAGAAAAAAATATAAAGCAAAATTAAAGTAAAAGGCAAAAGCTGGAAAAGACAAAATAACTAAATAAGTAATAATTTACAACAAAGAAATGGTGCAGATACTACTGTACCAGATAGACTGGCGTCTGCTAAATGACCATCTTCATGTAATTATGTGTATATCTTAAAGTACATTTGTTTATGCAAAATACATATATACATACAGATATTATCGCGACTATGTGGTTAAATTCACCATATGTCAATGTTAGATTAGTCGGTAAGAATGAAATGAAATATTAATACTATCATTATTGTTTAGTTAGGGTATTCACTAACTAAAGAATGAAATAATTTTTTGGATTATTATCACAAAATTATTAAGGTTTCATCAAATGATTAAATTGCTTCCTGATTTATTAAATAATTCTCTAATTTTTTTAATTTGATCAATGTCTCCCTCCACCATCAAATTGACAAAGGATTAATTACCTTAACACCTCCTGAAATTTGATCTATCTTCAATCATATCCCTCAAGTTTGACAATCATCATTCCTACCCCTAATTATTTCAAACTCACATCATTTACACCCCTTATATCTAAAATACCCTTAAAGTTGAGATATTTGGTGTTTGAAAACAAGATTTACCAACCTCATCTTTTATTATCCAAACAAGTCATTAATTTTTTATTTTTGCATAAATCAAAAAATAAATTCGTTCTATTAGATTCCTGTGTTGTGTTAGAATCTTTGAACAATATTGGGGTGTTATAAATTTGATGTTATTTAATATAAATAAATTTTAACTACTTAGAGTTTCTAATATTTTACACTAGTGTTGGATTCTCTCAATTTAAATCTTTTTTTTTCTTTTACTTTTGTAAGTTTATAACCAGCTGAGAATCAGGAAATTCATGAATTTGTTTAAATGATACTCCACATTTGACCATAAAAAAACATTTGTAGAATTGAGGACCCACCAATGACTATTTTGTAATTTTCATGAAGTTACAATGCAAAACTTTGACGAGAACACCTAATTCGTAATTACTAATGGATTGTAACGATTTCATTGCTTTCTAACATAAGATAATCCTTTATTAATACACACCACTATATATTATACAATTATAAATGCAAATATATATATATATATATATCCTTATATATAAACACTCATTTTATAGGCGGAAATCACGGAGACGACTTTTGACTGGCAAGACCCTTCCCATATAAAAATCATGCATGTCCATATCACGCGCGGGATCAATCACGGACTATCTTTTTCTCTTTTTCTTTTTCATAATTGTGTAGTTTAAAACTAAAAAAAAGAAGGAAAAAAGGCGTACAAAAACAAATTAAAAATATAACTTTTAACATTTTCTTAAATTCAAAATCATGGGTACAGTTAGAGAGAGAGTATTTATATTACGTAATGGTCCCTCTATTTCAAATTATAAGTTCATTTTGAAAAATTTAACTGTTTAAGATGATAATTTTTATTGGCGTAATAGTGAATGAAGCCCCCCGGGCATAACGCAATTGGCATGAACGGACTTTCTAAAACCTGGATCAACCGTATCCAAGTTCTAGAGCGTGAGTTTGAATCCTATCTATTGCGTACCGTAACTTAACGATACACGAGTTGGGGCTAGTTCGTGTTTATAGAGAGATTGTCCTTGGGGTTTGGAACTTTGTTTAGTGAATGAAAACCTATGAAATACCGACACAGACATGGCAAATTCCAAAAAAAGTAGAACACGACACGTCTCCGACACGTCTATAAAAAAAATAACTTTTTTTATATATACATATTATATTACACAAATATTTCATTTATCATTTAAATAATGAGAACTAAAGAAACAAAAATAAACAAATAGAGTATGTTAAAAGAAATGTTTCACATGTTCAAAATTCTCCATTTCACTATAATCCGAGAAATCAAATACATATCTCCCAACATCCGACATCTTAGTCTCTCTCTCGTTATATTGTAAAAAATTATTAATTGAAGAAAAATATTGGAAGGTCCAAATACCAAATCTTTGGCTCTTTGTGATGTTATATTGTTCCTCTTCAAATAGTGAATAAATGAATAAGTGCTCCAATTCCTCTCACAAGACAAACAAATATATTAAAGTATCTTTCAAAGCCAAATATTGGATTAGGGGTGTTGAATTTCATAAGTGATCCACTAAATTACCGGCTCCATAAGTCCTCTATATTTCATGGAATCAACCGACTCACCGCGTGTCTAATTTTTTTAAAAAAATCAGAACACGTTTTGGCGTGTCAGATAAGTATTTTTGGCGTATCCATGTATCTGACACGGGTACGACGATTCTAGACGAAGTGTTTGTGATTCATAGATGAAAACCAATTTTACATTTGATCCCACCAAATGATGTGAAGTTTGTGGTTGAGATATTTTAAAAATTACATGCTTGAAGGTAAATTGATCAAAATTGAAACACTTATTTTGAAATTGATAGAATAGTGAATGTTGACACTTAAATTGAAAATAATGGGATATTTTAAAAACTAAGAAATATGTAAAATATTAAATTGAGATTTTTATGTCATTCATCTCTTATTCACCGCTAACCAAAAAATTCAAAAAAAATATTCAGAGTAGACATTTTGATAGTTGGATTTAATTTCCGTAAATAGGGTATAAAAATTAGCAATCACATTAAAAAGATCTTCTGATTATTGTGAATGATGGGTTTTCTTGCTAGAGAGCAGGAAATATTTTCGACAGACAGATAAGATATGTATACATTTCTATATGATTTTATTACGGTTAATAAAGAACAATCCAAAACTTGTATATACATTTATCATAAGCAAGAGGTAATTTCTGTATACATATATACACGTATATATATATTGTTAAGATGTAAAAAAACAAAGATTGGTAGCAGTGATGATGGTCCGGGTCTCGATGTGAGGAGAAGAGAGAAGACAATTCGCTGTTCCACTTTGAAATTGAAAGTACGTATGTACGAGAAAAAAAAGGAATCGAATCAAAACATGTGATGTTGTGTTTGATGCTGAGGACATATATATATCTATATATATATATATATATATGTGATGACATGTGATGTTGTGTTTGATGCTGAGGACATATATATATATATGTGATGTCTGCATAAAATTCCATTCCTTGCAAGGCTGACACTGCACTGCTTTTATTTCAAGCGAATAAAGCTGCTGCATTGCCTCAAACATGCCCTGCTCACTACTTCCCTCGCAAAACAACATCTATATACATATATACATATCATATGTATATTATCGAAATATACAAGAAGAAGAAAAAACTAAGAAAAGAAAGACTACTTCCCTCGCAAAACAACATCTATAGACATATATACATATCATATGTATATTATCGAAATATACAAGAAGAAGAAAAAACTAAGAAAAGAAAGACATACAATATGTATATAGATGTTTATTAGATGTTTCTCATGTTTACTAAACTAATAAACAAAATTTAAGAACATTAGTGTTGTACTTAATTGGTTCTTCTTGGGAAAAAAGAAGAAGTGAAAGATGAACATTCTATTGTGGGAGTGAAACATATATAAGAAATAAAATACATCTATAATTAATCATTGTACAGGTAATTTCAATATTCCAGGATCAAAACATTTCAAGCATTATCAAATACCTCACTACACTCAAAGATCCAAACTCGGCATATGGATATTGTGTGTAAGAGAGTAGATAATGATATAAATAAATAAATAAATAAATAACTAAATAAATATATGTATGTATATATACACACACACACATACTTTTCCTCTTCTTTTTTTTCTTTGCTTCCTTATACATTCAATAATTTCAATTTTATGACAGATCAGGAACATAAAAATCAATTAGTCAAAAAATAATCTTACATTCATTTGAGTGCTAATCCAAAGGTTGAAAAATGTCCAACCTATATTAATTTGATTGGACTCAATTTTAAGTAGCTAATATATATATTTTTTTTAAGGAATGAGTTTCAATTGAGCTTGAACGTTTTCTTTCTTTTGGGTTGTAGCTTTGTGCTTACTGAAACTCATTCCTTGAAAAAAAAAAATATCATCATTTTGCGCTTTAATGTTATCAATTATGTAATTTTAGAAATATCCGTAATTTAAGGTGGGTGATTATAATAACAAAGAAGATGGAAAAAGGAAACAAGAAAAAGAAAAAAGATTCTAATAATTAACAAAGCTTGAAATTGCAAAAGTAAATCTTCAAACCTTCATATAACATTTGAGGGAGCAATATATATGTATCTAGCTAGATCAAATAACATAATAAGCATCAATCCATGAAACCTCAATCACTATTTGTATTTGTGCTTGTGCAAATAAATGAAACAACAACACAAACAACAATCTTATATAAAATGCAAACATATATACACTCATATAATATATGCACATATATATATATAGAAAGAGAGAGAAAAGAGTTGGGTATGCTTGGCTCCTCGCACGCCACCCGGCACGGCCAGTCAACAGATGGAATGGTCTTAACGTGTGGCATACAGGGAGCCAGGCACAACCCCATTTCATCACCTTCATTCCTTCTGCCATCTGAGTATTCACCAACAAATATTTATATATCTATATATATATATATATATATATATGTATATACACATAAATATATAGAGAGAGAGCGAAAGGGAGATGAGTGAGACACATAACATAATGGGTGAGTAGCAGGACTTTGTTATATATATATATATATATCCGGAGAGATGAAATGAGGATCATATTGTTTTATTCGCATATATTATTAATTAATACCCGTTAAAACACTTTCCTTATAAAGCATAAAATTTAAAAACTAAATCTGAAAAGATTGATATACTTTTAATAATTAAAATATAATCCACTACCACTAAAACCGCCAATCCAATCGTAGTTGCTTCTTTTCAATCATCATATTGTACAACTAATTGTAGTTAGGTAAAGCATGCATGTACCCATTATAACTTTTTAGTTATAGCCATCTCCAT